>VZRE01007733.1:105759-174913 GCA_013396775.1 Cephalopterus ornatus | reverse complement strand
CGCCTGCCCCACCAGCTCTGCCCCAGCTCGGCCCACGCGGGGGTCCGGGCAGGCCCTGCCCCTCGGGCAGCGGCTGCCCCGGGACACGGCGATGGCACAGCCCGTGGCCTCCACTCCACACTCCTCGTGCAGCTGCAGGAACGTGTCTGGGACCGCGGGAACCGCTCAAGTGCCATCAAAAATAAATACATTAAACTGCCCGAGACCAACAGGGGCCCCGGGCAGGACAAAGCCCTCACAGGAAGAGCAACATCGGGACGGGTCACCACCTCGGGATCCTCTGGGCAGACCCAACACCCTCTCAACACGCTGAGCTGGGACGGACCAAAACTCTAGAGGAGCGGGAGTGCCCCTGGGAAGACAAACCTTGGCAGCTCTGGCTAAAAATCACCAAGAGCTGTGAGTTCAACATAGGCAGAAAAATCATCTCATTGTTTTAAACACAGAACTCCTTAGTAAAAAAAAAATTCCAAAAGAGAAAATTAAAAAAAAAAAAGGCGAGAAGGATCAGCCAAGTCCTGCAGCATCCAGGCAGCTCCAACACGTGCCAGGAGCACCCAGCCCCACTCCCCGGCTCTCCCAGCTCACTCCATGCTCCCAGCCAGTGCCATGTGGCCTTTCCAGTCCGGAATAAATATGGAGGCCTCCACCCCTGGCCTGGTGTGCCCAGCTGGAGCAGGGTTGGAAGCCAGGGGCAGGCAGAGCTCGGGGATTCCCCCTGGGTGTGGAAGGCGGGGACAGGGTCGATGCTCCGAGCTCGCTGTGGTGCCACAGGGCTGAGCACAGTCGGGGGCACAGCCCCGCTGCAGCCCCCTCCAGCCCCCAGTGCCCCGAGGGGCCATCCCGAGCAGGTGATCTGGGAGAGAGGTGGTGCAAGTGCCCAGTCCTTACAGACACTGCCCAGAGCTGCTGCTCCATCCCAGGGAAGCAGGATCAGGAGCCCACGGAGGAGTGCTGGGAGAGACCCTCTGCTTCCAACAGGACGCCCTTGGCTCGAGTGTCGTGTGAAGCCCAATTGTGCCGGGCTCCTCCCGCTGGGGCCGGGGGCAGTGGGACCCCAGGGAGGGCCGGGCTGTCGGTGAGGTGTCCGTCTGTCCCCTGGGGGTCCGGGCTGTCGGCAAGGTGTCCGTCCGTCTGTCTGTCTGCGGTGTAAATGGGGTGTGTGCATGCGAACCTGTTGGCAGGTGAGCGCAGGTGGGGGTGGCCAGGAGCGGAGCTTCCAGGATCTGTCCTGCCAAGTGTCCTCTCAGAACTTGCCTTGCTTTAGCTTGTCAATGTGGTAAGTGAGCTTCAGGGCTGGCCCCAGCTTCAGCCCCATGTACTTCATCATCATGTCACTCCGCAGCAAGAGCAGGGCCTTCCCGTCGATCTCCTGCAAGGAGGGAAACAACAGCACTTGTGAGGGCCCCTGCACGGCCCATCCCTGCCCCTGAGCCAGGCCAACAGGCAGCAGCAGGGCTGGGTGCGAGCCCTGCTCAGCAGAGTCCCAGCAGGGACATCTCAGCACGGACAGCACTGCATCCACCCTGCTACAGCACAGGGCTCAGCCCCAGACCCCCACGTGCAGCAGGAAATCTGCTGGGTGATCAACCCGGGAGCCTTGGCCAGAGGGGCAGCAAATCCTGAAGGGAGGTGGGGAAGGAGGGAAAGGGAGGTTTTGCTGACAGGAGAATGATGGAGGCAGGTTTGCAGTCACTCACTCCAGGGCACTGTCACCCCAGCACAGGAGCAATGGTGACAACAGCCCTGCCACGACACACAGCTCTGAGTCACGGATGAAGATGGAGGTGAGGGAACAGTCCCTGAAACTCAAAGAGCCTGCACTATGTGACTGGATATTTGGAAAAATTTCTTCCCTGAAGGAGCGGTCAGGTACTGGCACAGTCTGCCCAGGGCAGTGGTGAAATCACCATCCCTGGAAGCGTTCAAAAAACACGTGGATGTGGCACCTGGGGACATGCTTGAGTGGTGGCCTTGGCAGTGCTGGGGTCTTGTTGGACTCTATGAGCTTGGAGGCTCTTCCAACCTGAATGACTCCGTGATTCTCTTCTGTGTTTCTGGAGGTTCACAGCACAGTCCCAGCCACTGGCACAGAGTGGTGAAGCTCCTCATCCCCCTCCGGGCTGATTCCAACACAGCAGCTTCCAAAGCAGCTGATGCTTTGCAGCAGAGTCCAGCTGTGTCCCACCTGAGGCTCAGGAGGGGATGCATCATGAGCTTACAATAACCAGAGAACAGCTCTGGCCTTGGCATCTGCAAGTGGAAGTCTCCCAGTCCCTTTCAGTGCTCCTTTCCATGATCCAGTCCAGGCTGGGGCCAGAGCTTTGCATTGGACAGTTTTCCATGAAAAAATGTTAATGGACTTACAAAACAAAAATAAAAATCACCACCTCAAGCAACAGAACGTCCTGACCTATGTCAGTGCCCCGTTAGGTTTCAGCCTGATGAGATCTCCAGTACCAGGTTTGATCTGGTTTTCCCTTCTGCAGATAAAAGCAAGGTTCTCCCCAGGACTGCCAATCCAGGGCACTTGCAACTCTTGGCAGCTTTTGCATAATTAAAACAAACATTTTTCAATTACTGGTGGTTCTAAAATAGAACTAATTAAAAGAAGGAGTGTTGTGTCAGCACAGCCCAGAGCAGGATGCAGCGCTGGGTGTTTGCTCCCAGCGCTCTTCCGACTTCCCAAGCAGCACCAGATAGAACATGGACTCAATCAAAACGCAGAGGGAAGATGGTTCTGGCAGGAATCAGGACGTGGAGCTGCCAAACCTCTTGTATCTTTAATGGTACAAACTCCACGCTGTGTCTGCAGCTGTTTTACACTTACAGATGTGCACAAGGAGCAGAGTCTTAGGGGACTCCCTCTTATAGGAAACAGAGTTGAGTAGCTACGCACTCCATGAATCCTACTTGGAATGTGTTTCTTGACAGGAGAAATTTGCCATGAGGTGAGTATTAGGCTCCAGGGCGAGCAGGGTTTGTGTTTTCAGCACTGGGATTCAAATGCCCCCGGGCTGCCAGGTCTGCCCCTGGAGGGGTGTGAGTGAGGATCCCAGTCCTGGACAGGGGATGAGCAGGATTTATGAGGATATTTTTATTAAGGCCAAAACTCCAGCTGGTCCAAAGTACTGCCATTTTCTGACTCTCCTGCATTTTCCTTGTGTGCTGATTTGCCCCTTCCCACACGTGACACACACATGCACACAGACACACGCGTGTTTGTCCACACCCAGAGGCACTCACGTGTTTTCGGAACAGGTCAGCGTGGGGGCCCAGCTGAGGGTCTGACTCCCGGATGAACTGCATCACCTCCTCCACCGTCCAGGACGAGGGGTCGCGGTTGCTCAGCCGGGACACGTCCCGAGAGCCGAGGTACCTGTCGGAGCCTGGGGGTGCAGACGGGGCTGTTACTGCAGGTGTCCCACAGTGACTCACCCTCGACCCACCACTCAGCCTCCTCTCCCACAGCAAGGGCAGAGACACAGCAAGGATCACATCCCAGTCAGGCCCCACATTCCTGCAGCGCAGGTCTGGCACGGAAGCCTTATTCCCTCTCCTTTCAGGGCAGCCTTCTATACTGAGCCCTTTTCCTCTCTCTCAACTCCAATTTCCCCTTGTTTGCCCCCCCATTCCCACTCCTCCTTGCCTATCAGCTGACAGCTCCCACCTCTGCAGAACACCCTCCTCCACTCCCACGTCTCTCCCCACACACGGTTCCTCCCCCACTCCCAACACCTTTAGCACATTCAACACAGCAAAGCTGGTTTATGTTTCCATTTTCTGACAGGTTGAGCCCACAGGTACATCCTGTTGTCCTGAAGCACGGCCTGAGCCGACACAAGTCCTGTTCCCAGTGTCCCGCACGGGCACAGCCCCTTGTCCCAGCTCTGCCCTCACACGCAGCTGGGGGCAAGGCACCAACAGCCTGAGCTTTTGAGAGGCTTTTATAGACACCATGCACCTAAAATCACACTTTTTGCAAGCTGATGTGCTGATGTGCTGCACTGACCGGCTCAGCTCTCCTGCCCCTCTCCCTCCACACAGACAAGTGCTGTTCACACATCCCACGCTCCCAGCCTCCCCCTCAGCTCCAGCCTCTCCAGGCAGCCATTCCCGATCCGTCCTCACACACCCAGATGCCCATTTGTCACTTGGACACAGTTCAGGTCCTGCCTGCTCCTTCCTCTCCACTGACCTCCAGGTCCCCCCAGTCACCAGCCACAGGAGCAGTGTCACTGTCTGCACTGCCACCCGCCCAGGTGCCATCACACCTCACAGAGCTGGTGGGCTGTGCAGAGCCCACTCTGGTACTTGCTGAAGTCAGAAAGGTGTAACTGGAGTTAGGAAGGCCCTCTACGGCCATTGTGCAGCTGCAGGGCTGTTCTGAGCTCTTACCCCCAGAGCTAAGCCTGCGCAGGGCAGAGGTGCTGCCCTGGCTGAGGCTCGAGGGTTGGTGCAGGTGCCTGTATCCTGGCAGGCGATAGTCTCTGGAGCTCCTGCTGTGGCTGGAGGAATTGACAGAGTTCAAGGCAGAGTCCATAGGGTCCAGGCGAGGCTCCAAGGGCCCTGGGAGGCCATCTCCCAGGACAAAGGTTTCACCTGGAATGCACCAAGCTGCAGTCAGTGCACCCGAACCCCACGGCCCGACGTTCCCGCTCGGGGGCAGAACTGCAGCACTCACTGGGTCTGACCCCTCTCACTGGTCTCCTCCACAGCACAGTGATCAAACCAGGCACTGCCTGGTGTTCACCTGGGAAACGCCAGTCCAACTCGTGGGCAGTGACACTGGTTGGTGCCCAGACTGAGGCAGCAGCTCCTCTGCTCGTGCCACCACCAGCTCTGACCCTGCCCTGATGGCCCTTACCCTCTCCGTGGCAGGGCGGGGCAGGCCTGCTCCATCTGGATGCCAACACAGGACTCACACACAGCCCTGAGCAGGGAGGGAAGGGGACGTTCCCTGAGGGATCACACACTGCACATCCTCGGCATCAGCATGCAAGGGACTGGCCCTGGCGGTTGGGATGGGGGTGTGGGACACGTGGGATCCCGGAGGGCAGTACCACATGCAGGGCAGGACAGGGCTGCACTGTCATGGCCAGGCAATGCTCCCACGCCATGCTGGTCCTCAGCCCCAAAAGCAACATGCTGGTGACCAGCTGCTCATCCCTCCTGACCTCCTGCCCTTTTCCAGCCTAACCACATCAGAGATCAACTCCCTGTGCTGGCACATGCACATGAGGGACTGGGCTGAGGGTTCTCCCCAGGCAGGGTCCCAGGGCAACAGCAGCTTCCTCATCTTCTCCAGAAATGCACTGAATTTCCAGCTGTCCCTGGCACTATTGATATGGAAAGGCTAGGAGACTATCCAGGGTTGTATCTGAGCCAGCAAGACCTGCCTCTGCTGTTACACTGTGACGGCTTCACCTCAGGGCCACGTGTCTGTAGGTTTTACTATGGCACAAACAAGTCTCAGCCCACGTGGCTCTTGAGCCTCCTGAGTCATCCTTCAAATACCTGCATTCTTTACTTGAATTATGTGGCAAGTTCCTGCACCAAGGAGGAAAGCAGCTCCCACACTGAGGGGCAGTGCCTGTGCACTCCAGGGCCAGCACACGTGGCTGGGGCTGGGGCTGCAGCTCCTCTACCAGGGTCTGCAGAGACCCCAAGAGCAGCTCACAGCCCTGAGCTGCTGCCATTCCAACACACAGTGGGTGAAAAGGGGCAAGGAACCTGAGCCACTGCTCTGGCCAGGCCCTGGGTTTGCTCCCTGGGCCTTCCCAGACCACAGGAGCAGAAGGTGAGAAGCCAGAACAGCAAATTTGTGCTGAGCTGGCTTGGTGGTGATGGTGCAGAGCCGATACTGCAGCCTGTGAGACCCTAAAGCTGTTGAGATTCTCCCAAATTCCCTGCTGACATGATGGTGCTAGGCTCCAGTGAAGGGAGGTGCAGAGCCTGAGCCTAACCCTGAGTGCTGCTGACAGAGGGTCCCACCCGACTGGAGCAGTCTCTCCTGAAGGCACCTTATTTTGCTGTGGTTTCTATGAACTGTGGGACTGTTTGAGCTGGCGTCCTCTGGTCTCACAGTGTTCTGCTGTCTGTGTTTGAGCAGAGATCCCAGAGCCAGTTAGGCTGGAAATACCCAGCCCTGACCTTCCAGAGCTTCAGCTCATAAGGCTATGGATTAGGAACCTCCCTTGTCTGGCTGTTGGCCAGTCTGGTGAGGCCAGTGGGAGGTTATCAGCTGGGTAACTGCTGGCCTTCCACCTCGGGGGCTTTGTCACTCTGCACTTGAGGTACTGCTGCCTTTTTTTGCTTTTAGGTCTCTGGGACATGCCGCAAAACCAGAAGCACATCCCTGAAGTCTCACCTAGAAACTGCTGGTGTTAAGACTGTATCCCCTCGGTGACCTGTCCTGTGTCACTCACTTCCCACTTGGGCAGGTGTGTTCTGACCTGCTTTCAGTGCATAAAGGGTGGTTTTCTGACTCATGGCTTTTCCTGAATGACTGTGAATCCCTCCTGCACTCCCACCATCCCATTTCAGCTCCAGGCTGGACACAAACCCAGCACAGAGCTGGCTGCTCTGGCTCAGGGGTGGGTGATGCTCTGCCCAGCCAGACCCACCACTGGCTGTCACTTACACCAGGGGGTCTCCACGGGAGCTGCTTCTGAGGAACTACATTTGGTCTCCTGGTCAACAGGACAGTTCTGCTTAAACCCCAAAACACTTCCCATAAAACATCTGGGAGAGGGTGCTGTCTGACTGCCAGGGAAGGGCACAGGCAAGAGAGGGGTCAGTGGGCACAGCCCTGTGCACAGCCACAGGACAGCGGCTGTGGGCATGGGAACAGCTCCACGCTGCCCATCTCCACCTGAGGTGACACACAGCTTCAGCTGGGCAGGGAGCCCCAGGACACTTCCCCAGATGTGCTGGGTCAGGCACACACGTCCCTAAACTGCTCCCCAGGACCCCAGAGCTCTCACCGTGGGGATCACTGTCAGCAGAAGGCCCAGCCTGGGAGGTTGGGAGAGCACACGCACAGGTTCATGTTGGTGCCATGCTGAGGATCCAGAACTCGACCCCAGAAAATACTTCACTCAACAATCAACACACTGTTGTTACCCTGATGGGAATGCGATGCATTCTGCAAATATGTGATCCTGTTCTCACAGGAACTGGGATCGCACACCCAGAGGCCATGGGTGAGGCCAGGCCTGGGGGCACCATGTTGCTTTGCCCAGGAGGTAAAGGGAAGGTGCACACTGACCCCCAGGTTCCCTATCCCTGCACAGGGCAGTGCTTGCTGGGCCGCAAACTTTGCAGCAGAGCTGGAGGCTTCCTGGCAGGGTCAATGCAAGAGAGATTGAGGGTCTTCAAAAAAATACAAGTACATAGAGAACTGCTTGGATGAATTGACACCTCTAGGAAGGGGGGAGGGAGATGAGACAAGAGGGCAATGATTACTGTCCCTGTGAGTCATCTGCAGCAGAAACAACATGCTCCTGGGCATAGGCAGGGCAAGACTGTGCTCAGGCACGATCTAGGATCCTTCAGCCTCCACAACCAGCGTTGAAGGAGGGAGGAGGTGGTTGATTCTTAGGCAGATTTCCCCAGACAGACTGCTAGAGTTAACTAAAGGCTGGCAGTTGGCACATTGTAGGGAAAAACACCACAATTAGTGGTGGAGAGGCAGGGAGCAGATAATTAAAGTTTAATTAAACAAATAGTGCTACAGACTCAACAGTGCCATTTTACTGCTAAAACACAGGAGTTTGGCCACAAGCACAAATCTGATTTGCACAACTACTGAACACCCACTGCTTCCAGCAAATGCTGGGCTGTGAAGGCAGGTCCCCACTGAGCTGGGACTGCAGCCTTTCAGCAAAAAGCAACACAAATGCCACTGGATGCAAGAGGAAAAACATTGGAAGAGGTGAGATCCCCTCCTCATCTCTCTGCTTTGCCAAAGGCATGGTGAATGGGATATTCCACTGCTGCTCACAGCAGTCCATTTGGCAAACTGGGAAGTGTTCAGGGGCTGCTGTCTGTCACTCTGCTGAAGCCAGAGAGAGTTCAGCCCCATGAGAAGATGTACCTCTTTGCTCAAGAAATACTCAATATCCAAGCATTTCAGGTGCACATGCTTAAAATATATCCTCTGAAATGCAAGTGTTCCTGCCTGCACTTTAATGTCATTCCAGCTTTTAGCTATGGGATAAGAATGAATTTCCAGGCGGAATTTGGAACTGCACCTCGTTCCTCCCTGCTTGGACCAAGCACAGAAGCAGACCAAGCTGCTGCAGGAAGGTCACACACTGGTAGGATCACCCCCCTCACACACAGACACACTTTCTGCCCACTTGTCTGTGTTTTTCTGGAAGAGGCTGGAGTATATCGCATCCAGATGGCATGATGCATTCAAAGGCCAAGGGATAACTGAATAGACTTTGAAGCAGACCAAGAATCAATCTTGTAGACAATCTATTGTAGGTTCCTCCTTGGAATTACCCATTATGGAAGTCTTTATTCACTGACAATACAGAGTGTGCAATAGTCACTACCCAACTAAGGCACCTGAACCTTTGGAACAGACCAGCACTTCCAGAACAGGCTGAACTGTGTGTCCCACCTGCTGGGGGAGGAGGAGGGGCTGGGCCATGCTAATGGTACCTCAATGCAGTGTCTGATGGATCAGAGGGGAACGTCAAAGAGACCAGCACGGATGTGTATTTGGAGGTGAGAAACAGAGGGGGCCTCAGGGAACAGTTTTTGACTTGTCAATATGCTGGAATAGATGAGACAGTCCCCACACATCACCTTGGTCTTTGTTTCAGCTCCGTGACAAATCTACAGTTTTACTTACTGTAGATACTGAGGCCACTAAAAACTGTCCATCATAGAGTCACAGAACAGTTTAGGTTGGAAGGGACTTTAAAAAGCTCATCTCATCCCCTCCCTGCCATGGGCAGGGACACCTTCCACTGTCCCGGGTTGCTCCAAGCCCCGTCCAATGTGGCCTTGGACACTTCCAGGGATGGGGCAGCCACAGCTTCTCTGGGCAACAGGGTGCAAGTTCAGACCAGCTGTGCTTAGTGACAGGGTCAGTGATCCTGCAGAGCACAGGACATACTGATGGATGGAGACCAAAATCACCCACAGTGATGGCAAGCTGGGCACTCACACCTGGGATCAGCAACCCCAGCAAAGCCAGGGAAATGGGGATTCTATAGGGACAGCAACAGAGCACGAAGCCATTGAACTGTGAGCCCACCCAGGAGTCTCCAGCAGTTTTTCAGGGATTTATTACAAAGAATTGTGATTAACACCTTGGCAGATTTCACTATCCATTAATTAAAAGGCCTCAGTAAGATTAAATCTCCAGTCTGCATTATGGAGGGTTTGCAGTTCAGAACAAAAGTGGAAGTATTTTTACTGAAGGTTGCTCAGTTCAGGGAGTCCTCCAGCTACCTGGACCTCCTGGAAATCTCCCAGCTGCACATGCAATGGACACCTGTGGATCAGACACCAAAGAGGACATTCCAGCAGCTGCTGTTGGGAACGTGGCCCAGCACACCAGTGGTATCCCAAGGGACTCTGTGGGAAGCAGCAGCAGGATGTGAATGATCTGGCTGAGCCGCTGGAGCACATGCCAGTGAGACCCCCCAGCTATTTCAGGGAGGACTGTGAGGAACGAGATCCTGGGAAAGGGCAGCAGGTTCCTGCCTGTCCAGCTGCACATCAGCATCTGTACAACACACCCCAGCAAACCCTCAGGGAACAAGCCAGGGCAGACTGACTGGAGCAGCTGGGGAGTTTAAGGATGTCAATGCCATGCATGGCCATGGAAGCCAAACCACGGGTGATTAAACCCCAAATTACACGGTATGAGAGGATGACTACCAGGGTTAGAAGGAATTCCCACTGCACTCCACATGCCTTACACATCCGTGTGGGGAACCTGCCTCACCACAGAGCAGTTCCCTTCCCTCTGGAACACCAAGCACAACCCATGCCAGGGACAAGCAGAGCAGCTCCCTGAAGCCATGGCTCAGTCTGGACACGGCAGCTGTGACCCTGCTGAGCCAGGACAGGGCACTGAGAACAGCCAGCTTTGGGAAGAGACGCTGTGCTCACCTTCCAAAGGGTGACGGTCATTCTTTGGTAACTTGGGGGAGAGAGGAGCAGTGTATGGAGGGGAATCTTGGGAATAGCGCTTTGTACCCCGGCCTGGTCCCTGCAGAGAGCCGTCTAACGAACTGCTTCTGTCTAGGAAAAGAGAACAAGCCCTATTTAGGAGTGGAGATGTCCTGGGAAATTCAGTCTTGCCAGAGTCCCTTGAGCTCTGTGTGCATCGCCAGCCCTGCTCAAGCTGCAACCCAGCACATCTGAGAGGGCTCAGCAAGTGTTATCAGAGAAAAAGGGTGGCGAGAAACCCAACAAAGAATCTTAGCCATATTTTGCCATATTTTACCCCAAATATCACCCCTAGTTGACTAAATTCCATTTCTCCTCATTCTACCCCTTGGCTCATCCCACACAATTCCTGCTCATCCCACTCTTCACCTTTCAGATGCACATAACCCTTGGACAATTGGCAAACAACCCTGGGATGATTTACACACCGTCTGTGCCATACACAGTGCTGGATTAAACCCCACTCCAGTTTTCAATCTTCCCCTCAGTAGGCCCCCCAGCTGTGGCTGCTGCTCCTCTCCAAGCATACCCCAAGGATGGGGCGCTCTGTGCTGCACGGGGCACGCGGGATGTCGGGATGGGCTGGGACGTCTCCTTGCACACACAGCGTCAGTGGGTGGATGGACACAGAATGGAAGTGCCAACACTGATGGGACAGAGCCAGGTGAGCAACACAGGGTGTGGCAGACCATGTCCCAGCTGAGGTGACCCTCCAGCTGCCCCCTGCCCACACTCTGGGGCCACCAGCTTCCAGGCCCCTTCCAGCTGCCTGAGCACGGGCCACACGTGTGAGCCCACAGCACTCCGTGTTGGGCACAGAGGGGTGGAATGTCACAGACAAGTGCCAGGAGCCAACACCAGCCCAGAGCAGCCCTGACAGCTGGCACAGGGTACGGGAGGGGTACAGGCACGGCGGGGACCGACACTAAGGGAGATGCATCACACCTAACACACGGAGGGACAGGCGGGTGGGACGCACCAGACGGGCACAGCTGAGTGGATTAAGGCAAAACACAAAGGTAGAGAAAAGGACCTGTTGTATCAATATCCTTCAGGAAAATGAAAGACAAGCTGCTTGCCCTGGGACTCCATGTGAGTATGACCAAAAATCACTGTGATATTGTTAAAAAAATAAATTCCATCCTCAGGACAAGTCCCTGTAAGAAACATTCACTGCCCAGCAGAGATGGGAACAAATGCTCTTGGTAACGTCTCTGGACACCCCTGTGTCACCCAACCTTTTTAACCCAACAGCCACAGAACCACAACACAAGGTGATGCTTTGGAAAGGTTTCATCAGGTTTTGGTTTGGATTATTTTTTTAAAGTGGTTGATGTTAAAAGTCATGCAAACACAGAAGGTCAGGCTGCAGAAGACAATTCAGCAATCAGAAGTGAGGTTGGTGTAAATTAATTAAAGGAATACCCAAAAATAGAATTTTGGT
This sequence comes from Cephalopterus ornatus, assembly GCA_013396775.1. Taxonomy (NCBI): domain Eukaryota; kingdom Metazoa; phylum Chordata; class Aves; order Passeriformes; family Cotingidae; genus Cephalopterus; species Cephalopterus ornatus. The sequence goes on along the minus strand of VZRE01007733.1, from coordinate 163,272 downwards.
TTTAAACGACAAATTTTAAGAATATAAAGAAATGGAGTAACATCCAGAGCTGCACTCAGCAGATCATCGAGAAAAAAACCGCCTTCAGTTCAAAGGTGCCATAAACGTCATGAGTGTGAATCATCAGAGAGGGAATGATCTGAGAGGGAATGACCCCAAATCTTAGTGGATAAACGCTCACTTTGAGAAGGATGCTGAGAACAAGCAGATCATTTACCGGGATAAAAAGGCCCTGCTCAGCATGGAGCTGTGCACCTCAGAGCATGGGGAGTGCAGGGAGGAAGGCAGGCTTTGAACTCTTCCTGTGTTTTGAGACAATGCAAAGGCAAAGACAGGCCCATGTTTCAGCTACAGAAGGAATGAGCACAGGGGAATAGAGCGAGGGGACACTGTGCAGAAAGGTAAGGGTTAAGAGAAAAGGAAAGAAGGTTGTCCTTGCCTGCAAATGATGGGACAGCTGTGAGGGGTATTTCACATCCCCTGACTCGGGAGCCTGGTGGGAGGAAGAGAAGCCCACCTGCCCACGGTGCTGTGGGCCATCCCAAGGCCATGGGATGGACACCTTTCCAGGCAGTGAGAGTCACTCACCTCGTCCTGTCAGGCCAAAGTCACTCAAGGCTCCCACTCTGGGACACTGTGCCTTGCACTGATGGCACTGGCACCTCCTCCCTGGCTGCAGAGCACACCTACACACCTGGCTCAGATATTGATCCAGCTGGGACACCCAGCTGCACTCAGTGCACTTTAAACTGAAAGAGGGTAGATTTATACTGGATATCAGGAAGAAATTCTTCCCTGTGAGGGTGGGGAGGCCCTGGCAGAGGTTGCCCAGAGAAGCTGTGGCTGCCCCATCCCTGGAAGTGTCCAAGGCCAGGTTGGATGGGGCTTGGAGCAACCTGGGCTAGTGGAAGGTGTCCCTGCCCATGGCAGGGCGTGGAATGAGAGAAGCCTTAATGTCCCTTCCAACCCAAACCATTCTGGGATTCATTTCCATCCACAGCCAGGCTGAACACCAGGGCAGAGCTCAAAGGATAAAAGAAACAGGATGGGAATGAAAATATCCACCACTGACTAAGTCAAACAACTGAATGTTCTCAAACCAGGGACATGAGGGCGCAGAGGAAGCCAACAATGATGGTGCAGCTGAAACTCTTGGTCTGCTGCAACAAATTGTAACAGAACTCAGCAACACACTACTCAGAGTGACTGGAAACGTGGTGCCAACATTTGAAACAGAAGGTGAAAAAATGATTTTGGCAACAAAATGCCCATGCCTGACCTCAGCAGCACTGCAAGGTTTGTGGCAGGCTTTGAAGGAAAGGGCAGGGAAAATACACATGGTACATACCATGGCAGCTGTCCACCAGGAGACTGACCCAACAGCTTCCCTACTATGGGGAAATCCTCATCTATCACAGGAGGGAGGAGAGGTCAGTCTCGTTTACCTGGAATTCAGCAGATGTTAGATACAGAGAGCCACAGGCTGAGACTGAGAACAGGAATTACCAGAAGACTTGTTCTATGCACAGAAATCTGATTTGAGAGGAAAGGCAGTTGGCAGCGCTGAGTGACACATGAGGCTGGGGAGCAACTGCCAATGAATCTGCTTGAAGATCATTCTTGAACCCAGTGTCATTTAGTATTTTTATTTAAACCTTTGACAGAAATTTTAGAGATTTACTGATGAAATCTGCTGATGCCTTCCCACGTCAGGCCAGACAAAGTAGCATTTGAAATTAGGCAGGAAAGATCTATGCAGAATGAAGAACCAGTCAGGAGGTAAATCCAGCAGCCAAATGCAGATGTGCACTTGAAACACTGTCCCACGAGCTGGGAACCAGCAGGTGACAACAGTGGATGAGAAGAACAAGGAACGTGACCAGGACAGGCTGATCATCATCTGTTACAAGGACACACTGACTGAAAGTGGCTGTAGAGATACTTCTTGTGACCATGGTGGTGCCAGTGCTGTGGCACCAGGCCCCCATGAGCTCCTCCCCAGAGGCCTGGGTGGTACTCCAGTCACCCCATGAAGTTTAAGTCAAACCAACACTGCCTGAGGAGGGCAGAGAGCATCCAAAAGGTGAGTTCCTCAGAGGGATACAACTGCTTTCCAACTAATTCCAGAAGAAAGAGAACCAAGTTGAGCTAAAAGACAATGTTAAGACCAGGAGACACAGATACCAAGTTGTCCAAGAATATATTTGAGCTGGAAACTACAACATGGTTTCTAAATACTCAGCAAAAAACCTTGGAGCAGTCTCCAGTGGAAGAGCAAAATCTGTAACTCCAGAGTTAGTCAAAGCAACACCATGTGCTGTGGTGCCTGTAACAGCAGCACCCAGGGCTCAGGGGGCCAGAAGGTCCCTCCAGTCCCGTGTTTTCAGATGGCTCCAGGGCAGATCTACCCATTCAAAACATTTCACAGCCCAGGCACAGCAATCAGCTTCCTGAATCCTTACAAACTGCTGTTCCTGACGTACAACTCAATCTGTCTCCCCTTGTTTCCATGACCATGCCTTACCTGGTAAGACAGAATGGCAGGACACAGCTGACCCAAGGGCTGCTGCAGACCTTCATTCTGCCCCAAGCACACACACCAGTTCTCCACAGCAGCCCCAGGGGTGCTCCTGGAGAGCCAGTTTATTTTGGGAACTGAAAGCAGCTCCCAGCCCTAACCAGTGGCAGTTTACTGGAAGAACCAGCCCCACACAATACATTCCCATCCTGTAGAGGAAGCAAGGCAGGATATGCAGAGCTGAAGGTGAGACCACGGCACTTCGACACTTGGCATGATTTAAGGATGTACAACTGCACTCTCATTCCTCCATGACCAGCCCAAACCTCCCAAAATCACTAGTACTGTTTCTTTGCCCTCACCAGAAGCCACTGTAATGTGTAGATAATAATGTTTTATCATCTTCTTTCAGGTGCCTGAGAAAGGTGTTAGATGACCAGATGACCAGCAAGCTCTGAGACATCAGTATGAACTGCAGGACTAGGTGCTGTCACTTCCCTAGACTGTTAATTTTTCTTTAATTTAATTTTTCTTTAACCCCTGCAACCATTCAAGAGTTCAGGATGGGCAGGTCTCAGCATTATGTCAGAATTGGTGCTCTGCCTGAGCTTCCCTGAATTCTGATTTACACTTCTCCACCCTGCCTGGCAGCCCAGCTCTTGGCAGAGTCACCACTGACCTCTCTTGCAGGCTGGAAACCCTGCGTGTGAGCTACAGGAGCCTCTCATCCATGTCCACACCTGAGTCCTCTCCCTCCCACTCCGGTTTTGCTCTATCTCTCAACAACAAGGTATCTCCACACTGAAACATGGAGATTTCTTCTATTTGAGAGTTCCCCAAGGGGCAACCTCCAGTCCCAGTAACTGATCATGCTGCTCCTGTCCTTGCATTTCCTACAGCTCCTCTTCTCACAGCACAGCACAGCTCCCTGCTCCTGGCTCTGCTGGCTCCAGCATGGCTCTGCTCAGCCATGGAGGAAGCAGAGGATCATCCTCGCTCTCTGGACTCTCCCTAAAAATCCTCTTGCTCATCCCCACCCCGAGGGTGCTTTGCGAGGTGCAATGAACAAAGCACTGTGGCATTTGGCTGTGGCCCCTATATCTCATGCTTAGCAATGTCTCCTTAAACAGTTCTTCCCAAGTGCTCATCCTTTTACATTCCAAACTCTTGCTTTTCTTCTCAGAGCCATAATTATCCAAAGGATTAACTTTGGAAAGACCTCAAACAACACAACTGCTATTTGCTGACTGGGGAGGCAGAAAGCAAGACAGGAGAGGAGAGCAGCACTTGTCAACCACCTCAGAGGGTGCAGACAGCTTTGATCCTCTCCATAACCGGCATTCCTAGAGCAGGAGCTCCCTCAGAACCCCCGGAAAGCCTGGAGGGGCAGCGAAGCCCAGTGCCACTACCCAGCACTGCGGGGGGAACTGCTGGGCTTGTTTTTGCTTAAGAGCAATTTTGCAGCCTGATGACCTGCACAGTGGCATAAACTGTCTAGCTGGGGTGTGCTGGTCAATGCAGCAGAGCATCAGCCATGGCAAGGACAACAAAACCACCTGTGCCTCGGATTGCTGCATGAGCATCATCCGTGAAGGGCCACGCTGTCACCGGGGGCTGGACGTGCTGGCAGCGGGGCCACGGCCAGCGTGGCTCTAATTCATTCCTAATTACAGTTCACCTGCTGCACGTTATCACTCTCATGCACTCCTTCACCTTACCACCTTATTCCTCACTGTATGAAGTCACCATAATCAGATTACAGGGAGCAGGGAGGACGGGGGGACGAGGAGAGGACGGAAGACAAGGAGACAGCACGGATGAGCGGAAACCTAGAGCGGAGATGGAAATCAAACTGACAGGCAGAAAATGCAGCTGGAATCCTGCACAAGAGCCCTGCGGTGCACCGACACTGGGTGTGATGTAATGAACCCTGTGAGAGGGCTCTGGAACACAGCCCTGCCTCCAGAGATAGAGATAAAATCTGGGTTAAGACACGGAGCACTTGGGGTCCCTACGGCGCCGCCCCCGCCCCAGCTCCTACCTGGTAGATACCTGTCGTGGTCGTACTCGTGTGAGCGCTGCATGTGGCTGTTCTGAGAGAAAGGCTGGTTCCCAAAGAGGTTGTCACTGCGCAGATTGTGGCACAGCTTCTCCAGGAAGCGGAGGACGTAGGTGATACTGTTTACTGCTGGCAGGTTCAGAGTGTGCTGTTCCCGATCAAACACAGCTGGAGACAGAAACAAACAGAGCCCAACACGTGAACCCCCCGCCAAGGCGGAGGCTACGCCCAGGGCTACACAGCTCCTGGATCTCGGCATCGCTGGGCTAGTCTGGAGCCAACAACAGCCACTGCCTGGGGCTGGCACAGCGCCGGGACAGGCCGGGACCAGCCTGCTGTGGGTGGCAGCGCCAGGGCAGCCACGGTCGAGGGAACCGAAAGGATTCCAGGAGGGGCCTGCACTCCCAGACCCGGCTACACACGGGTTTAAAGGGCAATTAAAAACCTAAAAACCTACTGGGGTAGTTTTTGTCTTTCCATGAGGAGCTGTGAGAATCCCCCCCATTGTGCCTCCTCCCGGGGCTGGGACAGCACAGGGGACGGTCGGTGGGGCAGAATGGTGCCCAGGCTGATGCCAGGGCTGCTCACCGCCTGCTCACTGCCTGCTCCCTGCCTGCTCCTACAGCTGTGCCCACAGGCCATGAGAACTGCTCTGCTCTGACTCAGCCCCCAGCTGTTGCTTCACTGACACAGATGTGTGGCAAGAAAGAGAAGACAGAACTCTTCTGTCTGCCCCTGGCCTGTGGCTGCACCAGTCTCCAGGACAGACATCTTCCAATGAGAGAACTCTTGCAACAACCTTTCTGAAGGCAAAGCGCTGTGGGCCCATTCTCACCTGAGATGACCTCTCCCCCGTGGCCTTGTTTTAAGAAGGAGAAGACTGTTTTCTGATGATAAGCGCAATCAATGCAGGCCTGTACTGCTTGCTGCAGGACAACAGAAGCTCGAGCTGGTCCAAAATGGTCTGGCAGCTGCTGAACTTTCTTCTTGTCTAGGTGGGGCCCAGTGCTGCCGTTCTTGTTCAAGTAAATGCAAACTGCCAAGATGAGAAATGTGTTTGCCATTAACCTACTTAAGAAAGCAAGAAATAGATGCCTAAAATCCAACTTGAGAGATGCTGAGATTTTAAGACTGTCCAGTGGCTCACAAGGGGTAATCACCTATGACTGCCTGTCTGCATCCTCACAGCGGAGCTGCTTCTAGAGGGGAATCACCTCCAGAACCTTCCTGCCTCACGCTCGCCTTCCAAGCTGCTGCTGTTTCTCCCTGCAGTCAGGCTGTAGAGTGGTTTCCATGCCAGCCAGGTCAGGTGGCTGTGGTGTTCAGAGGGGATGAAGGAATGCAACCCACACTTTCCAGTGCTTCCTGCAGTGTTTCCTTTTCAGGGAAACTGAGTTCTTTAGGTTCCTCTGAAAACTGGCCAATTACATTCTGGGGAAATAGAGGGCTCAGCCCATATCCAGAGCTTGACTCAACATGTCAAAAGCAGCTTTGCATTAGACTTTCCTGGCCAGATTCATCCTCAGCTGCACTCCCATCTGTAGCAGTGCACATACTCTTCACTGCCACTCCTCCTCCTCCCCTACTCCCTCCTCTCCCTGAGTGCCTTGATATCCTGGCTGGAGCTGGACAGATCACAGTCCTTTGGTAACTGCTCTGCCCCTTGTACAGCTCCAGCAGCCGTGCCTGGCACGGTCTGGGTGAGCTCAGGGGCTCACAAGGGTTGCTGCACACCCGAGTGCCCCCAGGCATGAAGGGCCAGGAGCAGTGTCCCTGGAGAGCTGTGGAGTCACCAACATGCACATGGGAACTCTGGGAAAGGGGTCCCTGCACTCAACAGGTGGCTGCAATCTTCCTACGACTTCATTATTTCCAAATGGGCAGAGAGATAAACGAACAGCTGGTCTGGACTCAGTGCCTCTCTCAGGCCAGCCCTCCTGGAATTGTAAGGATTGCTGGTTTACAGGCTAGGAAGAAATGGGACTCTCCTGGGGTGAGTCTGCCTGCTGTCTGCCTGCTGTAGTTTCTAACTGTGCAATCCTGTCAAGAAAGTGGTCTGAGACCCTTCCTTACCTGTGGGAGCCTGCATGGCAGAGCTGGGGATTGTAGCAGCGTCCTGGGGCACAGTGCTTGTGTCTGGCTCTGGGGTACTGGTTGTTGGAGAGGTGGGTGCTGGGTTCAGCAATGTCCTAGGTTTCCTCTGCAGAAAAAGAGGAGATATTTCTCCTTTTATCCCTGCTCTCCTTTACCACCCGTGATCACTACACTCTCTCCTCTGCATCCAACAGACAAGGCACTGTGGAACATGACACATGTCTGATGGTGATGACGGGGTGTCCCAGGAACGTAGTAATCAATAGGTGTGTATTTTATAAACCGCAATCCTGAAAAATAACAAGCCTGAGATCTGCCACCTCAGTTTGACTCAGACCAGCCACACACGAGGACGGGAGAGCTTATTCTATTGTTTGGCCACCCTGTCGTGCTCCCAGCATCTGCCATGCTACTCCACAGCCAATGCACTTCCAAAGACAGTTTCTTGATGGAAATGATCTTTAGGACACAGACATTCTCTACAGCTCTGGGGTTGGACTCTGAGGATGCTCCCAGCCCACATACCCCTCGGGTCTCCTACTTGCTGCAGTCACACAGCCAGAGGCTGAGACAAACGTGCACAAACACACGCATGCACCATCCCATGGCAGGACCTGCAGCACCTGCTGTTCACCCGCCTGCATCAGCATCAGCTTTTACCTTACTGCCAGGCTTGGGGCCTCTCTTTCTGGGGAATTTCAAAGGCTCCACTGACTTGGAGGGTGTAGGCATGGGGTGGTGGATTAGCGCTTTGGTCGTTCGACCACGCTTCTTCCCTGTTTTGCGACGCCTTTGCCCTTGTTGATGCCCCAAAACAGTCTTTGTGCTACTGTGCATGCTAGGTTTCTCCGAGTTTACTTCGGAGGCAGGTAAAGGGCTCTTTGGAATCACAACTGAAATAAAAAGAGAAAAAGCAAATATAATTAAATCAGGCGAGAATCAAAACAAGAGCAGCCTCCATCTTTATACAGAGTCACATGGAAAAATCTAGAGTACTCACAGCCCCCTGAGCGGGGGCACTGCCCTCCATGCCAGAATAAAAACCAAACACACAGATCCCTGGCTTAGCACTCGAGCTGTGGGACACTGGGGCTTGGCCTGGATGGGCTGAACTCCAGAAGGATCACGTTTTCAGCCATACCTTCCTTCCTGAAAATAACTGGCACCTACAGCTCTTCCGTCTGCGAGTGGTGACCTGCCAGCGACCACATAAAAGGCTCTGAGAGCATTCCTAGGGAAGGATCAGCCAAGACCTGCCTGAGAGTCAGGGCTGTGCTGGAAAACCCCTCTCTCAAGGCTGAAGTCAAATTTGCTCTGTCCCTAAATTTCCAGTAAACTGCAGTGGAAGGAACCAGCTCCATCCTTGATGTCTGCAAGGATCACTGCTCCTCTGTGATCACTGCTCCAGCCCATCTCAGCTGGACCAGCTGCCCTCTGCTCTCAGGTACTGCCAGAGGCAAGTCTGTTCCTCCTTATCTTCTCACACTTTCCATGACAAAACCAGGTTTCTGGTAAATTTGCCCATAAATCCTCTGAATTTGGTCATTCATCTTTCCCAAGTCCTGCTAAAGGCTAGAGATGAGCTGGCCCAGCTCAGCAGAGCAGTGTTTCCTTTAGTTTTAAAATTCTGCTAAAAAGAAACAAACAAACATCCTCCTGGATATTGAAAAATGCAGAGTGACCTTTAGGATGTCTTGTTTCTCACACTTTGAAACGTCAATGTGTATTCAACTTAGGGGCAAGGAGTTAGAAAGACACAAACACTTTTGAAGTGAGGGGCATTGTAGTTAAGGAAAAAAATCCTGGCCGAGGAAACAGAGTGCAATAAAAGGTGGATACCAGGATAGCACAACTGTGGGCACACACAGAGATTTTTAAGGTTTCTTTAACAAGGATTTCATGAGCAGTTACTTGTGAGCAAGGACTCATTCCCTTGGCACAATGAAGCTGTGGCTGCCCCATCCCTGGAAGTGTCCAAGGTCGGGATGGACAGGGCTTGGAGCAACCTGGGCTAGTGGAAGGTGTCCTTGCCCGTGGCAGGAAGGAGATGAGCTTTAAGGTCCCTTCCAACCCAAATAACATGGTGCATGCAGGATCCAGCCCCATTCTGTTTGTCATGTGGGCAGGGCAAGATTTAGTTTGAATTTTACTTCCTTGCTTTTGTGCATTAGCATTCTGTATCAGAAGCTCGGAAGAAGCACACAGTCATTCAGAATCTGTCTGACTTCCCAAGTAATGACATTTTGTGTCAGGCTGATACAAGGAATCATGGGAGAAACAGGGTTTTACTACTCCTTGTCTGAAATGTTAATATTAACAGCAAGACTTCTTTGCTGGTAAGAAAACGAATACGATAGCTCAAGTGCTTCTTACAGCTGATGGTCTTCCAGGAGAGCCAGTGTCACCTGCTACAGGTGACATCTGGCACTGAGTAGGCAGGAATGGCACAGGTGGGACAGCTGCTGATTGTGGGGTCTCTGGCCTCATGAGTGCATGGCTGAAATGTTTGTATTACAGGATTTATTAGAATCCCCCAAGTTGACAGAACAAGGATAAACACAAGTAAAATGGAACAGGATGCCCAGAGAAGCTGTGGCTGCCCCATCCCTGGAAGTGTCCAAGGCCACGTTGGACGGGGCTTGGAGCTACCTGGGCTAGTGGAAGGTGTCCCTGCCCATGGCAGGGGGTGGAACTGGATGGCCTTTAAGGTCCCTTCCAACCCAAACCAGGCTGTGACTGCATGATTCTAAAACATTCCATACTTCAAAGCACATGTCAAACATCAAAGGGATGTGGAAGCCAAAGTGGGGGGCATTTCATTTGAGATCTGCACAATGCTCAGTGTCTAAACCAAGTGCCATAACGAGGTTTCTCTAACCTGGAGGAGAAATTGAGGATTCTACAGACAAGCAGTGAAGCAAACCCAGGGTGATCTCCATTTTTCCAGTGATAAACCCCCAGAAATGGCGCATTTGGGAAGTTGGGATGCAGTAGGCAGAGCAGCTGGACTGCACCCTTGGCTCCCAGGCTGGGACCACGTCACTGGGAACCCAGTGCCAGGGAAAAAGAAACTGCTGCCAGGTGAGCTCCTGGGGTGCAAGCTCTCACTGTATAATTTTATAATAAAAACTGACTTCATCTGTTGGTGAAATAAATGCAAGAAACATCTGTTGCCCACTTCAGCTGTAAAGACAACCCAGATAACGGTAATTTTCCAGGCTTAGAGAATTGGTTTTGGGTTTCAGGCAATAAAAGCCCGTAACTGGGTGCAGGCAGATCCCATGATGGGACACCTCATGTCATTCAGCCACCCAGAGGAGCTCCCACTGTGCCTGTGCCCCTGGCAGCACATCCCTGGTCCCTATCACAGCCACAGCTCCTGCGGGGATGGAGGAGCTGCCACAGCTCAGGAGGCTCGAACAGGCAAAATGATATGTAAATGTGCAGCCAGCTCAGGGCAGAAACAGCCTGTGACCTAGATTGGTGCTGTGTGCCCAGCAGTGGTGCTGAGCACAGCCCTGAGCACAGCCCTGAGCACACTGCAGAACAGGCACTGCTGTTTTCCCTGGGGCTGCTGCCACCAGACTGATGCAATGCACATTTTTCTGACCCAGAGTGCTTTAATGAAATGAGGTCTTATACTCCCATGATCCGACATCACTCAGCAGATTGCCTGGATTTCTGTTGGATTTTAACCAGAATGTGAGAAAACAACAGCCAGTGCTAATTCCTTTCTCTTGCCCTACCTGATGCAGAGCTGCACTTGCTCATCCTGAGGAGGCACCAAGAGCTCCAGAGCAGAGTCATCCCACCAGCTGCACCCACACAGCCACGGTGCGGCACCCAAAACACAGGGATACTGCTGCCCATGCTCTGACTTATCCCCCAGGCACTGGGGTGACTGGATGCTTCCTAAAGAAGCCTGAAGTTTCCTTTCAGTGGCCTGTTATTTTCTTGCAGGATTTCAAGCCCTGCTGTCACATGGACGTGGTCCAGAAGCACAGGATTGCTGTGGAAGGAGCAGCACTGAGCACTCAGCCCTGTCTGCACCCACAGAGCTCCAGAGGTGGGACCAGCTGTGCCCAGCAAGAAGGGTTATCTCACAGCTCCAACCACTGCTCACATCTCCTTTAAGTGTCAAAAGCTTCCATTTACTGCAACTTATTAGTATTATTACTGCTTCTTAATTATTAAGAATCTAAAGCTATTAAAGAGTGTCCAAAGAAGGGCCATGAAGATGCTGAAGAGTCTGGAGGGGCCACACAAGAAGCAGCTGAGGGCACTTGGTGTGTCCAGCTGGAGCAGAGCAGACTGAGGGCAGAGCTCAGTGGGGACTGCAGCTCCTCCCCAGGGGCAGCTCCGATCTCTGCTCTGGGGGACCAGGGACAGGACCCAGGGAATGGGCTGGAGCTGTGTCAGGGCAGGGGCAGGTTGGATCTCAGGGAAAGGTTCTTCCCCCAGAGGGTGGTTGGGCACTGACCAGGCTCCCCAGGGCAGTGGGCATAGCACCAAGGCTGCCAGAGCTCCAGGAGGGTTTGGACAACGCTCTGAGGGACAGGGTGGGATTGTTGGGGTGTCTGTGAAGGGCCAGGGCTTGGACTCAATGATCTTTGTGGATCCCCTCCAGCTCAGGATCTTCTGTGATTTTGTGATTCAGCTGGAGACAGCACCAGCCCAACAGTGAGCAGCTGCCAGAGACATCCCCACTTTCTCCTTCCTTGTAGAAGCTACCGAGAGAAGCCACATTTTCAGAAAATCAAGCAGGGCCCCTCTTACTTAAAAAATCCACAGTTTGCTGTTGCTGAGAAAAGCAACATCTCTCTGCCCCACAGCTGTAGTGCTCACCTGAGCTCTGAGCAATCTTAACCAACTCCAAAGCTGGCCTTGCTTTAGGTGAGGAGTTAAGCCAGCAGCCTCGAGAGATCCCTTCTGACCTGAATTATTCAGTGATCTGAACTCACGGTTAACCATTTCAGCTCATTAAGGGAACAGAAGACTAATCAATCAGAAGTTTTCTGCTTGGCAGAACTGTCTTGTTTTGGGTCATACAGGCATCCAGCACCAGGGCAGCCACAGAGGAGTGGGCTGGCTCCTTGCTGGGCTGGCTGGCATCAGATCCATTTGGCACAGTGAGAAACATTCCCCTAAACATACAGGACCAAAACCAGCTGAACTTAAAGCCAAAGAAAAGTCCACTACTCATGGTGTTATTGATCACTGAAAGATTAGTTTAAACAGGAATTCCTAGCTTCCTGCAGAAACAAAGCAATTTCAGGATTTCAGGTCCTACTTCCTAATGCCAGCTGACACATGGCACCAGCAGCACCTGCAGCTGCCCACCACACTGTGACCCAAACTGTTACCTACAGGAGGCTCTCACAGTTGCCATCCACACTCTGAGGGTAGTCAGAGGAAGTAGCATTTGTCAACTTATCTCAGGCTTGGCACAGCTTGAAGAAGACAAAATTATGTCCTTGGGACAAGAATTACAAAGCCAAAACATGTAGGAAAATATGGAACAGAAATACTGAAGTTGCAGAAGAGTTTCCTGCCTTTCTCTACTATTTACCAGCCTCATTTACCAATAGCTGCTGGAGCCCAAACCTCAAATCTCCATTTTCTGTGCCAAGAGCTCTGTACTCTCAGATGCAGTTTGTAGCAACACACTTCTCCCTGGAGATCTCAGTAGTGACCACTGCAGTGTCCTGAGGGGTAGGGGGTGGTTTCTGAGCAGCCTGAGCATGCCACTCATGCCCATCCCAGAGCTCTCTGAAGGCTGTCCTGCAGGCCACCTCTCCAGTGGTTCTTTGGTGCTCAGTTGCCCGTTGTCCCATCCTCAGCATTGCACAGGAATCCAAGAGGTGGGTTAGAGAGACACCTTTAAGAAAAGCAAGTTTGCCAGAGAGCAGAAATCTTGAGATCTGGCTGAACCCTTCCCCTGGATGAGGCATTTCAATCCTACACATCCTGAAGGCTGGAGCTGGACAGGAACCAGAGCTCAGTGCCTGTCCAGAATAATTTGTGAAAGCTTCAAACCCCTTTGATTCCTCCCCAAGCAGAGATCGTCATCAATGGCCACCGTGAGCACAACTGGGACAGAAATACAGGCTCTGGGAAGACTCCAGACGGGGAGAGCCCTGAGCTCTCAGCAGGCACGGCAGACACAACACAGGAGAAAGGGTCGGAGCATGGGTGGGAGACATGGGCTACTTGCAAGGGCAGGGCTTCAGAACAGGACTCCAAATCCTGGAATTTAAAAGTCAGAAGGCAACTGTTCTGGTAATTGAGTAATTCCAGCAGGGATTCCTGCTCTCCAGCCTGGAACACCTGCCTGAGCTAAGGCTGAGGTCAGAGGAGATATCCAACACGGCAAGAGGATCCAAACACTGCTGGATTCGACCTGTTCTCACGATCAGCAACCTGAACTCCCAAAGATAGCTTCTTTTTACACAAGATTTATGTAGTTTCAGCTTTCCACTACTGAACCAAGGTTCTTTATCCACTGATCCTCTGCCAGACCTCACTGGCCAGTGGTTACACGGTAGCACAAAAAGAAACCCAAATCCATGGTCCCCAAAGCAGTCTCCATCCTGCTCATCCTGACCATCAGGTTGCATTTTAATGTCTTTTTTTTGGCAGGATATTCACAAGCACACGAAGAGTTGTTGCTTCAAACTAAAGCAATGCCTTGCACATTTATTGAACCTGAAACAGGCTCTGAACATTCATCACGAGTGTCCCACTTCTTAAAGGCTTAGAGATCTGCACGGTCCAGAGCAGCAATTTTCTCATCTTAATTGCTGGCATGTGCTCAGATGAGCTCTGTCACTGCAGATGCCACTGTACACCCCACTGGCACCAACTCTGGCATTTTTATGGTTGTTTTATTTGTTTTTCCAGTTGCTATACTTATAGAAATTTATAAAAATAAAACAATTGGTGAAAAAAGAGAAGTCTCCAGAGTCACAGTGATACCATCAACTGCCGTTTGGTATTTGCACAAGTCTTACACTTTCAGCTCTCACAGCAGCATTCCCGTGGGCTCCAAATCACCAATTACACCCAGCTCTCTCTGAAACAGCACAGAGGGATCCTGAAAGCCTTGCCAGGTGTTGCTGCACCTTGTCCCATGTCCTGGTGGTGCTGGGCTGCATCCTGATAGCCTTGGGGACTTGCCTCAAGTGCCGGACCAATAACAGCACTGCAAAACAGCCCAAGTGTCCCATCTCTGGTTACAACCACCCATGGATACGTGGAAAAGAACAACTGGAGACTGCAGTCTGTGCTACTGGAGCTGAAGACCACAAACCCCTTATTCTGGACCTGCAGGGACTGCTTACACCAATAAACACCAGAACTCAGGGCCCAGGAGACCCACTCCACCCCCAGGTCTGCCCCTGGTGCATCAGCAACCCCATTTATCCAGACACCTGTTAAACCCAAGGAGCTGGTTCTACCCAAGCACAAGGTGCCTCTGGCTAAAACATTTTCCAAAACAAAGCAGAGGCTTTATCCAATAACATGGCCCCCAAGATGAATCTGACCTACTTGGGCAGTGTCAATCCAGCTGCTGTAACAGAAACCTGGAGGGGTCTGGACTGGACAGTGCCCACGTGGATGACGTGATACAGCCCACCTGCCTTTCCACAGTCTCCAAGATCCTCACCAAAAGCTTTTATAAAACCTCCAGAGCCACGGGATAAGATGAAAGGTTTCTACAGGGACAAATCAAGGATTAGAAGAGGTAGGGGTAAAGAATCATTCTTGCAGGGGAGAATGTGGGGAACACAGGGATGCACAGCAGGATCTGCACTGCTCATCCATGAACCACCTGGAGAGGGGATGAGAGAGGTGAGAAAGCCTTCTAATGATTCCAAGGGCAGACAGGACTATGGCAGCCCGTGAGCAGAGACTGAGTTTCAGGGCAAGAACACAGCAGGTGACCATCACACTGATAAATGGAAAGCAGTGAGTGTGGAGAAACCCACGGCTCCCTCCAGCTGCACAACGCTGGGCTCCAAGCTGCCTTGTGCCCCTTCAGGACAGAGAGCCTGGGCTGCAACATTCACTGCACGGGAACATCAGCTCTTAGCACAGCAGTGCCCAGGGAGAAAGAGTCCCCTTTGGAAAGATGAGAGATCAGGACCTTGGATGTCACCAGTAGAAACCAACTGAATAGAAATCCTCATTTTACTGGTTCCGAATCAAGCAAAAAACCTCCACACCTGCAGCTGATCCCTGGAGTCTCATTTCCACAGAACTGCAGCCTTTCTGGGGCCCTTTCAGCCAGGGCTCAGCTCTGCCTTGCTGACACCCCCCAAAGTCCACCTTTCACTGGTCCTGTTAAAACTCTTTGGTCACATTAAGCATTTTTGTGAGTTCCTTCACACTGCTTTGGCTCTTCTGCTTAGCACACAACATGCAACATCTTTTAATGGTTTTAACCACTTTCCAGCATCATTTCAGAGGCAGTAACTCTTATTGTTACTTAGCACTAATTGATGCTTTTTAGAGTATAAACATCCGTGTGTAGATACTCCACAGGGAGGGGGAAAGTGCTTTGAAACTCGCACAAGAAGTGTGGCAGGATGTGATACACAATAGACTATCCCCCAAAATGCCCCGGGGTCAGCACCATCCCTGTTCTGCTGCAGGCAAAACAAACAGAGAGAAGGGACTGGCTCCTGATCAGAGACACAGAGGGACAGCCTGTGAAGAGGGTGCCCAAACTGTTGTCCTCAGCAAGAGCCATGTTCAGTTTTGTGCTGAGCATACAGATTTCCTCAGTCCCAAACCCAGGTCTTTATTTCTCCCCATACAGGAAAGAAATGAACTGCTTTGTACCCCCTGGGCAGCATCAGGAAATGAATGGGGAAACTGAGTCACACACCTTTTCGGTAAAACTCTGCAAAGGCTGGTGCTTGGACAGGGAAAACAGTCTCATGTCCTGCCACTGGAGCAGCCAAGCACGTTCTCCCCCAATAGCAGCTCAAAGCCCCTCATGTCTCAGCACATTTCCTGCAGAACACCTGCACAACTAGCCATAAACGTCTCACACTGCCAATTACACATCTGGATCTTGGAGGCGTAGCACATTCCTGCTCCTTCAGCCCCTCTTTTCCCTGCCATCCCCTCTTTCAGTTCCCAGAAGGCAAAGGAGCTGAAAGGTCATCCTGGGAATGCACCTGGCACAGGAGAAGAATGGCAGTTCTGGACAGCAGGGCTGGCTCGAGGGACTCAGTGTGCACATCTGGACTGCACAGGAAGCCCTCAGCAGAATTACAGCCCAGACTGCAGCAGGGCTGTTATTTATTCTGTGCAGAGTATACTCAATCACCCACAGAGAAACACTCACCTGTGTGAGCCAGTGTACAGCAACCTCTGCAGCCCCAAGCTGGTGGCCTTGGCTCACAGTCTTTGTGCCAGCACTCAGACTATTGAACTCTAGGTCCAGTTCTCTGAGGCCTATCAGATGTTCCTGTTCAGGTGCAGCCAAGAGCACAGGGGCCACCAGTTCCCCCAGTGTGTCTGAGCACAGCTCATCCTGCCAGCCCAGCTCCCAGGTCGGACAACAAGGAGCTGCAGAGACCCTACTGCAGCATATGGTTCAAGTGTAGAGGGAGGGAAATGCCAGATTTGTCTACAATCACCCTCTTCACATCCAAAATCAGCAGTTTTCCTCCTGTCCCCACCCCATCACCTCTTATTCCAAATAAACTGGCTGCAACACAACCTGGGTTCCTGCTTGCTGTGATTTCCCTCTATCAGTCTCATCTTCACTGCAAAAATAAAGCTATTATAACAGTGGGTTGTTTTAATCAGCTATGAAAGCAGCTTTGGAATTAAAACAGAAATTCTGAACTACAGAAAGCAGATGAGAACTCAGCTGAGAAATCCATCAGCAGAGTTGAAACTCAAGCTCCTGACTGAGGGGATGCGCCAGTGGGTGAAAGAAAAGATAGAGGGGCAAAATCAGGGAGCTCCAAGAAAAATGATGATGATATTTATTGGCAAAGTCACAGCAGAACCAATTAAAAATCTGAAGCTCAGTACTCAAGCTCAATCTGATTACCCCAAAACCAGGCTAAGACCGTCTCCTGCATGGCAGCGCCTGTGGGCACGTGGTGAGTACCCAGCAGCAATGACAAGAGCCCACCTGTGACCTCTGGAGCTGTCCAGCAGATGGAACATGAGCAGAACTGGCATGTTTGGTCCCAACACAGACAACACAAATCAATTCACTTCCACATCTTAGGAAAACCATCAGTGCAGCTCTTCCAGGCTTGGTGCTTCAGGAGGCCACAGAGCCTGTCCCCACAGAGGGCTCCAAAAGCACCAGGGACGACTGACACATATGGTCCTCAAGGAAATCCCAGCTCTTATCGAGCATCAAGCTGCAGGCTGGGTGAGCCCTCAGCCTGGGCAGCAGGTCCAACCCCATCTCAGCCCCTCCTGCAGCAGGACAGAGAAGCTGGTTTCCTCATAGATTTACACCTGTGGAAGTCTGCATGGTTTTACTGCTGTTTGCATCCAGTCAGCTCAAGGACACACATCATTGACAGATGTGCCAAGAGACCACCACAGCCACTCTGACTGACACGGCCTCTGCCCCTGGGAGGTAACTGCCAGTGGATTTCCAAAACCCCCTGCTGGGAATGGTTTTGTACTCCCCCCATATTCAGGCTATTCAGGGCTGTTCCTGGGGTTTCTGCTTGTTCTGATCTTCTCTGAAGCTCTTTTTTTAGCTTTGGCTTCCAGGTTAAATATTAGCAGAACACCTTCACCTTATCAGTGCACAAAGAATGAGGAGACTGCCAGGTGGGTGTGGTTTGTTCACCTGTTCTTTTTAAAGTTGTTCAGAAGTTATAAAAATACCAAAGATCAAGCGAAGAGCATGAAAAGCAGTAAAAGGTCTGATATTTGTAACAAGTGGGGCTGTGTGTTCCGGATGAAGTTCCCAGATTCCATAAAAACGCACACCATGGCAACACGGATCATTCACCGAAGTCGGGGTCAGAGCTGGGCTTACCAGCATTTACTTCCTCTCTCAAAAAAACAAGGAAAAAACCAAAAAAATGAAGAAACATCCCAGCAGGTCATGAAAAAATGATGTAATGTTCTTGCTCCCATAGAGTCACTGTCAAAAGTCCCACCACAATGGGGCTGTTTCTCCTATTTACACAGGATCAAGTCCCGTCCCACTAACCAATCACAACCATCCCATTGTGGATACTCCAGACCTGAAGTGTCCAAGGCCAGGTTGTACAGGGCTTGGAGCAACCTGGTCTAGTGGAAGGTGTCCCTGCCCATGGCAGGGGGCTGGAATGGGATGGTCTTTAAGGTCCCTTCCAACTCCAACCATTCTGGGATTCACTGTGTACAGCCTTTACAGACCTGTGTGAGAAGAGTCAGGTCGATCATTCTGGCTCTTCAAGCACTTGCCCACATCAGAGTCAGCATCCCTACAAGGGGCCAAGCTCCTGTCCCCCGGGGCTGGCACATACGTGCTGGTGACAGGCAGAAACATGGAATGGAGCCCTAAATCCTTGAAGTGATGCTTCGTAATACTGAGTGTTTAAACCCCTTCATATTGATGGGAAACTGCTGTCCCTATTGCTCTCCTAAAGATATACAAACTGTCATCCTGGACACACTTTAAGCTTTTTCAACTCTGCTTCCAGCCCTGGTAGCAGAGGGTGGTTGTGCAGAGACACCAGCCCTGCCTGTAACCAGCAGCTCAGGACATCCCGAGTCAGACAATCTTAGACTTCCAGAAATAAAAGTCCTGGAATGCTGCTGTTCCTTGAGGTTGTGCAATTCCATCCTGGAAGCACTCAGACCTCCACCTGCACAGGCACAGCCCTGCACCACGTCCCAGTAGGAGGAGTGTTGTTTCTGGTCAGATATCCTGCAGAAGCAGAGTGGTGACCCCAGTGCTGCTCACCCAAAGAGAGGGAGGTTCCAACAGCAAGGTCCTGCTGAAACCTCCTGCCAAGCCTCAGCAAGGCTCAGTTGATATTTTGAAACTTTGTTTTGGGCCAGGAAGCAGGGTGGAAAAGGGAAGGAAACATCCTGGACACAACCCAGCCTCTTTGGGATACAAAATACAAAAAACACATGAGGAAAAGTCAAGCTAGAAGGGAAGCCTAGACACTGATACTAAGGACAGGCAGAGAGAAGGAGGCAACTCTGCCTTTCCCAGGTCAGTTCCTCTTCTCAGGAGGCTCTTGCCAGCCCCAAGACATCCCACAGTAACCTCAGGTATCTGACACACCACATTCATGGTTCCCACTGAACCACACAGATTTGCTGTGTGCTGAGCCACAGGCACTGTCAACATCCCAAGAGGGTGGCAGGAACAACACATCCTCCTGGAGTGCTGGGCTCTCTTATCCAAGCCTCCAGACCTCCAAACCCAATGCATATTCCAGGACACACATTTGAACCAAGCCAGGATCACTGCTAAGAGCCTCTTCTCTTGCTCCAAACAGCTCAAGGCATTTCTTCCAGCACCCTCTCAAAGGCAGCCCTACCCAGGTACCATGGCTGCTCATGCCTTAGGCTCAAAGATAAAACACCATGAGCTCCTCTGTGTACCCTCCTCCCGCTGTCAGTGCATAAGCTCTACCTGTGTGGTCCCAAAACCAGCCACCCAATGCATCACCCAGTCTGACGTGTGAGCTCCAAATCCCAGCTCAGTCCTGAAGTGACAGTAATGAGTATTTTGCCATCTCCTCCAAGCAGGATGAGCTCACCTGAGTGCTACCCTGCCAGCTACTCCTGACAAGGCTCCTCCACCCACCACTATGTTCTTACCCCGAAGAAGGAAGAGAAACCAAGCAACATCCAAAATAAAGTCATAAAATAAACATTACCTTCACCCCTGGGCAGGAAATCTAGCAACTGATCATCCTCTTGCTTTGAGGACACCAAGCAGTCAACCAACAAATCACACAGTGAGAGATGAAGAACTTCACAGGTCTTCTCTCCAGGGTCAGCATGTCGTAACCCGCAGAGTGCTCCTGGCACGCTCCAGCCCCTTGCAGCACGGCTGAGTAATGCACAGCTGGTGAGTCCAGGGAGAATAGGAGCTCCACTTCAGCCTATCCCCATGGTAACTATCTAAAAAACCATTAACTTTTGCTTGCTCTGCAAGCACAGGGAAATGCTCAGGAGCAGCTGAGCCCAGGGACAGGGAGCAGGGTGCTGACAGCCCGCAGCACACCCATGCAGGCAGTGCCTGCTGCTAACCAGTGTCCCCAGTGCCCTCATCACAGCTCCCACCAGCTCTGGCACAGCAGCAGAGGACCTGCTCTATATTAGCTTTGCCCTGCCCTGCTGGGCTCAGGGTGTCTCTGCCAGCTGGGCTGGTGCCAAGGCAGCAACTCCACTCCTCCAAATTCCAGTGCTGGAGCTGCTTCCAGCTCTGCCTGCTCAGCCTTAACGCTTTCATTGCTGCCCCTCTCCCACAGCCAGCATGAAGTCACCCCTCTCTCTGTCACAGAGCATCCACGAGGGTGGAACAGGGAGTAGCAAACCCACTGGGGAACTCAGAGGAACTCGGCATCAGCTGGGGGCACAGCCCAAAGAGGAATGGCACAAGGACCTTCTGAGTGACAAATACCGAGGGCAGGGCTGTCCCTGCATCCTTGTGTTCACAGTGACAGCATTTCCCTGCCCCCCAGCAGTAACACATGAAACATGGGAGCAGACCTAAGGGACACTGCTACAGTGCAAGAGGGGGGTGTGTGTGGGGAAGGTCCTTTCATAGGTATGGACTGAATCTGGATTTCTCAGGACTTAGAAAATGAGCTGCTTCTCCAGAGTCCACGGAAGACTGTCCCTGCCACAGCATCTCCCAGCAGCAGCACTGGTGGGATCGTGCACACAGCCACCCGTCCTCAGCTGTAAGAGCATCCTGCAAAGGTCTCACACTTTTTGAAACAAATCTCATCTAAAGTTCCTGATACTGTGGCAGAAACTCCAGAAAAATGCATGTGTTTCTTCAAACCTTAAAGCTGGTGTTTAAATAAAAGCCCTACCTGCTTTCTTGTGCAAAGACACAGATCTTGCAGAAATTCTCAGATGCCTGTGCCCACAATCACAGGTCACAGAAAGCCCTGATACCACCTGCCCAGGCCCTTTTCCCAGCCCTGTGTCTTTACCTGGCAGAGACAGACCCTCCAGTGCACCATCTCCCCAGCTGAAGGGCCCAGAGCTGGAAGCTGCCTTGCAGAGGTACCTGAGAGGACCCTACTTTGGTTTCTCTTCCCCCAGGTGCTCACAACTCTCCATCCCACAAACCACTTCAGAACAGAGATAAACTTCTCACGGATCCTCTTCCAATGTGTGCTTCCCTGACTACAAAGAACTGAACTTTCCTCTAGTCTGTGATGGGTCGTGAACCCCCCATTTTCCAGGAATTACAGAGGCAGACACATTTCTCTCCAAGACCATGCCTTGGCTGAGGGGGATTTCCATCATCCCACCTCCCAGCTGAGGGCAGGTGGCCCCGGAAACTACAATCATTAACCAGCCTCTTATCTCTTTCTTCTCACTGATTTTTATCACAGTTATTTCCCTCTTTGTTTCCCTGAAGCTCAGCAGCAGCACCTCCATTTCTCTGTGCCTCTTTCTCTCTCTCTCTTTCTCCCCAGCCATGATTTAAAGTAGCTAAACAACAATCCTTATTCTTTAGGTCGATCCTAAATATTGATTTTCTGTAGGGCTCATAATGGAGAGGGACTCTCCAAAGCAGCTTCCCCAGTCCATGCTCCACTTATGGCAGTGACCTGAGAGCAGGATTGTTTCTGTCCTGTTTTAAGAGCCCACAGGACAGGAAGGACCTCAAGGACCAGGAAGGTTAGAAGAAGTAAAATGCATGCAAAAGTTTTTCAAAAGCACTGGGTCTGGCTGGGCTGAGTCAATTCTCTGCACTAACAGCTCAGGGCTGCTGTATCAGGGCTCACAACACACCATGACTCAGCTTTGCTGGGCCAGGCCTGCATAGAGCCAAGCTCTGCTCTGGCCTCATGGGTAGTGCTAGGCTGGGGGGGCACAGGGAGGGGGCACAGCTGGGACCCCACTGCCCAAGGGATATCCCAGACCAGAGGGCCCCACACTCACCATGTAAAGCTGGGGGAAGCAGGAGGAAGGGGGTGGAGGGATAGTGTTTGCTGACCCTGGTCACTGTCCCAGGGGTGCTGAGCCCCTGCCTGCAGTGGGGAGCAGTGACTGAGAGGCTGCTTGGCCCTGCACCTACAGCTTTGGCTTCCCCTGGTAAACTGTATCTCAGCCCACCAGTTCTCACCCCTTTACCCTTCTGATTCTGTCCCCCATCCCCTTGGGGGTTGAGAGGCTGGGGGGGCTCAGCTGCCCCCCGGCCCAGCCCACCACACCTGACATACACATTTTCCTCCTTCAACCTCTGCTTTCCTCCCAAATCACTCTTCCACCAAACACTGCTACAGTGCACAGACTTGTGCACTCTTTATCTGCATCACAACATCTAAGCCTCGAAGCTTTGAGCTTGAGGAACACCAGCCACCTCCTGCATGTACCTGCTGTGATGGAAGCTGGGTCACTGTGTGAAAGTACACAGACTTGGCAGCGGTGGGCAACTCCCTCTCCACCCAACACACCTTCAGGGCCTTCTGCTGACAAAAATCCATGTTGTTAGTAATGTACACACAGTGTATGTTTTGGCCTTGCTTTTGTGTGGTGCAATATCTAAAGATGAGGAAACATCATTCACTGCTTTGCCCTAATTCTAAAACTCTGCAACAGAAAGCCCACACCCTTCGCAGGAAATTTGAAGGGGTTCAATGCCCCATGAACCTTAACTCAGCTGCTTTATGTCTTTGTGCCGCGATAAATATTTCTCAGCCACTATTTCTCTAGGAGGAGTGCTTGGCTCAGTAAGAACAACCATGCAAACAGCTCTTTCAGAAACAGTAAAAAATTGTAATTTCTGAAACTCTGAAGTGACCTCACTAGTGCTGAGCAGCTCCCGAGTAAGGGTCACTGCCCAGCCTGCCCTCTGAGCAGAGCTCCCAGCCCCTGGGTGCAGCTTAACACAGTCCACCTCACCTGGTATTCCTAAAAGCCCAGGTATGCGTTTAAGGGTAAAAACCCACATGTGTAAGAGGCATGACAAGCCATGTAAGATGCTGTACACCACATGTGAGGAGTGGAGTGGGGATTCCCGGCCAGTGGACAACCCGAGGGTGCCCTGCTGGTGTGGGTGGGATGCCAGAGGAAGTTCACTGCACACCCACAGAACTAGCCCCCCTTTTGGGACGGCCACTGGGATGTGCCTCCCCCCAGCAGCTGCTTGGCTGGCGTGGAGAAGCTGAGGATGCACAGGATGAGCTCTCCCACATTCTACCTGGCTCTGCAGCCCAGCAGAGCTGACCTCCAACCCCGGCCCGAGGCTGACGCAGAGACATGACCAGGGCCCACCACGTGAGGAGCACCCCCAGAGCTGCATTCCCCCTGTGTCACGTGCTGGTTTGGACCCCCCAGCTCCAAGGTGTGCTGCATCCAGACCGGAGAGGCTCTCCCAGCAGGCTGCTGCACAGCCAGCAGGCAGCAGTGGAATTACCAACCTGGCATTCAGGCTGCTCCTCCTCACCCTCTGACCTCCCTCTCCTCCCCTCGCACACCCTCGAGTGCCCTCAGGAAAGCTCCCCTCGGCATGGCTGGCCTGCCCCAGCTCCACCAGCACCCTGCCCAGCCACCCCAGCTAAGCAAACACTGGTGGGAGTGGGAGGCCCTGGAGCTGGAGGGAGGCTGTGCCTGGGAGAAGCCCTGCACTCCTCCACCTCCACTGGCAGCCAGCAGCAGAGACAGATTAGAGCTGAATGAAGTTACCAGCGCTAAATAAACAAGCCCGCCCTCTTTGAAGCTCTGCTTCCCTTGAACATGAGCTCATTCCATGAGGCCTCTTTTTGCTCAGCCCCAGGAAGTCATCAGTCTACATCGAGTTAACTCTTCACAGGATTCCTCAACTTCCAAGAGACCTCATACAGTCAGTTCAGTATGTGAGCAGAGACTGGTGTAACCATGCACGTCTCTCCAGGTCTCCCTGATTTCAGAGGAATTCCCAACAGGAAAGGGAAACTGCCTGACTGCACTGCATGGTCCTCCAGGCTCCAGGCTGGCACAGGAAGAAGGTTGATTGGAGCAGCACTCTCAGGTCTGGGAGGACCAAGCTCAACCCTCCTCTACAGCAGGGCTGAGGAGTGAGGAAACAAGGGAGGAATTTCATTAAAGAAGAAAAAGTTCCCGGTACTCCTTTCTTTTGGTTTAATCCCACAAAGTGGAAGTCAGAAAGTCTTGGGCAGAAAAGGGAGGCGACAGCCACAGAGGGGGAAGTAAAATACCACAAAGACAAGGCTGATCTCAACACCATGGCATTTTTGCATGGCTCATGCAACCCCTGCCAATGCCTGCTCCTGTCTCAGGAGTTCAAAAAAACTGGAAAGAGAGCAGAAATCTGCCTGAGAGTGAGGGCTGCCTCTTCCTGAGAGTGAGGGGCTGTGACTTTCGGGGTCCACTGTTCACGTACGTGCAGAGTTGCTGCCAATGGAGCTGATGTGAAAGGCAGAACCTGTCACTGCCACCAAGGGGGAAGCACGTGCTTCCCAGCATGGCTCCAAGTTACCCCACCATGGGACACTGGTCCTGGATAATTAACTGTGCTCTGCTCACTCACAGCTTCAGCCCCTGGCAAGGGGAGGCTGGGCAGGAACAGAGCTCCCTGTGCCAGTGGCCAAAGGACAGATGGACATTCCCACTTCTCCTGGGAAGATGTGCTCCTGAAACCTTCCACCCCCAGTCTACTGCAAGGAAAGCTCCCACCCAGCACAAATGTCTTTAGCCACTCGTGCAGTACCTGAGAAGCACCTTGGAGATGCTGGGTGAGGGAGAGCCCCAGTGCTCTGCAGAGCCCTCAGGGCAGCAGCAGGACACAGACAACCAGCAGGAAGAAAGAGAGAGGCTGGGAACATCAAGGCAAAACATAGAAATAGAAGATAAACAGGAATCACCCCACCCAAGGGGAGCCCTAGCTTGGCCTGCACACAGGCCATGTGAGATGACCCCAGGCAATCCACTGACACTGGCCTGGCAGCACAGAGCATAGCCCTGGGACACACCAGGGGACACAGAACAGCACCAGGCTGATGGGGCAGCACCAGCTGACCTGGGTTTTCCAGAGGAAGTCTCATCAGAGAAATGCCTTTCCTCAGCAATCCTTCAGCTCTGGCAGAGAGGCTGCTCTCCTGCCCCTCAGTTCAGTGACAGGCACACGCAGGGCTCGCCAGCCAGCAAACACCAGCAGGCTGTGCTGGGGCACAGTGACAGCTCTCCTGGGCCTAAACACAACTGCAATGTGAGCAAGCCAGAGACACGTCCAAGAGTCCAAACAGTCACTGCTCAGGCCTTGGCAAGGCAGCAAGGCTCCCAGTCCTGCTCCTACCCCACAGTCATAGTCCTATGAGCAAGGCAGGTACATCTGCTCTGCCCATATTCACAGCACAAGGCAGAGCAAGGAAACTATCCCAAGTACAAACAGGCACATTCCTGCAACTCCACAGTTCTCATTATTCCAGTCCCCCTGAGAAAAACTCCACAAGAATATGTGATTCAAAGACGCAGGAAAGACTCCAAGGAAATTCCTGGAGCAGAGCAGTGTTGTACAGCACCACCCCTCCCCAGAGCCATCATCCTGCCCATCTTTACGGATAGCTGCTCCTCAGCACCCTGAGTCAGGCTGTTCCAGTGCTGTGGGTGTGATCACATACACCTTTACCATGCGTGAAGCAGCACAAGGAAGCCAGACCGGGCCCCCAGGTGTCCTTGCTGCCAGTCTCTGCCTGTTGTGCTGCATTTAGAGAGCTGAGTGGAGCAAGAATACAGCAAAGCAACAACGTGGGCCTTACCTTTTGTACCAGGAGGCTGCAGATTATCTCCAGTCAGCGAGCACCAGCCTACGGGAAAGATGTCCCGGGAATCATATCGGCACCAGTAATCGAAGGCACCTCTCCAGCCATCAAATGTTATGAGGACCTCAGAACCTCTCACCTCCCCAATGGTGGCCGGGCAGATGAAGTGAGGGTTCTTCCTGTCCACTGCCTCCAGCTTCATACCTGTCTTGAAGAAGTTTTGGGATGGAGATGGTGGTTCCTACAAGAAGAAGTAGAATATATGTTCAAAGGGGACATGCCAATGCCTCCCCAGACCAGGGCTGTGCCCTCATCAGCAAACTCACCTCCACTGAAGGGAGTGGGCTGGATTTGAACCCCAACAGGTGTGGGGTTCACTCCACAACACACTGGGCTGAGCTACACAGCCACATGCCTTTAACCAAGAGGCAACAAAGTTCACTACAGATTGCTCTGCCCTCAGCTGGCTGCTGGAGCAGACCCAGGATGTGCCATGTGAACACTGTGCCCTACAACAGCTCTGTCATGCACCACAGGCAGAAACCAGAGCTCCAAAGAAAGAGCTTCCAGAGGATGCTCTCACCTTATTATCTCAGAGCTGGAAAACCTGAGATATGACAGTGTCTCTCCATCATTCTTCCCCCACCTTCACCTTTGCGAGACATGTGAGAGATCCACCATCCACCCTTATCTGGGACTTGCTCTTGAGATCCACTGAAACCTCACCAACCATCCCATGCCATCCCATCCCATGCCATCCCATCCCATCCCATCCCATCCCATCCCATCCCATCCCATCCCATCCCACAAGTCTCTAGCTGGATTCTCTCTCTGACTACACTAAGGGTGTGAGAACACAATCTATGAACTCATACTCGTGTCTCAAGCCCAAACACTGAAGCCCAGGCCACTTGTTTAGCACAGCTCTGGCTGCATCCTGACACTGCTATGACCCAGCTGGAGAGGGCACAGGTCTGTCCTAGAGCAGCAGCACCAAGGCAGAGCTGAGCAATGTCACCTCCCCTGGGATCAGCACATCTCTCATGAGACACCAGCCCTAAGTTGGGTGCTCTGCAGTGAGGGGGCCATGCCAGAAGGATCTGCACAAACAATAAAATACCTTGTGAAAAATCCGGACAGGAGCCATCTCTGCTCCATTCAGAGTCTTCAGAAGGAACATGGGCCAGGAGGAGGCATTCAGCCGGAAGCCTGAGGAGAAGGAAGGAAAGAGGGAGACTTTTAGGCTGTGGGGGCCACTGGCTCTGGCAGCACATGCCTGCTCTGATGAGAGCTCACACAACTGTGATTCCACACCACCCTCCTCCTCATGCTGCAGTCAGGTTTGACCTTTTCCAGATACTCTGAATGCAAAGCACTGTGTTGTTGAAAAGAAACATCTGGAAACAGCTGTCTGACTGCAGTGTTCACTTCTCATAACAAAAGCCTGCCCGGGGACCATCCAGGCAGAGCACTTTGTGCCAGTGCTGGTAGCTCCAGGGATCCTGCTACGGGGAGACATGAATCAGCAAGTGCACACTCAGCCTATGGAATTTCTTCCTCAGTAGGGAATCGCACCTTCTGGGTGGCCTCCTGTACCTTTACTGTGAGCTGCAGGCAAGCTAACCTGAAGAAATAGAAGCTGTGACTTGGCTGGGAAACAGATTTTACCCTTACAGGGAAGGACGGCAGGTTTTGGCTCAACACCTTCCGTGAAAAAGTAGAGAAATAACAAGAAGAGGCTTACGGAAAGAAAAAAACCCCAACAATTTCACAAGATCTGAGTCTGTGGCACTGAGTACAACTCCACAACTGACAGGAAGCTCTGGATATCAGAAAGCATCTTCTTTGCTAAATATGCATCTTCCTGCACAGGCCATTTCTGCTGCTCAGCTGTGTTTGGTATGTGTTTGTGGGGTTTTGAAGGTAACCCTGGGACTGGACCTGGACCGAGACTAGCCCATGACGAGCAATATGGCAAAGCTTTGTCAGGGTTGCAAGGCTCAGTACAGCCCCTTTGCAGCCCTTAACAGTCACATCAGCTTGGAAACTAACCCAGACAGCCACAGCCTCAGGAGATGGGAGAGCTCAGCTCCCAGAGGGGCAAAGATAACCTTTTATGTGAATCATAGAATCACAGAATATCCTGAGTTAGAAGGGACCCACAGGGATCATCCAGTTCAACTCCTGGCCCTGCACAGACACCCCAACAATCCCACCCTGTCCCTGAGAGTATCATCCAAACACTTCTTGAGCTCTGGCAGCCTTGGGGCTGTGCCCACTGCCCTGGGGAGCCTGCTCAGTGCCCAACCACCCTCTGGGGGAAGAACCTTTCCCTGAGATCCAACCTGAGCCTGCCCTGACACAGCTCCAGCTGTTCCCTTGGGTCCTGTCCCTGGAATTATCCATGTAAAGAAGGAGCAGCAACAGATGTGTGCACATGGAAAACACTACAGGGAACACAGGAAATCCTTGCTGGATGTTCTCAGCCCTTGCACTCTGCAGGCAGGAAGGACAACTGCAGCACCAGCTCTGTTACCTGCCTTTATGCTTAGTGCAAGATCATCCAGTGTCACCCACTGCCATGGGCAGGGACACCTTCCACTAGCCCAGGTTGCTCCAAGCCCCGTCCAACCTGGCCTTGGACACTTCCAGGGATGAGGCAGGCACAGGTTCTCTGGGTACCCTGTGCCAGGGCCTCCCCACTCTCACAGGGAAAAATTTCTCCCCAACATCTAATCTAAACCTGCCCTCTTCTCTGGTGTGAGGTTAAGCAGGTGACACAGATCAGAGCTCCTGGACCTGTCCCAGAGCTCATCTCTCACCTCCAGCACAGCCAGAAGTGAGTTTTATCTGCAGTTCCTTAAACTTGATGCCATCTGCTGGCAAATTCCAGGCAAGGTAGAGGAGGAACCCACAGCTGCCAGCTGGAAGAGTTACCCACAGCCTTTGGGCTGGGCACCAGAGCTGGACCCTGCACCAGGGACCAAGATTTCTAAGAGATGGACAGCAGCAGGCATGAAAGTAACAGAGAAAATAGCAGCTTTAGTGTTAATAAAATCACAGACTGGTTTGGGTTGGAACGGACCTTAAAGCCCATTTCATTCCACCCACTGCCATGGGCAGGGACACCTTCCACTAGACCAGGTTGCTCCAAGCCCTGTCCAAGCTGGCCTTGAAAATATTATTTGGAGATGTGCTATTTGAGAGAGTCTTATGAAGACACTAAAACTAACAGGCAGCAGAATGTAAAAGCAGGTTAATCTTGCTGATTATGAGTAAAGAATCAACAAATCAGCTCATCATATGGCTAGTGTCAAAAAAAAAGGAAAGAGTTGTATGTTTAACTGAAGACAAGACTGGAAGAACTGTTGGACTGTCCAGTCTATTTATAAAGCTGTAGCCAAGAAAAATTAAATAAATAAGCGGGAACTACTGCAAGTGTCCCTTCACATGAGACAGGACTCAAATCACTGGGAACCTTTTTACACATTATGTTTCCTGTCCAGGTAATGTGCTATTGAGTCACAGGACAGTTTGGGTTGGAAGGGACTTTAAAAGATCATCAAC
The DNA here is from genome assembly GCA_013396775.1 of Cephalopterus ornatus. Lineage (NCBI taxonomy): Eukaryota > Metazoa > Chordata > Aves > Passeriformes > Cotingidae > Cephalopterus > Cephalopterus ornatus. The sequence goes on along the minus strand of VZRE01007733.1, from coordinate 134,087 downwards.
CTCCACGCCCCTGCCATGGACAGGGACAACTTCCACTACCCCAGATTGCTCCAAGCCCTGTCCAAGCTGGCCTTGAACACTTCCAGGGATGGGGCAGCCACAGCTACTCTGGGCAACGATCCTGAGCTTGAGCTGCAACGAGGGCAAGCAGCTCACCTTGGTGCAGAGACCTCTTTCACCTACACTGTAAAGCATCTCCCCATCCACGTCACGGTGTCCACAAGGAAATACAGACCTGGTCTGGGAAACATCTGTTTCTATATCTCCTCTATATCGCAGTGTAGGCAGGGGCAGGCCATGGGCCTCTGGCGCAAGCACAGATCTATAGAAACCCCCGAGTTTTGCCCTTGCTGGACAGCTGAACTCCAGCTCACCCAGGGGAGGCTGCAGCATCCCTCCATTCTTCTCACAGTTCCCAATAGGCTGGATCTCGGCAGAGTCCACCAGCCGCCAGAAGTCGTTCTTGTTGTCGCTGCCGTCGAGGCGCAGGCGCAGGCGCGCACCTGTCAGCCCCACCACGGTGGCGATGCACGTGGACGTGGTGTTCCGGGGATCCTGCGCTTCCAGCTTCATACTGATCTTGAACTCGTTGGCAGGTGGAGTGTATGACTGCAAGGACAGGAACAGGGAGCTGGTCAGAGCCAGGACTGCCAACACATGCACCAGCTCAGGCACAAAGCTTAAGCACTAAGAGCACCAGAACGGGGCCCACCCAGGACTGACGGCGTCCTCTGGGCACAGGAACAGGCACCACAGCAAGGTCAGTGAGCCCTGGTAGCCCTGGGACACACAGCGCTGTCCTCCCACATTGTACCATCTCAGCAACTGCACTGAGCCTGTTCTCTTGGAATCACAGAATCACTGAGGTTGGAAAAGACCTCTGAGATCATCGAGTCCAACCATTCCCACAGCACTGCCAAGTCCACCACTAACCCATGTCCCCAAGCACCACATCTATACGTTTTCTGAACTGCTCCATGGACAGTGACTCCACCACTGCCCTGGGCAGCCTGTTCCATGGCCTGACCAGCCTTTCAGTGAAGAAATTTTCCAGATATCCAACCTAAACCTCCACTGGCACAACTTGAGGCTGTTTCCTCTTGCCATGTCCATTGTTCCCTGGAAGAAGAGCATGATCCCCACGTAACCCCACCCTCCTGTTATAGAGAGTGAGAAGGTCCCTCCTGAGGCTCCTTTTCTCCAGGCTGAGCCTCCCAACTCCCTCAGCTGCTCCTGCTGCTCCAGACCCTTCCCCAGCTCTGTTCCCTTCCTTGGACATGGATCAGCCCCTCAATGTCTTTCTTGTAGTGAGGGGCCCAAAACTGAACCCAGAATTTGAGGTGCAGCCCTACCAGTGCTCAGCACAGGTAGGGCTGCACCTGTTCTTGGAAGGTTACCTCTGTTCTTGGAAGACTCATCCAGCCATCCCCAGACCCAAAAAACCCCTCCCTGTGCTACTCCCCTCCACTCAGACCCACGTCCCACAGTAGTTCCTCCTGCTAACCCTGTACTCAGCATCACCACCTCTGTGCTCAGTACCTGCCACCCAGGGGGCTGCTATTCCATTCACAAAGATGGGTGAATTCAGCAGAAAACCTCCTTACTGGGCAAGATCCACCAAAAGCTGGATCCCAGCCTACTCAGGACACTTTCTCCAAGGGCCTCTGCTCGGCAGAGTAAAGGCACACTCGTGTTCCCATTGTGCACATCTGAGAGTAAAGTCTGTGCTACTCTAAATGTATCTTTCTAATCTTTGCTTCAGCACACTTGGATTTCTGTTAAGTCTCCAATATCCTTAAGTATTTTCCTTGCCAAATCAGAGGTCTACCCCAGGTACAGAATTCGGGGGTCCCCAGTGGACCATCACCCTTGACCTTTCTTGTTTTCACCCTCTTACCTGCTTGAAGCAATGGGCAGGAGCTGGGATGGCGCATGTCTCTTTCAGGTATTTCTCCCAGGTGAAGTGACCTGAGAAGTAAAAACAAAAGGAATCAAACAGGAACTGATGAGCAAATTTCTCAGAAAAAGAGCTGGCTGGACTCCTGATGCTGGTAGTTCTGCAATTCTCACAGAGGAGGTGCTCACAGGCAACACGTTTTCATCAGAAACCTCTGATGTTTGTGAGCACAGAAGATTTACAACTGCAATTGACAGGCAGAACAAAGCCCCGTGCTGCCTTCCGCATCTTCCTGCCTGTGTGCTGCGAGAAGGGCTGCACACAGCCCGGGGAACAGCCTACAGCTTCATGGAAAACACCCAGCACAGATGGGAATCTGCAGGGTCTTCCAGACAACTGCCCCTTAGAAACCATTCATTAAACACATCACTCAATCTGGGGCTTACGAACAGTCACCGTGGGCTACAAGCAGCCCAATCCGGGGTCTGGAACAAGCTGATCTGTAAGGTCCCTTCCAAACCAAGCCATTCTGTGATTCCATGATTCTAAATCAACAGGAACCTGCTCTGTGGTGACTACACGGTCCCCCTGGTGCAGCACACACAGCCCAGCCAGCAGCTTGGAGCACGGATCACCCCAACCCCAGCAATTAGTATACAGGTCAGCAAACAACTCCCTGAAGTGGCTAGGGAGTCCAGAGCATGGGCAGGATGGGAGCAGGGACCCTCCAAACGGGGATTTACTGAGCTCAGCACCTCACACCCAACGCAAGTCCTGAGCGAAGCACATTTCCTCCTGCCTGCCCCTTCCACACGTACAGCAGGAAGGGTGACAGCAATATGCCACCCGGGGAAACCCGTTATTAAATGAAGAATTAAAAGCTCCTGAGATCTGAGCAAATCATGACTTTTGCCATTTAAACTGAGCAGCTGGGAGAGGATCCTTCCAGGATGACATTCACTTGTATTCATCCCAAGGGCTCCCAGGAGACTGCTGTTTTCAAGGCAATTCAAGAGCATTGGTGGCAGCACAATTAAAGTCAGCTACCACTTCCCCGAGTCACATCAAGTTTTTAATCAGCCTATTTTCAAAACAAAAGCTACATTAAGAGCCACTTCAGCTACTGCAGCACACACCACACCTCTGAAAATGCAGGCAGTAAGGTCAGCACACACTGCTTCAGAGCTGCCTCGTGTGCACAGAGGAGCCTTCATCATCTATGAGCTCCAAATAAATACAAAGAACACTGCTTTCTTGACACCTCCCATGCAGATGACTAGCATACTGTTAAATATAGGGAAAATGAACAGAAAAAATACAGTTTCACAGCCACACTGGCTGAATATTGCTGTTACAGACTGACAGCAGCTCTCCATGCCCCAGAGAACTCTGTTCCATCCACTGGCACAGCCACAGCCTCACACTGGGTGAATGAAGAAATTCAGTGACTTACTGCAATGATGTTCTCATAAAACCAAAAATCTTTTGCTTTAATTGAAGATACAATTTTACATCCAGTTATGTCAATGAAACTCTTTGTATGAATAATTTGGAGTAAACACCCAGACAAAGCAAAGCCAGGCACTCCTGGCCTGGAAATGTCTTATGCATCCCACCCCTTAACTCTGGTTGCTGATCTGGGCTCATCTCAGATCAGAGTAGCCCTTCAGAGGCCCTGGAGCACAGGGGACACCCAGGTGACAGCACCGGGCCCTGATCCAGCAGCTTGAGTAGGATCAGCTGTGCTTGACAATTTTATTTAAAAAAACCCAACAAACACCAAACCCTCCCCTCTCCTCAGCTGGTTTCAATCCATTTTAATCTTTCCACTTTTCACTCCCTCCATACCAAGCAAGGCCCTCCTTTTTCCCACAGCAGCTCACCCTACAGCCAGGATCCACCCTGCACAACCCCAGTGGGAGCAGCGAACTCCTGAGACAGCTGTGGGCCTCCAAAAAGAGTGTTTGGAACTTGTTTAAGATTAATTCTAGAGCCTATTGGGACTCAACCACCATATGAAGACACACACAACACTAGAACTGCAAGTTCTTTAGGACCTGAGGGAACAGCTGGAGCTGTGTCAGGGCAGGGTCAGGTTGGATCTCAGGACAAGGTTCTTCCCCCAGAGGGTGGTTGGGCACTGACCAGGCTCCCCAGGGCAGTGGGCACAGCCCCAAGGCTGCCAGAGCTCCAGGAGGGTTTGGACAACACTCTGAGGGACAGGGTGGGATTGTTGGGGTGTCTGTGCAGGGCCAGGAGTTGGACTGGATGATCCCTGTGGGTCCTTTCCAACTCAGGATATTCTGTGATTATCTGAGTCTTATGACTCAAGGTTCTGGTGATTTACTTTGCACAGAAAAAGAGGAGCAGCAGGAAGACTTCTAAGAAAAGACAGAGCTGAGACAGCAGCATTCAGCCTTCCCTCCCTCCCTCTCTGGTCACTACTGGCCATTCCCCTGCACAGATGGCACAAAAAGCACAAGTAGAGCCTGCACTACTACTTCAGGATTACTCTCAAACCAGGATAAAAACTGCAGACTGCAACTGGAGGCTGTCATTACTCCCTTAGCATGAGAGGAGATCCTGCACAGAATGTAGGGAATAGGTTTAAACGAATTCATTAATAGTATCCAGCTCACAATACAATATTTTCAAGCAGGAATTTCAAAGTACACTTGAACTTAAACAACTACAATTCAGCTTCAACCTAAGGACTGCAGGAAGAATCGGATGAAAATGGTGTAACACTAAAGTTGGGGTTTTTTTACAACAAAGGGTTGACTGCCAATAAAACAGAAGAAGCAGAATGCATTGAGGGTTTGTTAACGGGGGAGCAGAACACAAGCCCTGAACTCTGTCCTTGAGGAAGGGCATGGGGCTGAAAAGGGACACATCACACCCGACCCTCTCAACCTCAGCTCCCCTGGGCTGTACCCAAATCCTGCTCACCACACTGATTCCCACTCCTTTCCACACCTAGCTCCAGACAGGTCTCCCCTGGAGCCTACACAGCAGCCCTGCTGTCAGCCAGAACACCACAGCTGCCTGTGCTGCTGATGTCACTCTACAGGCTCGCTGGGGATGGAGGTTGGAAGGCCAGAAGGAAAAATATCTTGCCTGGCTTTCTCAGCACTGACCAACTGTCTTGTATTTTATATTCTCTCAATATTCTTATCCACATTGATAAATTGGATGCCTTACTGCAGAGGGACAGGACATTTTAGTCTGCAAGATGCTTGTTTTTGATCTGGCCTGGGCATGTAACCCTGGTTCCTGAGTGTTGGTCAAAACACACTGATGGCTTTTTCCCACCTTGCTTCCTGAAAAAACATCAGCCAATCCTTTTTACTCGTGATGGAGCAGGAGTGTCCAAGGCCAGAGCTGACTGCAGAGAATGAAATCCCCTCTAGCCCCGAAAAGCAGCTCCACTGCTGCTGGCTTCCAATACCATATGCAAACTGTCCTACCAGCCCTAAAATCACTCTCTATTTCACCTGGTCTGCTCTTTCATGTTCCCTCCCCTGCTTTGCAGAGCACACCACTGGAAGGATCCCCATGGGAAAGGACTGTTCCTCCAGGTAACACACACAGAATCATACCATAAAATGGTTTGGGCTGAAAGGAACCTTAAAGCTCATCTCATTCTACCCCCTGCCATGGGCAGGGACAACTTCCAGGGATGGGGCAGCCACAGCTTCTCTGGGCAACCTGTGCCAGGGCCTCCCCATCCTCACAGAGAAGAATTTCACCCTAACATCATCTAACTCTAATATCATCTCACCCTGCCCTCTGGCAGTGAGAAGCCATTCCCCTCTGTCCTGGCACGCCAGGCCCTTGTCCTAAGTCCCTCTCCAGCTCTCTCCAGCACATCAGATCTTTTTCACAGGAAGAAATGGGAGAAAAACACTTAATGAGAAACACCCCATTTTTGCACTAACATCTGTGAGCGAAACAAAAGCCAAGGACTGTGAACCTGTGTGACTCCCTGGGACTCGGCCCTGGAAATGCCACTGGGCTGCCTGTCTGTCACTTGTGCTTCCCTCGGGAAAGCTCCCTGCCATTTGCTCATGCCGAAGGGAGATAGTACTTGCAGGCAGAGTCAGATTTGGGCTCTGACGTCTTAACCTTCAAAAATATTTACTCCAAACAAAATACTCCGCACACCCAAGGGGTCAAACTCCAGTAGCTGTGAACAATGCAGCTCTGCACCCTCATGTTTAGATTCTCTTCATGTTGCATTTAGCATTGAACCTTTGCCCAGAATTTAAATGAAGATGGAGTTTCTGTTTATATCTTTAACTGAAGTCTGGTTTGGGCTCCATTAGCATTTCGGCTCCCGAGGGGTCATCAATCCAACTGAAACAATACATGTGTGTTTCAGGTCACATCTGTGAAGGAGAACGTGCCCTACTCAGATCAAGGCATCCCATTAAAGTCTGCAGTCCATATGTGTGGCTGCTAAGGAGCAGCAAGGCAGCACATGAAAGCAGCACAGTATGAAAATGAGCAGAGGATCGTCTGGGCTCGCAGATCCCAGGCGACGGCGGCTGTCCCTGATGTCTGAACGCGGCTCCTGGGGGTCAGCTCTGCCACTGGCTCCGTGCAGTTCCTGCCTGTTCCACCGTTCCCATTCCCAGGCACTCTGCCCAGCCATCAGTCTGGCTGCACGTGCCCCACTGGGAACAGCTACAGCCCAGAACAGGAGCCCCATCGCTCCCTGTCCTGCTCGGCAAAATGTGAGAATGTGTGAGTCAAAACTAAGAGGTTTCAACCACCAGGACTGTCTGGTCTGCTCTGCTCCTCCTCAGAGGTGTCCCAATTCAGCATCAGCTTTGAAGAGAAATCCTTCCAGTCATGCCAGAAAGATGCTGCAGTTTCACCCCCTCACTGTATAGAATCACAGAATCATAGACTGGTTTGGGTTGAAAGGAACCTTAAAGCTCACCTCATCCCACCCCCTGCCATGGGCAGGGACACCTTCCACTAGCCCAGGTTGCTCCAAGCCCCGTCCAACCTGGCCTTGGACACTTCCAGGGATCCAGGGGAAGCCACAGCTTTTCTGGACAACCTGTGCCAGGCCTCCCCACCCCTACTGCCAAGAGTTTCTCCCCAGTATCCCATCATCCCAATATCCATCCCTGCCCCTTGGCAGTGGGAAGCCATTGCCCCTTGTCTTGTCACTCCAGGCCCTGTCCAAAGTCCCTCTCCAGCTCTCTTGGAGCCCCTTTAGGCACTGGCAAGGGCTCTCAGGTCTCCCTGGAGCCTTCTCTTCTCTGGGCCCCAACTCTAACAGGATGTACACCCAAGTTTCGGGCAGTAAAGAGCTGCACAGAGTTTCTTGCAGGGAGGTGATCCATGATCCTCACTGCTGCACCACGTGCCTGGCGAGCAGCCATGTGCACCCCAGCCCACCTGCAGCCTCCCCTGCCTAGCCCACGGCCCTGGCAAGCAGTGGGTGCAGGGGTTGGTGTGCTGGGTCACCACGAGTGCTGCATTTCACAGAAAGCTCCGTTTCAGGTCAGTGTGGCCACTGAAAAACAGCCCATCCTCTGACATCTGCAAATGGTGCTGGACACGGAGCAGAGGGAAACTGGCAGTGGAGCCCCCAACAAACACCCCAAAGGCTGAGTATACACAGGGAAGGAAGGAGGAGGAAGGAAGAAGTGGGGAGGAAGAAGGGGGAGGAGAGAGCTCTCTTACCTTGGTACTGGGAGGGAGACTCTGACGGGCGGCTGTACTTGTGCTTTTTACCATCTTTCCAGTCTATGGCTGAGATAAGAAATAGAGCATTTGTGTGAGGGAGAGGAGCCAGCTAATGCACTCTTCAACACTGCCTGCTTTACAGGCGCTTCAGAGGAGCCCTGTCATGACTCCAGGTGACACGGATGATTTGCCCCATCTCTGGGGTGTGCTCCCCTCCTCCCCACAGCTCATGCAGATACCTGACATGAGGTACCCTGCATTTGCACATTGGTCCCTGCCTAGTCCCCACCAGCCACTGTTCTTCCCCAGTGATCAGCAATAACACAAAGAGCAGCAAACTGCTAGAGGTCCATCATTTTAGCTACGAGAAGAAGAGCTCAAGAGGAACAAACACAACAGCCACTAAAAATGGTTCATGTGGATCTTGGGCATTGAGAAGTGGACCTGAATCTCTCCTTGGGTATCAATTCCTGGTCATTTCACACAAACAGCCTCTGGAGGTAGGGAGAGAACCTCCCTGAAAATCTGCACAACTGCCCTTTCCATGCACAACACCGGGTCTGCATGTGTCCTGTGCAGCTCAGAGGAGAGCACAGCAAAGCAGAACCAGCTCTGGAGAGCAGCTCATCTGAGCTGCCTTTGCTCATGGCAGCGTTGGGCCTCAGAGTTCCAAAAAAATTAGAGTTCCCAAAACAGCTCTGGAAAGGGATAGAGCAAGGAGCAGGGAATGCTCATCCCTGCCTCCAGCAGCCTCCAGCCCAATGGAGGGATGGCAGATCTCTGTGCCAGGCTCACCCTGAGCCAGCTCCTCCACCCGCTGCTGCCCGACTGGGCACCCTGGGAGTGCTGCTGCACTCCAGCTCCTTTATTTTACAGAGCACTTTAGGGCTATTTTAAACAACAATTTGGTAGTGCCCTATTAAATGCGCCTTGTCCCCATGAAAAGCAGTTTCTTGTGAAAGGAAGAACAACGAAAACAGGGAAAGTTTTGAAATCTCCTGACAAGCAGCTGGAAGAGGCAGGCCATGAGCTGCTGCTGGAGTGGCCTGGGGCATCTTAACATGCCTGGAATTGCTTTTGGACAATTATTTTTGCAATCTTCTCTTCCTGACATGCTCTTTTTAGCACAGTGGACAGGATGGCATATAGGTTTTACAGCTCTGGAAAGTGATTGAGCAAGAAGCAGGGGATGCCCACCCCTGCCTCCAACAGCCTCCATCCCAACGGAGGGATGCCAGATCAGCATCTCTTAAATGAACATGAGGGACATATGGAGTGTGGCCACAGTGACACGGACCAGACAAAGAACCTCCTTGGAGAGACATAAACGAATGAAAAGGATGGAAGGACACCCTTCCTACAAATGTATTACCGTGAAGGACAGTATTCTGCCATCTCCCTAAGAAAGCAAGAATAAAGGACATAAAGTATTTAAGTCAGAAGCAAAGAGCCCCCTGGGTTGGTGAGGCTCCCCTCAGTGCAGCAGGACAGCTCTAACAGCATCTGTGCACTCAAAGGAGCTCTCCCCACACTATGCAGGCGAAGGTACATTTTGTTCTTAACCTTTAACATGCAAAAATCCTCATTAAGCATGACACAAAAGCAGCAGAGAGCGAGAGAAACACAAGAATTTCTGCAGACAAATAAAGAAACAGTGAAAGTTCAATGCATTATTAAAAAAGCAGGTAAGTAGGACAGAAACCCACGTGTGCACGATGCAGGTGTTGCCTCTGCAAGCTATGTCACAGCACTGGCAGCACAGGTCACACAGCCAGGCTGGCTGGAGGCACCAGGCTCCATGAGCACAGAGAACAAGCTGTGCATGAGGATAAATCCAGCCAGCCCAGTCCACAGCCACACTGCTGACTAATCAACCTGCCTCCTTTATTGCCAAGCCCTCCAGCTGCCTCGCAGCAGGGTCTCCCCCATTCCCTGCTTTCTTTCATTTATTTTCACTTCATTAAAGGACAAGCAGCGTTAGGAAGAGGCTAATGCCGCCGTAAGATGAACCGCCACAGAAGCAAAGGAGACACTTAAAAAACATAAAGGGAGAAGAGAAATCGAGCATAGAGATCTCCTGCAATAAACCTTGAGAGTGTGGGGCAGATGTGAACAAAGAGCTGCGGAGGATGCTCTGTCCTCCCGCTCTCCCTTCCCCCAGCCTCATGATGAGATCACTGCAGCCCAACGCATACACACGGCACAACACCAATGGAAATCAATAGTTTTGTTAAGCACAAGAAGCCAGAGCAGCTCAGCTGCAGGCAGCAGGCTCGGCTGCACCCTTTTTGTTGAGGGATGCACATCCCAGGTAGCACGTGTACGGCTGTGAGAGGCCGAGGGACACGAGTGAGTCTGTGACAGATTTCCTCTCCACGAGGTAGGCTGGTCTCTGGTTTCATGCCTCATTAGAAGGGGAAGGCCTGTGCCAGCAGAGGCAGTTTGCCTCACACTGGGAGCACTGGCAGACGGTGTGTGCCGTGGGTTCTGCAGAGCACCGTCGCTGCTGACACTGCGCCCCACGAGCCACAGGGCTGCCCCAAAAAGGGACTCAGTCCATGCTGGGTGTGGATTGATGGACTGTTCTCCGCACACTGATGGAGAAACACGCAGGTTTTGGGCTTCCAACCACATCACCCAGCCCATGCCTGCCCCCGGGGCACTGCGTCCTCCAGGCTGCACCAGCCCTTGGTTGTGCCAAACACCACTGCTCACCTTTCTGAGGGCCTGGTTTCCGCATTCTACCACCTGCTGCTGTCCTGATCCCGGGACTGGCTTGCTCTTACAGAACTGAAGGTGTCTAGGACAAAAGAAATAAAGATGAGAAAATTCTCCATGCTGGAGCACACAGTCATCTGCACCATGAACTCATCACACAGAGGGGGAAACACATGCTCAGTCAGCTGGGGTTGCACAGAGTGCTCACAGTTCATTTCACCCCCTGAAACTACAAGACTTTCTCCAATTTGTGGACAACTTCAAATTCATGGCAGCAGGAGCAGCATAAATAAGCACAAGGAGCACATGCCCATCTCTGTGCTCACCCCACAATGGGTCTGGAGCATGTGTGGAAGGAGGGGCTGCTCCCACTCACTAACAAAGGGAGGCAGAGCTGAAATTTATGAAAGAAAACACATGGAAACATAACATTAACTCTGGCAAAGCAGCACAGCAATCCCCGGCTCCCCACTTCCAATTCAAATTGCTCACAGAAGTTCTGGGGAATAAGGATGAGAAATTGGACAGTGACCCAGGAAATACTTTTGCTGTTAGCACTGCCCTGAGTGTCCAAGTTGTGCTGCAAATTCTTTTTTCCTTGTTGGAGGAAAACTGGCTGGACTGTCTCCAACAAGCAGAAGCGTTCACATTCTTGCTATAAGCAAATATTTCTGAAAATCAGGACTCTTGGGAGATGTGTGCTGGGCACACAGAGGGAGCCCAGTGCTCAGCACAGCTGCTCTCCCAGCGCAGTGCCCACTGCACACACTGAGCCTTGCCCAGCCCTGCCAGAAAATATCCAAATGAATGGCTGAGCCACTAACAAGCCCTTGGGAAAGCAGGAAAACTTGTTTTGACACTCCACTAACTAATGGAAGATTAATTGTGTCAATATAACTCCATTTGGTTCACAGTGGGGCAGTCAGGAGGAGGATGGAACAGGAAACTGTCTCAGGACACAGTGCCGAGTCACTGCTTAAAGGGTTATTTACAGCTCCAACTTGGCAAGAAGTTGGGATTTTGAAAACCAGGCTTTTTCCAAACCTAAGAGAAATAAAGACTTTAATTTTCTATAACAGCACTATAAACTACAACCTTTACATGCAACACTGAGCAATACTCTGAGAAAAAAATACGGAAGGAATTAAATACTAAAGGAAAAAAAATCCCTGGTTGTTTTTTAATCCAAATCAAGAGGTGTACAGTAGTCACTTATTGCCTCTCTTCTAAATACTGTGTGTGTCTGTACACAGTTGTGAAAGGAGTAAAGTTTCTTTCCCTTTCAATAGTGGAAGGCAACCTACATGTGAAAGGTTATTTACAACTTTTAATGCTTCTTTTCATAATTTTCTTCATTCATTTTTATTAAAGACTAGCAGTCTGGCAGGAAAAGTGCCCCAGACATAAAACCCAGGCTGAAAGGTGTTATATAAAGGCACCAGACAAGCATTTGTGATCTCTGGCACTGCCCCTCTGCTGTCTGAAGGCTTTCTGAAGTACCTACACACACAGGATTGTGGAAGCCTGTAGCTGGAGACGAGGGTGCACCCCTGCAGCCTCCACCCTCAGGCAATGGGAATAGCCCTAATGAGGTTCAGGGAGGACCTTCTCACTCTCTACAGCTCCTTGACAGGAGAGTGGAGCCAGGTGGGGTCAATCTCCTGGGTAATAAGTGACAGGATAAGGGGAAACGGCCTCCAGTTGTGCCACGGGAGGTTAAGGTTGGACATCAGGAAGAATTTCTTTACAGGAAGGGCTGTCAGGTATTGGAATGGGCTGCCCAGGGAGGTGGTGGAGCAGAGTCACAGTTGGGAACTACCCAAAAGGATCCAGTCCAGCTCCACACCCTGCACAGACACCCCAACAATCCCACCCTGTCCTGAGAGTATCATCCAAACATTTCTTGAGCTCTGGCAGCCTTGGGGCTGTGCCCACTGCCCTGGGGAGCCTGGTCAGTGCCCAACCACCCTCTGGGGGAAGAAGCTTTTCCTGAGATCCAACCTGACCCTGCCCTGACACAGCTCCAGCCATTCCCTGGGTCCTGTCCCCGCTCACACAGAGCAGAGATCGGAGCTGCCCCTCTGCCGCCCCTGGATTTTACTGACACAAGGCTTGGGAACTGATAATTCCCACTGATTGTAATTTATAGTTGCCCAGAGGAGCTGTAAAATCTCCACCCTTGGAGATATTCCAAACATCACCAGCTGCCTCCCCAAGCAGCCTGATCTAACCCTGTAGCTGAGTCTGACTTCAAAGGCAGGCCAGCTCTGCATGTGCCACTGGTCCAGACAACCTCCAAAAGCTCCTTCCAACCTGAAACACCCCAGGATTTTATCTCACTGACAATGGATTGGAAGGCAAGAGGAATCACTCTAAAGGTTTCGACAAGGCTGAAATGCCGCCGTGAGGACAGATTTCAGTGCAGGGGGAAGAAAGCAAATGGCAGAACAGGCTCTCACAGGCACTGCAGGACAGGAGCACCGCGGTACCCAGGGACGTGGCCTCTGCTCCATTCAGGGACTGCAGACCAAAAAAATGTGAAAGTAATAAATAGCAGAAGATACAGTTTGGTATCCAAGGGGGGAAAACGATCCATCCACAGAGACAGATCTGGAATGACCTCGGACACAAACGCGCTGATGCTGGGGACCTGTTGGCTCGGTCCATGGCACAGAGGACACAAACCTACTACAAACCTACAAATAAAGCCTTTGAGATTCCCAAAGCCCAGCACACACTGCAGTGCTCCACCTCCAGAACCTGACAACTGTACAGAACTGCACACCAGAGTTAAAACTCCTTTTGTTTTCAACAGCTGTGTTTCTCCTGCTTGTGGAGATGAAGATAATCTCCCAAGCATGGACCAGGGTGTTACAGGGCTGGTTTCCAGAATTTACAGCCTGAAAGGACGGATCAGTGTGCAAATTCATTTCAGCAGGATGCTACCTTAAAAATGTAAAAAGGCTAACTGATTTGCTGCCTTTAGTAGCAGATAAAGTGCCTTTCCCACAGTTTCAAACAACTTTCACTCACCCAGATATCAAAAGTGCCAAGGGCTCCACTGAACTGTCATGGGCTCTAGTTCCCCATCACTCCTCCAAGACAGCAGAGTCAGTACAAACACTGCGGCATAGCAAAACCTGAAAGCAGAGAGACAAAATGAAAAAGTTTGCATTTAATTGCAGAAAGGCTACATTACCAGTTGCATTATTCATGTTCATATTTAATTCATTTAAAACATCCAAATTTAAATTTAAAGACAGCTGTAACAAACATTCCCACTTGCCATCGCAAAGCAGTGCAGAACTTGACACAATTTAAGTTCAGCTTGCAGTGAGTACACGGGACTGCGGCTGTTAAACACCTTTGATATGAGTAAGATCACATCCACTGAGCTGACAGAAACTAGTTCAGCTTTTGTAAAATGAAACTATCGCACAAAAGAGGATTGAAAAGACTAGACCTGATTAGCAATGAAAAGGAGAGAGACCACATGAGAGGCACATAAAATAATGAGTAGCATGAAGGGAGTGAACTGGGGACTCCAAATTATCCCTTCCCAGTACAGCAGAGCAAACCCACAGAACTAAAAACTCCCAAGTATATACCAGGGACAAGGAAATGTTTACTGGAAACTAAGAGATGTGCAGCTTTCTCATGGAGGAAGTTGTCAACAGAAACAAACTTTTAAATAAGCCCCAGCTGGGCCGTCCCCACCACATCGCTGCCTTGGCTGCTGGGCTTGGCAAGGAAAAGCCTGGCTGTGGGTACTGGCTCACAGCCTGAGGCAGGACACCAGCCCGAGACATGGTTTGTTCACACCCTGGTGACCCCTGTGCTGGGTTACACCCAGATCCACACCTCTGAGGCATGGGCTTTTTCCTTGGGCAGCAGAGAGGCAGCCAGGGCTGGAAGACTATCCCAGGGCATGCCCAGCTCTGAGTGTGGCTCCCCCTGGCAGCCACAGAGCACAGCCCACGGCACAAACCCTGCTGAAATGCATCTTAATCCAATTAAATTCTCACCCCCACTGCTCTTACCAACAGGCTCTTCCAAAAGCTCATCCCTAAGGGGACACAGATTCAATTTACCTGTGCCAGATTGCAAGGGACCCACAGGGTTAGAGGGGAGCCTGCTCTGCAACATTCTTCCCCCAAATGTGGCAACTGCAATGGCAGTGAAACAAAAATGAGAAAATGTGGGTAGAAGACGCTGTCCCGTCTCTGCAGACCTCATGAGATGCATGTAATCCCTTTATCTCCAAAGCCTCCGCCCCTTCGGAGCGCATAATTATGAAAAGAGTTAAAGCTGAGGCTCTTAATGTCTCTTCTAGGCACTTCTTTATTCCACTCAAGGCACCAGTCACAACTGAATTATTTCCTGGGGTTGTTTGGACTTCCTATTATACAGGGATGATTATGGTGAACCTTGGGATGGAATCCAAGTTGGATCTCAGCACTACCATGTGTGATTGAAAGAGGAGCTGAAGGTTTGTTGACAGCGTGCCAAGCTTCAAACCTCGCTGGACAATGCTGCTGCCAGCAGGCCAGAGGCTTCCAGAGAGGAGAGGGGAAAACTACCAACAGTGAAGCTGAAAAATGGTTTTATGAGGTTGGATACATACCCCACAGATTAGGATGGGGGGAAAAAAGGGAACTCTGCATACTGCCAGAGGACTGTGAGAATGACACTTCTTGGAAATCCCATGGGACAGCCACGACAGAATCCTGATGGTTTCTCAGGATGCAAAGTGCCTGCAGTCACTGATTTTTTTCCCCACAAAAGCACAGGTCTGGAACACCACGACCACTGCAGCCAGTAAAAATCCCTTCCATGTAACCTCCGCTTCAGCTGAGATTTCCTTCATAGTCATCTTTCCATCAAACACTATTAGTGTTTCCAGCAATAAAGAGCTGTCCTTTACGATTCCCTCAGGAAACGTGAGGGCAGCACTACAGGCTCCTGCCCATCGTGGGTGACAGTGGTGCTGCCATTCCAACCTCCCAGCTGGGGGCTCAGGCTGTGCAGGGTCTTGTTTCAGCTCCATTCTGGAAGCCCATCTGTGCACCATGGGAGCATGCAGTGGCATCCCAGCCCCATCAGAAAACCAGCACAGACACATGATGAGCAGATCATAGTCACAGAATATCCTGAGTTGGAAAGGACCCAAAAGGATCATCCAGTCCGACTCCTGCCCTTCACAAGACACCCCAACAATCCCGCTCTGTTGCTCAGAGCACTGTCCAAACACTCTTGGAGCTCTGGCAGCCTTGGGGCTGTGCCCACTGCCCTGGGGAGCCTGTTCAGTGCCCCACCAGCCTCTGGGGGGAAGAACCTTTTCCAACCTCAGCCTGCTCATTTAACATCTTCTTTTGCCACTTTTAATCTCTGTGGTGGAGAAAGAAAGGCACTTTCAGCCTACCTGAGAAACGAGAGGACTGTCAGCGCACAATCTGACACCTCTGATCACTTTTGGTTTTCACACCGGACTTGACTCCTCAGATTTCTGCCTGACTTGTGGACACCAGAACTTTTGCTGGTCTAAACCCACAAACCCACGGTTTTCCTCTCAAACTGTGCTCTGATGAGCTGACTAACCGCTCTCCTGGGCAGAAGTCAAAGACCAGCAGACAGCTCCCAGGACTGAGCACCAGCCTCCTTGGACCCAGACATGCAGGCAAGGAGTCCTAAACCTGAATGCCAAACAAATGCTTATGTGGAACCTGAAGGAAACTCTCAGGAGCAGAGCAGATGCAAAGTGTGAGGAGGGGAGTCAGCAGTTTTCTTGACCAACAAGTTAATTTCTTTCCATCTCCTTGTTATCATCCTCCTGGACAAGAGTGGAGTTTTAGTTCTCCTTGTCTGTGCAAAGCCGCATTTTTGGCAGCTCCAAACAAAGGCTGATGAAGCTACAGCACCTCTGGAAGCACCTCCCCTCATCAGGGGGAGATGTACTGTACAATGAATGTTGGTATTTCCATCTGGAGTACTGATCCCCTTGTGTGATCTGAAATACCTGATGGCTGCAAACCATTACTCTTCTTTCTACCAGAAGGATTTTGTGTCACTTCCAACATCTCTCTTTCTCTGGAACTAATTTTATCTTTCTACCACGTAAGAAGTGGACTGATAAACTCCTCACAAACACATTCTTGTGTTAACACACTGAGGTGTCTCGAAGATGTGATCACAAGTAACACAATTCCTCAGACCCTGAGCCCAGTGTCAGGGGAGCATGTATTTTAAAAGACAAAAACACGTGAAGAACTTGGATGGATCATATCTGTACAATGAAAATACCAACATTATTACTTCCTTTTGAACACCTTCAGGTTGGAAGGGAGAGGAGATGGGTCAACCTCCTAGAAAGTGGCAGCTGGACCATCAGACACTGCTGAGTTGAGCTCAAGGGACCACCTTCAGCATGAGTGTGAAAACCAGGGACCAGTGGGAGGATTCATCACCAGGAGGGAACCTACAGCAGTCACCACTGCTCATGACTGCAGAGGAAATGAAATAAAACCTTGCAGGATTCCAGTAAAGGTTTCCTTCCCTATCAAAAAAACCCCCAGCATGGGCCTTGGCTCAAATCAGAAACATCCTGATGTGTACCACTATGAGCAAATCCGGCTCTCCATGAAGACTCAAGAGGCTGCAATAAAGCCAACAAGTTTGGCCTGCTCCAGGAACGGGATACCCAGGCTGAGAGAAACTGAGAGAGGAAAAGGCTTAAAACAAAAGCCAGGTGAGATAATCTGGCTCGAGTCTGTTAAAGAAAGCCCCTTAACAGGACAAATCTTCTCAGTACAGACATGTTTACTGGTGAGCTGGGAGTCATGGTCACCCTGCTCCATGCCTGCCATTTCTGTAGTGAGGGCAGTGGGCACTTCAGCCCCTCAAATCCTCCTTGGAAAGATGGGGCTTGTCTGCTGTAAGAAATCCACACACTTGGGAAAAATCAGAAACGCTTTTGTTCTGAGACTGGTGTTGGTTTGTTTCTTAGAACCCAAACCCATTCCCCTCCCTCAAACAGAAAGAAAACAGTGCAAAACCTAAAGCTTTCCCATTCAGGACAACACGGAATCTTGGAATGGTTTGGGTCAGAAGAGACTTCAAATATCCTCTTGTTCCAATCCCCCTGCCATGGGCAGGGATATACAACACTCAGACGGTCCTGTGCTGCTCCTCCCCAGGCAGTGCCATGTTCAAGGCTTGGAGCCAAGGCCTGGGCTGCCTCCCATTGTCAGGGACAGGGAATGGCCCACCATGAACACAGACTAAAGCTAGTCATACAAATCCCCTGTCACTACAGCTGGGGTTAAGGAAGCTTCACTGCGCTCCACAATGATTTCAGCGACCCCTTCGTGGCTGGTCCTGCTGCTGAAGTCACAGGTTCTGTCGCTGTTTGTTTCCCCTAGGGTGAGCAATGCCTGTACCCCACATCCCCCCACAAAGGAGGCCACCAGCACCATGGCTGTCCACAACTGTTCTGAAGAAGCTTAGAGAAAAGCAGCAGGTCTCTGTTTCTGGGTGTTAAGCAGAGACATTTCTGACCTGTACCACCACTGTACCTCAGGGAGCTCTCCCATATGCAACAGAACCCAACACAGAGGACTGGCTTTTTGGGCAAGTGAGGCTCCCGTTACATATAGAACAGGACTTCAGTGCCATATGGCAAGAACATGCCAAAGCAAGGAAATCAATCTGTGTGCCTTAGGCTGCCGTTTCTGCCACTGAACCATCTGCGTTTCAGCTATTTGGTGTCAGCACGACTCGCACACCTAAAAGTTAAAGTCTTCTGCTTTTAGAAGAGCAGGAGTCACAGAGTTGCATGGCAGTGCACCCAAAACCCAACCCACTGAGGACACCTGGAAGCAGAGGAGATTTATCATGCATGGGCCACTCTGTAGCCTGATTCCAGCATATTCTGACCATACCCTGCTGACCAGGGGCCAGGCCACAGGCCACATTTGCACATATCTGGGTTTCCTTTCATGGCAATCCAGGAACATGGAGAGCTGCAGAATATGGTGCACCCCACACACCTCTGGGCTGGGTCATGCCTCCCCCAGTGCCCAGGGACAAGCTGCAGGGTGCCCACCGAGGGCAGGGTGTGATGCAGAGCCCCCCGAGGGGACACCCAGCCCACGGGCTGCAGCGGGGAGGCCAAACTGCTGCAGGCAGTAAAGAAAGTTTTACAGCAATGTGGCTGCTTCAGTGTGCACTGAGCCACATGCCAAAGCCAAGAGCTATTACTGAAAGCAGATGGCTTACAGGGGACCTTGAAATGGGATTCTGCCTGTGGCAGTTACAAAGTCACCCCACACAAAACCACACAATAGGATGCTTCAAAGTCTTTAAATAAGAATTTAAACAGGAGTACATTAAAAACCAGTGCATGGTTTCCATATCATCACCAGACAGGCCAGTACAGCCCCCCTCCCACAGACAACCATGGCTGCTTTCCCAGACAGCAGTTACACATGTGATGGATGTGGCTCCAGAATGGGCTCCAGTGCAGAAACGCTGTACAGGTCAACATCCAGTATATATATCTATATAAAAAATGTTTAATTAACCTTATACTTAATTCTCTACTGGACTGTATCTTATTAAAAAATAAGCTCTTTAACGGATGAAAGATATGGAGAGGAGGATCAAGTGGATAAACATATACATGGTTTGTAATACCAACTAATGAAATAAATACATCTAAATGCTAGGACAATGTATTCCCTAGTATGGGGAAACAGGAGGCAATCCAGAAAAAAAGGGCTCTGACTTCCAGTTGTGTCGCTATTGGAAATGACTCGACAGAGTGAACACCGATGCTGCAAGCAGGATGTGAGAACTCCTCAAACAAGATTTTGCATTAACTATTTCTAGTAATGTCAGTTTGATAAAGTTTCAGCAGAACATCCTCAGGAGACCATAAGCAACGAAAGGCAGCTTGAGGGGGAATAAAAAATCAAAGGGATGGTAATTAGGGGACAAAATAGAAATGTAAATGAGGAAAACCTTGGAAAGAGACGGGAAGGAGATGACCCAGTCCCTTATAATACCCTGTACCTCACAAGCACAAGGGAGGAGGATCCTCAGGGACAGACACATGGGGGCAAGAGATTCCACTGAAACGGCAGGAAGGGAGATGAGAGCTCCAGGAGCAGAGGAGAGCAAACCAGCCCTGTGGAAAAGGTGAGGGACGAAATCACCACTCTCTAATGAGCTAAACACTGAGATGTGGGGGATAATGATCATTACATACACCTACAATTACATTTTCCTTCTGCTTTCCCTCTATAACCAATCCTAAACAATTAAATGGAATGCTTAGCAACATCCCTTGGGAAAACACACTGGATGAAAACTTTCATCCTGAAGCCTCTGATGGCATCAAAGCAATCACTGAGCGTGTTACTGGAGTGTGCAAGGTGCTCTCTTCCCTCATCCAGCACAAAGGAATGATCTTCCCTGGAGTTAAGCATTTCTTAACTTCCTGGGGTCCAGCACCAACACGTCCCTACTGACAAGGGGTAGGGGGCCCATGACTTCAGTCACACTCACGGCTGAATTCTTCACAGATCCGTTCACAAACCCCTGTCCCTGATTGAACATCCACACAGCCAACCTTCCCAAACCTTCCAAATACAACTCTGTCTGCCCTCCTGAACCTGCTCTCTCAGAGAAGGCAAGGTAAAATGATCCCTTTAGTGTATTTTTAAATATAAACCTATTGTTAGAGTGACAAAACCCAGGGTCTCCCTCCCAAGCAGTAGAGCCAGACTCATAGTCAAGCTCTCTCCTCCAACACTCCCAAGCAACTGACTCTTCTTGTGCAAACAGAGGACAGATGAGAAACAGTTCCTACTGATCTGCCCCATCTGCTAAAGAAATGAGAAAGATAAAATATCCAAACCCTCAGGGTATGGTGCAGAGCCACAAAACTTTTATTTACCTCTGCTAGAACTGAAGAGGAGTCGGTCTCTGCTACTTGGAGCACTGAGACAGAGATAATCCAGTCCTGATAGGAGGAAAGAGGGACATCTGGGAGGGTGATGGGAGAGGCTGTGCCATTCCTCCTGGTGCCTGGCCCACTCCAGCCCAGCAGCAGCCTGCCAAGGCTGCCCAGGAGAACAGCTCCCAGAATCTCACTGTACCCCAAGGGAATGGCCTGTCAGGGTAGGAAACAAGCACCTTTGTTTTATTTTCTCACTCATGTAGAGAGATATTAATTTGTCTATTTCTTAGGAAAAGGAAAGGAAATTGCAGCAGTGCAACATGTCAAGAGAAACCAGGCTCACTGAGGATGGGTATTAATTACTGCTTGCTATTTTTATCCTGTGTATAACTCTGGTCTCGTCTATGACTAAAGGAGCTAAAATCCCAGGAGCCAAAACTGTGTATCTACTGAAATAGGTGAAAGATCCTTTAACAGGGTGAAAAGTCTGGATATAGAGAAATTCTAACAAGTGCCCATCAAAACTTCAGTCAATTTTAATAAGAAAAGAAAGAACAATCTAGCAGTACACAGAAATATTATCTCAGGAGAATTACTCCCAGAGAGGAAAAATCACTAGCCAGTTCCTGCAGGAAACCCTGAACAGATGGCTGTTAATTATGGAAAGAAAAAGTTGTTAGGCTGCTTTACATTCCTGAAGGGACAAGAGTTTGGACAACTACAAACTATACTGTGAGCCCCTTCACTGTTTTCTGTGCAATACATGGTGGATGCCAATAAAAAAAAAAAAAAACAAACCATGACCACAAGCAACCAAAAGCCCATCCTGCAGCTCTGCAAGTATGTTCAGTGTCTGCCAATGAGCTAATGAAAACAAGGCCCTCTTACAGATTGTATCTGCTCGACATTCAAGTACCTGCTGGACATTTTGTACAGCTTATAAAGCCATAAAATATCAGAGGGCATTTACAGATTTTCCAGCTGACAGCAATATGAAATAACTGAGCAGTCATGGAACACCCCAAGTCCTCTGGCCAGGCAGAGGATAACGCTGGACAGACACTGCCACACACAAAACTGGAGGCTCTGCCAGCACTGTACAAGATGAGACAGAAGCTCACGGTGATGGAGAAGGAGCCAAAATTCCAAAGCCATTCCTTAGCCTCACTGTAATGCTGGAACAACGGCCCAGATCTACAGTGCAGGGCTTGGACAATGCCCAAATGGAAGCACTTCCTCCTGCCCTCTCCAGGCACAGCAATTCCCTGCCAAGTGAGCCACCACCTCCTGCCATGCTGGGGACACATGGCATTATACAGTCACCCAAACCCCTCCAGTCTGGGGCCATGGAAGTGACAACGTGGATTTCCCCTCTGGAGGCATGGGAGCAGTCAAGAGATCAGCCAGCTGCCACGGGTTATTCCCCCTGAGGTAAGAGTCAAGGGCTCCAGGTAAGCAGCAAGGTGGTGGCCTCGCTGGATAGACCTGATACCTGCTGCCAATCAGTGACCAATATCCTCTGGAGGGTGTCAACTGTACATAACATCAGGCACAGCAGGTACTCTGCTACAGAAAAAAATCAACATTTTACTGCACAAGGACAGAAATACCGCTAAGCATCAAAACTTGAAAGATTTAAACTTCCATCACCTAGGGAACAACATGGGAACCATGTATTATACAGTTACTGAACTGGGAACCACTTCCAACAGAGATCTAAACTAACAACAATCACAACATTTCATGGCTGGTGGCCCTTCACTCCACCAGCAGGTCTCAGTTCTCCACCCAAAGCTGACACTCTAACAGAGACCCCACCTGAAAATATTTTTCATCGATGCTGTACTATCTCAAGGGTTATTTAAGAGTGTGACTAATAACTTAGGACACCACCTGATGAGGAGGATGTCTCCATGGCCTTTTTGAAGGCAGGCACAAGCTCCCCAGACACCAGAAAATTTGAGCTTGAATCATGCCATCACAATCAGAGCTGCCCAGCCTGAATGCAGCATCACAGCTCCTGGGTCAGGGCTGCCTCACACTGGGCTGCAGCCAGCAAAAAGCAGCGAGTTTGACACTGCCAGGCACCTCTCAGCAGTGCCACAGGTCTGCAGAGCTGCTGTGTGCACACAGAATCACTGAATGGCCTGCGCTGGAAGGGACCTTAGAGCTCATTCCATTCCACCCCCTGCCACGGGCACGGACACCTTCCACTATCCCAGGTTGCTCCAAGCCCCGTCCAACCTGGCCTTGGACACTTCCAGGGATGGGGCAGCCACAGCTTCTCTGGGCAACAACATTTTGAACTAATGCTTTTTAATGACTGTTAATGACTAACGACTTTTAATGTCATCTTCAAAAAATGTATCACTAACTAAAAACTCTTTAAAAACTTTTCGAGATGTGCATTTTGCTACAGAAGTATAAGACAACTGGGGAATTCACGATACAAAATGTTAATAAGACCCATGTCACCTCACGCACCACATTTTCAGTGACATCAGCACAGATCAAGGACTGTTAGTCATGGCCAACACAACACACGGATCTGGGACTGGGGCTGCCCAGCTGCCACACACGTGTCATTAAATCCACAGCAGTGCCCGAGAGCCAGCAGATGCTCTCTGAGCACAGAAGGGAAAGGCAGAAAGGAAGATCAAATCCTACACAATGATTGCTTTTACATTTACAGAATTTTTCTTCTCTTTGTTAGCCTGCCAAAGAGAAGGTGAAATGTCAGAATGATGGGGTTAAAGTGCAGCAATACCGGCCTGAAATCAAGCAAAGCTTCTTAAGCTCAGAATAGTCAGGCACTGGAGTGGATTGCTGAGGAAAAGTCAGAATCACCATCATTGGAAATCTTTAAGAAGAGCTTAGACAAACCTCTAGGAAACACTACATGTAGGTGAACCTTCAAGGTCACTTCTAGAAACACTGAAACCACAAGACTTTCTCCATCAGCACCTCTCTGATCACACAGCCTCTGCACTATTTTGATGGACTGCAGCATCTTTTTCAAGATTTGCTGGAACAAGACAAAAAAACACAAAAGCAACCACAGCCAGCGTGCAGGGAGCAGCAGCCTCCGGGCTGCGGGAACAGCCACTGGACTTATTTTTAGAAAGTGGAATTGGTACAACTTCCTCTTCAGTCCTGACTCCATCAGCTCTTCTGCCTGCTCTCTGTGCCTTCGCTTAACTAACATGGAGAGAGCAGAAGTTTCTTCTGCCTTATGGGTGCCACCTGCACAGAAAAGGCAAAGGCAGGGACATGGCAAGGGCAGGCAGGGAGGCTCCCACAGCGGGGAGGAGCAGGGGGAACACCAGCTGTCCCCCACTCGCTGCACACACAGCTGGATGCTCCCAGAGCCTCCAACATGAGGGGACAGGGCTCGGTGTGGGGGGAAGAGGCAGAGGCTGCTCCAAACAGGAATGGACAGAGGCCCAGGAGCAGGGATAAGGTGCAGCCGTGGCACAGGGAGGTGTTCTAGCACTGCCTTGCCCAGGTGAGTGACAGGGGGGTGACTGCAAGCAGCAGCCAAAGGGACTGTGGCTCAGTCAGTGGAGAAACACTGGGCTTTGCCCTGTGCAGCCTCTGCCAACACTGAACTCAATACAAGCATCCTCCAGGTCCCCGCTGGCACAAATCCCACTTTTTCCAGCGGGACACTTCCCTGGAGTCACGCATCAACAGCACTCTGGGGAGATTAGAAGGTGCACCTATTCCCCCCCCGCCCCAAGCAAACTGCAGCATGTGTCACTGCAGCAACGGGTGAATCAAACTTGATGCCTTGTCACAATACCCACGAGAAAGGACCTGGCACAGTGTCCAGTGAAACCCTGGAAGGGCCAGGAGAGGGGAGGGATAGCATGAAACCCAATGGGCAAAGACTGAGCTTCACAAATTTCCACTGGCATCTACTCCTACAGTTTCCGATGCTGAAAACAAACCCAGGCCATGGGGAGGTTTCTGGACGGTTCACACTGTCAGTCTGGAAAACAAGCTCACTGAAGCTGGGTAACTCAGAGCTCACCAACACTGGGTAACTCAGGGCACATTACCTGGCAGGAGGCACCTCCAGGAGTTCTGCTGCTGACTGTGCTAACAGCATTCGATTTACAACACATACAAAAAAACTTCTGACCAAGAAATAGAGAAGGGAGGATGTATTTCAGAAGCACAAGCTTGTCCCAGGGAAAAAACAGTCCTGCCCTGAACTCCCATGTCAGCTGCCTCGTGTTGGTAATGGTCACATCGACTCTGCTCTGCTCTTATCTCCAGTGATCAGTTACCAACCAGACACTGGAGCTGCAGGGGTGACTTCCCAGCCCTCAGGAAGCCAAGCGCTCTCGGCTCCTCTCCGCAGCTCAGACATCACTCGTCCATCTGGCCTGTTGGACACGGCTGCCACGCAAACAGCCAAGGCAGCAAAACGGACATTCATCTTTTCCTTCAGTTCTCAGCCAAATTCTTGATTTTTTGCTCAGGATGAGTCTGCACAAAAGCGTGAGACTGCCCAGTGAGAGCAGAAGCACAGACACAAACTCTGCTTAAACCCCTGCTGCAGAGGCAGAGACATTTGGTAGGTGTCTGAGTGAACCCTGCAGACTGCAAACTGTGTATCACAGCATCTAAATCTGCCAGAGGTGCTGTGTCAGAAACCTCAGTAAAAGAGCTAAGTATTATTCTGGTTTTTTAAGGGAATTTAATGGAGATAGAGATCTCTAGGAATTAAAGTTTTCAGCACCAGCTGTACTCAACTCTCCTGCTCACAATGGAAACCACCTCTGAAATATCCTGCGAAGGATCATGGACACACAGGACAGAGCACAGCTTCACAAAAAGGACAAGGTGCTGATCTCCAGTGCTCAGCTGCTCCCACCAGATACTGGTCTGACACCACCAGTCCAGGTCACTAGACTTGTCTGCTCCAAGCCCAGTGAGACCTGGTGATACAGAAGGAAGTTTTCTTGTACTTCCTTCTACTCTCAGATTTGTGCTATCAGCTTAAACACCAAGCAAGTGTTTTATAACAGCCTCCACTGTTAGGTATTGAAGCTGAGTAAGAAAGGAATTCTTCACAAATAAACCAAAAAACCCATTCCTTTAGGACTAGTCCCTGTTATCCTGCAAATAAAGTGGGATGAAATGTTCATGTTGCAGCTTGGAGTGCAGGTGCTACACCAGGGTGTAGAGCTGGGTGAGGGAGGGGTCAGAGTTAGAGTTCTGCTACGCTGAGAGTTTAATTGTGGGGATGATTTTTACCTTGGCAAGTCTCTGAATTACATATATGCAGGAGATTAACCACCTTGCAAGACAAACTGGCAGCCAGAGCTGCTGCTCTGCCCTCAGTGCATGTTGCCTCGTTTCTCAGGGACCCCTCCTTGTTAGGAAACTTTTCAAACATAAATGGAGGCATAAGCGACTCCAAATCCATTTGTGTCACCGCAAATTGAATTTCAGTTGCAGGCAAGAAAAGGAAAAAAGACTAGGGGCTAGACACAAACATTACAATTCAAGAGCCCCAATTAACTCAGCCCTGCTCGGAGCCCCGGTCACCAGCACAGTGCTCCAGGAGCAGACAGCGGCTCAGGAGCATGCAAAGTCCTCTGTCACAAACACACGGTTCAACCTGCAAATCTGCAAACACGTGATCTGCATTCCTTTTCACATAACAGTACTCAGACATACCCAAAATGGGGTCGTTTGGGCCCATTATTACAACTGCTCTGCAGAAGCCCCAGTCCTGCCCCGACTGAACATGGTGCTTTAGGCCAAGTGCGGATGGAAGCAGAGCCCAGTGAGGGGCAGAGATCAGCCAGGCAGACAAGCCCATGTGAAAAGAGCAGAGAAACAGCACTTGATCAGCTCAGGAAGAGAAGAGAAAGTCTTTAAATGCTTCACGTTGAGCTGCAGAGATGTAGGGAGTGGAGTGATGGAGTGTTCTCCACATGCTCTGGAGTTCAGAGAAGAAATAGGTTTAAAGTGACAAAGATTTAGACTAAACACCCCGAAAAACCTCTCTAATGGTGAGGAGGCCCAAGTGTTGGCATACATCACCTGCACAGGATGTGGAATTGCCAGCAGGAAGAGCCTTAAAAAAAGAACCGTTACTTAGGAAGGGTTTAGATGTGTGTACCTGACCCTACTCAGTGCTGGGAAAAATGAGGACATCTCTGGAGGCCCTCTGTGTCTGAGACCATGAAACAAAGTTTCAGAGATTCCTTTAAATTAGGAGTAGGGCAGGGACACAGCTCCCAGAGCACTCACATCCTAGACTGAAGCATAGCTACTTGATGAATAACATCATCATTTCATACCCCAACAGCATCTTTCACTTGAAGACACCAAATTGTCCTGCAAAATTCATTAAGTTTCTGGAGAAGTCAAGAGTTAAACTTTATTAAAATTTTAGGCACAGGAAAAGCAGGGGCACAGGCTCAGCACTTGCAGGGGGCCTCCTGTTCTAAACTCTGTGTTTGCTTTCTTTTAATTAGCTAATCACTTGATTTATTTCATACCAAATATTTGATTGAAAAGCAGATTATCAAGATGCCGAACTGTCACTTGCTGAGATGCAAATATCAAACCAGGAGGATGAAGGTGCAGCATATCCCACTCAAACAGAACAGACTTGAACTAAATTTATTTAACTAAATAAATCCGTTAAATAGCACAGAAATACCTGCATTTCCCTTGTGCCCTTTTGTAAGGGACTCCCTGATTTCCATCTGCATTTTCATACCATCTACTGGGCAGATCCTGAACTACCCCTCGGCACATGGAGGCCCTGCAGGGCTGCAGCCCACGGCAGCTTGACCAAGGTGAGCCCCCACGAGCCCAGTTTTATTCCCCATATTAACACCAAGCACAAGACGGTGCCTGGGATGAAGCACCGTCCCATACTCCAAATATTCCTAGCAAGTGCATGGGGCCAGCACAGCCTGGCCAGCAGAAGTGTGTGGTTAAGGAGAGGAAGGCAAGAGGAGGAGGAGGAGGCCCGGCCCAGCCCAGCCCACGCCGTTGCTCAGGCGTTGAACCGAGGTGGGAGAACATCTTCCCCCAATATTACTGGCTGCGAAGAGCAGCGACCACATGGCTGTTCCCAGCCACTCAGTGCACGCTGTTTACTATAAACAACAACAGTAAACAGAAACTCAGCCAAAAAACCAAAGCCGGGGACCCCGAACCTGGTTCTCCACATCCTGACTTTTCCCATGGAAATAATTAGTTTTGTATTCAGCCGCTGAACCCAAACCATCCGAGGACCGAGGGAGCCAAGCTGCTCAGTGCATCCCAAACTCGGGCCGCCTGTTTGGATTTGCCAGCTCTGCCTTCAGTCATCCAAACTGCTGCCACAGTTTCACACGCGAGCTTCAAAGAGCCTGCGGATTAAACCTGCGCGGCAGGAGCCAGCCGACACCGGAGTTATTTTTAAACATCTCAACTGTGCACGAAACGCTCGAATGTTGTCTCGCTCCCAGCTCTACCCCAGGGCCCGACTCGGGGGGGCTGTGAAGGAGGCACAGATTTTCCCCAGGGATGGTGGTTATGGGGTTTCTCCGGCAGGTCCCGGGGGTCACCCCGACACCTCCAGCCGGAGGTCCCGCTCGGAGCACCGGGGTCCATCCCCACACCCCCGGGGTCACAGGACGGTGTCACTGAGCCCCGCAGGGCTCTACGGGGTGGAAGGGCACAAACCTCCAGCCACAGCCCGCAGGCTGGGGCCACCCCCTGCAAACCTCCGGCAGCTCGTCCCGCTTCCCCTTTCCTGCCGGGAGCGTCCGGCCGACACCGAACGGCGCCGGGGCCGGGGGAGACTCCGGCCGGGCCAGGCACCGCTCCGAGGCCTCGGGGCGAGGCGGCACCGCGGCTGCCCCAGGCCCTGCCCGGGGACACCGGGCAGAGTAACAAAGCCCTAGAAGCGGCTTCCCCGGGAGCCACAGCCCGGCCGGGCAGCGGCGGGGCCGGGGAGCCCGCGGGGCGCTGCGGCGGGCCGGGGGGCCCTGTGCCGGGCGGTCCCCAGCAGGTGCGGGCGGTGACAGCCGCCCC
>VZRE01007733.1:0-105451 GCA_013396775.1 Cephalopterus ornatus | reverse complement strand
CGAGCGGCCGGGGCCCAGCTCAGGTTCGGCTCGGCTCTCAAAAACTCCCCCCGACCGTCGCTGCCGACTCCGGACTGTCCTCCCTCAGGGACAGACCCCCGTGCTCACTCCACACTCCGGGCACGGGGCAGACGCTCAGTGTCTTCCCTGTGCGTGGGGAGGGACCCCCGTGTGCCCACAAGGGCCCCTCCAGGACAGGGCGGACCCCTGCCGTGATCTTCAGCCTGGGAACAGCCTCCCCCCCGTGCCAGCTCAGGACCCTTTGGACCCCACTGTGAGCCCCAGCCTGGGGACAGACTCCCCTTGTGCCATCCCAGGACTATCAGCACAGGACAGACCCCAGCCTCCGTGAGCCTCAGCCTCAGGATGGGGCCGCCATGCCCACCCAGGACACGGGGGCACAGGTCAGACCCCCACCGTCATCTACGCACCCAGAGTGGTGCCCCAGTGACTGCCCAGGACTCTCTGGGCATAAGGCAGAGCCCCACTGTGACCCTCAGTCTGGGGATGGACCCCCTGTGCCCATCAGAGACCCCCTGGGTACTGCAGTGATGTCCATCCGTGTCTGGGGCCCCACTGGAGACGGCCAGGCCCGAGGGGGGCCCACACAGCACAGCCAGGTCCTGGGGACAGGCAACCCCCAGATGTTGCCTTTCCTCCCACACTGGGCAGGGCCTCTGCCTGCAGCACTGTTCCAGTTAGAGACACCACAGGTGTACACATGTATCTGGGGACTCAGTGTCCCTAAATTCCCCCCAGGCAAAGTAAGACCCCTGTGACTCCCAGCTAAGAGGATCCCTTGTGCCACTGTTGTACCTCATTACCTTCCCACATCATCTCCAGCTTCCATCCAGACAGACCCCTGTGCAAGCTGACCCCGTGAACACCCACAGACCTTGGTGGAATCTCCTGACCAGAGACTCCTCTGTGCTGTAGAGCAACCAGAACCTGCAAATGGTACGTGAAAACCATTCCCCGTCACCCCTTATCTTGGGAACTCCCAGGTAACAAGAGATAGAACAAGAGGAAGTGGCCTCAAGTTGTGCCAGGGGAGGTTTAGATTGGATATTGTGAAAAATTTCTTCATGGAAGGGGTTGTCAATCCCTGGCACAGGGTGCCCAGAACAGTGGTGGAGTCTGACTTGTAGATGTGGTACTTGAGGACATGGGTTAGTGGTGGCCTTGGCAGTGCTGGGCGAATGGTTGGACTCGATCTTAGAGGGCTTTTCCAACCCAAACGATCAGTGGTTCTGTGTGACATGTGGCTACCGCAAGGGCCACCATTGCCCTCACATCCTCTCTGCTCCTTGGATTGCCCAGAGGGAAAAAAAAACACAACAAAATTCATGTGTTCTTGAGATTCAGTTCACATCTAAAAGCTGCTCATGTGAGTGGTCAGTGGATCTAAAGGACCTCTGGCGGTAGCAGTGACTTCTCATGACCTGGGTATTTCACTGGGATATTGGAGGCATCACAGAATCACAAAATGGTTTGGGTTGGAAGGGACCTCAAAGACCAGCCAGTTCCACCCCTGCCACGGACAGGGGCACCTTCCACTAGGTTATATATATATATATAGAGAGAGAGAGAGAGAGAGAGAAAGTGAATGCCATGGCTGTGTTGGGCTGAAGGCTGCAGGATTCCCAAGGGACTGAACTGACGTCTGGACTCTGTCTACTGAAGACAAGAGACATCACATAGGTGCTCACACTGGCCTGGTTCAGGTGATGGACTTGGTTCAGCCTCTGCAAGGCTGAAGGTCCTGCCCAAGGCCAAAGAAGCTTCTGCCTGACCAGCAGCTGACTTCTGGGGTACAACAACTAGTCCACAGATCTTTGACCCCCTTCTCAGGGGAATAAAAAGGAATCAATACTCTCAGAGCAAAATAAACCTGTATCTCCCTCTTTCTCCCCCCACGTCCCGTCCCCCCAAAAAAAAAGGGACTTAGTTCATCAAACAGAGTAATAACTAATAACTAGAAAGAAAACTCTTTAAAACGGAGCTGTTCCAGAGCTGTTGTTTGGAGGCTTCTCATGTCTTCTGAACGGTGGCACTGACCACTGCCGTGGACCAACACTGGCCTGGAAAACCTCTTGTTCCTGAAATATTCACACTGAGGAATGCACAGTTGGAAATTCTGGTGAGGACTGTGCACTCCATTTTAAGACGTGGAGCACACAGTTATGGTAGGACATTGGAGGTATGTTTGCTTCCTTCATGGTGCTGCCTCTCAACCTGGCATCTGTGCATCTTCTGTATAAATTCACGAGTATTTTACCAATGCTCTTCATGGGTTTCATCAACTCTGGTATTTCCTCATTTCCACAATAATCAGGATTCCATGAATGGAATAAATGCACAAGAACTCAGAGCTGCAAGATGGAGGCAGGAGCAAAATTTCTCCATTGACTTTAATTTGGAATGAGCAGCAGCCGAGTTCAGAGGGATTTACATATGACATCCATATGAGCACCACAGGAATTCAGTTTGATTAATATTACAATGGAAACGAGCTGCAGAAATGGTTTGCCATTTATTCTGAAGTGTTGCCAGAAGAGCTCAGCACATTTGCAGCCTGGTTTGGGCCAGCTCTCAGAGAGTGCCGGGGTGATGGATGGCTGGGAGGGAACAGCCTCAAAGGGGCACCAGTACCCAGTGCCTGCAGAAGGAAAGGGTGCAGGGGAATATGAGGCAGTGACTGGGAAGAAAACTCCTGAGCTGTCCTTCTGCCCTCCCTCTTCCTCCCGCATTATTGGCTGCCAACATCCGGCACCAAACGCCCTCCTAGGCTGGTTCCCACTATTTGCAATGTTCCCATTGATGAACTTTGTTTTCCGCCACAAATTGATCCTCAGTCTGGCATGGATGACATAAATATGAACCACATTCTGCTTGAAAGAAAAAGCCTAATGTCCCCTGGTCCGTGACTTTCTTATCCTGAATCTGACACTTAATAAAAAGGTGAATAATAGGGCATCAGGAAGATCTAGAGGAACATGTGCACCCAGTATTCCTGCCTCTCTCATCAATATGTTCTTCGACTTGACATACCCCTTGGAGACGGGACATGGGAGTATTTTCCCCATGCCTTGGAAAGGCAGGAGAAAAGGTTATTTACAGAGATTAAAGCCCCGACAAGCAGCAGATCACCTTGCAGGACCTCCCATACATTTCCTTTCCCAAAGCAGTCTCATATTGAGACCAGCTGTTGAATTTACCAGGGTCTGTCTGCCCCAGAGAGTCTATTTTTGTAGTGAAGACTTCATGGCCTGAAAAATCACGTTTGTGAATACCAATGGACTCTTTTGGTAGTGGGAAATTGCCTGGCCTCATATCCCAAACAAGCAATCACAATTGCAGAGTGATCCCCTGTGTGAACGCTGCCCCCTGCAAACCTGTATGAGCCCCCCTTCCACCTCCTTGTGAGGCAAGAGAACACATTTTCTCATTATAACACATCTCTCCTTCTATTTCTCATGGCTCTTTTCAACTGTTTCTGTCTTTTCTACATGCCAGGTGGACACCAAGTCTGTGTGCAAAGTGCCAAGGTGTCACCACGCCATGTCCAGGGCTCACTCCCCTCCCCTCTCTCCCTGGTTCAACATACCCCTTCCTGTCAGTAAAATGCACCCAAATTTAAGCTAAAACCCCTCTGTAAAGAATCACTGCTGCAGTTCAGAGGTGCTTTGCTCACCCTGAACTTCTTCCCAGACTTGCTGCTTTCTTGATCCCACCCCTCCTTTGCCATTAGCACCCCACCAAGCTTGGGTACGTATTTATCATATTTCTGTTAGTCTAATATGAAATTATTATATAATTATTATTTAATATCAACATACAACCCATAATTATCTGATTTCAGGCTGACTCAGCAGTTGACTGGTATTTCTAAAGCCTGCTATATTCTTCTGTCAACAGTTTAAGGATGCTTCTGTTTGGGTTATCCAGGTCTAGCTGTAAAAAATCAGTTTATTTTGGGTGTGTATTGTTTAAAGTTCTTGGCTAATAACTGTCCTGCAAGTCCTTCATCAACCTTATGAAAAAAAACCTGTGTTCTCTCCAAAAGCAGAATTTAGGAAGTTATTGAAGACTTGATTTGTTGCCGCTGTTAATAAATTTCGTGTGTCTATTAATAGACCCATATGGGTTTGAATTCCCTTTGTTCCCTGCGTCTTCTAAACATTTCCTACTGATACTCTTTGATCCTGCCAGCCACGAATCCTTCCCCTAATAGCTCGTTTCTTCTGTTCGTACCCTTCACAAATTAGTGCACGTCTTAATCCGTGCCGACCCCTCATCCTCCCAGAGGGATTCACGACTCAAGAGCCCTCTTTGATCCACGTGCTGGAAAGAACTGCTGTTCCCCAGGATACGAGGAGCTGCTGCGATGGGTCATTAGTGCCGTGGCTGCTGGTGGGCTCCCAGCCAGCAGCGAGGGGTGAGCCAGGGGCTGGGGCTGCGGGAAGGGGCAGGGGCTGAGCTGCTGCAGCGCGGGGCACGAGCAGCAGGGCCATGGAAGAGCTGCTCGCTGCTCTGGGATGGTGCCTGCGCCTTGCCCGTGCCAAGAGAGGAGAGGGATCCTTCCCAAAGGATGTGGGAGACTGGAAATCACACCTCTAAGTCCTGTCCCACAACGCTTGGCACGCAGGGGCAACACCACGCGGGTCAGAGCTGGAGGAACATTTTCAGGTTTTTGACCTTTCCACCCCCGCCCAAACTTTGAAATCAACTATTTGAGGTATTTAATGTAATTTAATCGGGACATTCTCATGTTCAATCCTCCCCTTGAACTTTCTCCCTTCTTTCCTTTTTGCCATTTCCCCCTGACACAGCACCTGCTCAGCTTCTCAAATTATTGTAAAAAGTTTTAAGCAAGAGATTTTTCAGAATCATAATAAACTATTGGACAGAGGAAACAGCTCAAGTTATTGATTCATTTTGAGTCATCTTTTCTCAAATCACCCATTGAATTTCTGGCATTGCTTGGATTCAGGGTCATCTTGTACTCACTGATCAATATAAAATGTTATTATTTATATGTCTTGCTATTTGTTTGCCCTTACTGCTCTTCAACACATACATGCCAATTTGGGATCATCAATTTACTATTTTTCCCCCTCCTTTTCCAGTGAAATAGGATGGATTCCAGCTCTCCTTACAATGTCGTGACCATTCTGAGTATCTGAAAAAAAGTTTATCTAGGAACTCTCCATCTCCATTCTATTTTTCTGACTAAATTCTGCTCTCCAAAAAATACAGCCAAGAGCTTGCAGCTCCTTCAGAACAACAGAGTCATTGTCTGGTGGCTGGACTCACCCTCCAGTGAATGTGACACCTTTCTAGTCCCTTCAGAACAGAACATTCCTTTAGAATGCAAAATAATATTAATTATGTTATGCTAATTGATAGAATGCATAATCAACAAACAAGAATGCAGAGTCCACATGTGACTGAAGGCTGTATTCATCTTTTCTTTGTGACAGGACAAGGGGGAATGGCTTCAAGCTGAAAGGGAGTAGGTTTAGATTGGATATCAAGAAGAAATTCTCCAGTGTGAGGGTGGGGAGGCCCTGGCACAGGTTGCCCAGAGAAGCTGTGGCTGCCCCATCCCTGGAAGTGTTCAAGGCCAGCCTGGATGGGGCTTGGAGCAACCTGGTTTAGTGGCAGGGGAGTGGAACAAGGTAGTCTTTAAGGTCCCTTCCAACCCAAACCGTTCTATGGTTCTGTGAGTCTGTGAAATCCTGCTCCAGCTTAGCTGGTTTTCCCTGGAAAATCAGTCATTTTGCACTGAGGAAGATGCAAGCTCAATGACATTCAGTATTTTAGAGTCTAAAGCCAGGATGCACAAGCTGGAAAACTGTCTGAGTTGTGAACCAAGGGACTTAGCAAGCCTTGGAAACATGGAAAATCCCAGGGGACTTGAAGGTTTACAAAATTGTGATGATTGGAGAAAGGAAGCCACAAACCCAGATCAGATAGTGGGAAGGATAATTGGGTTCCTACAGCTACGCACTGGCTAAACAGCACAATTAATGGCTTTTGGCATGGAAAATAGGTCGGGCTGGACAGACTCCTGGTCTTTGCTGTGAGGGATTTGGGATGGTGAAAACACCCTCGCTGGTCCAGGCCATGCCCGAGCAGTTCTAAGCAGGCACCTTGGCAGCACCGTGATGTGGGGAGGCTGAATACAGATCAGTGAGGAAACAGCACCAGCAAGGAAATCATTAAATGCTCTAAGCTGGGAATGCTAAATGTCAGCCGCGCCTGGCTCTGTGACAGAGCTCCTGACCAACACCAGTGTGTGGAGAGGGGCTGCTCCTACTGGGACCAGAAATTAGAAAGACAGAGCTATGGAGTCATGACAGTAAAGATGTAGATGACGATCATAAAATCTACAGTAAGGTTTGCAGGTGACAAAAAGCTTGAGCAGGACAGGTTAGTGCTGCCAAACCCTCATTAAATAGCCCCAGTCCAACCACTGCATTTGAGGAGGCACCCACAAATCCACACCTGAGAACCTGGAAAATGCATTCCCCAGGATGAGAGGCTCTGTCTCACAAAGCATCACTCAGAGCTGCTTCAGAGTCATCCTGTGCATCTGCCTGACACAGCGCTTATAAAAGGGGAATAGCAAGGAGTGAGGAGTGACCTAGATCCTTCACACGGCATCAGAAAAGCTATTCCAGGAACACCGCGGCAGCTCTGCTGTCAGCCCCAACAGGCCCTGCGGGAGCACAAAGAGGGCTGCAAGAAAAGCTACAAAAGTCTTTTGGGGGCTAAAAAGCACCCTTGACTAGAGGTCAAGGAGCTCTTCATGCTTGGCACAGAAAGCTGAAGGATCTTTGCCATGGCATGTGCCCACTTGCACAGAGGCAGCTGGAAGTTGCAGTGAAGTGGAGGAGCTGGGAATGAAAACAGGGGTGATGGAGAATGGGAAGAGGTGTCAGTGCCAGGGGTGGCCTGACCAGGGCCAGGGAAGACAAGCATCTCCCACCCACCCTGATCCTAGTGCAAGAGGGGAATTCCTGCCCTGGAGTGGTGATTGCATTTAACAGAGCTTCTGTTTATATCTGCAGAAAGACTTGTCCTACCTTTCTGGGTTTTCCTTTCTACAAATTATTGCAGGCCTGTCCCACTTGGAGATGGAGCATGATGGACTCTGCTTCCACCTATGACGGAGAGCCTCCACTGGCCCTGAGTGATGTCTTTTAGTGGAGCACGAACCTGGGAGGGATCTGCTCCTTGTGCTGGCAGAGACCTGAGGGGTTTCCATCTCACCTGAGGGGATCATGAGGTTTGCCATGCTCACCTGAGGGGATCATGATGGATCCCACCCCATCCAGTGGCCCTGCTGGCAGCTGGGTCTGACAGGATGGAAATATCCAGCCTCACTACAGTCTTTGGGCTCAGCAGAGAGCATTTCTGTGAGACTTATAACAGATAAAAGTTGCAATAAGTGGTCTCTAACAGTCACTTTTGGCTTTAATTTTTGCAGCCCCTCTATGGGTAGGAATGGCTGCACAGCCCATTCATCTCTTCCAAATTAAATAGAATTATTTCCTGTTTGCATGTGATGAGCCTCTCCCAGGTAAAGAGACCACAGCTGCTTTCCTTTGCCCCGGGGAGGATAAACCCTGTAAGCAGTGATGGTGGGAAGGCAGGGCCAGCCCTTGGTTATTTCTGCAGGGCTGGCAGACTTTGAACTCCAAAGCTCCTCACTCTCTGCTCTGGCAGCATCACCGCAGTGCCACAGGGATACTCCTGCCACGACTGCCCCCTCCCTTGATCCATAGCTGGCAACCATTTCTACCCAGCATTTGCCTTTTCCTCGTCACCACTTGCAGCAGATCCTTGACTCAACTTGAAGCTGGTTGGGAAATCATTTTGGTGAATTAATTTGTGAGTTGTTCCCTCAGATTATTAATGGGTAGCCAGGCTCTGTGGGACACGGCTCCTGCACAAGCGGATGCTGAGGGCCGGGGGCAGCTCCTGGGCTTGGCAGCATTTTCCAGGGCATCACTGTGCTTTCCTGCAGATGTGTCACTTGGTTATTTACTGCCCGTCGATACCGATAAGAACACAGCGAGTGTGTTAGACAAAGGGGGCGGTTCCTGTGCAATCCTGCTGGTAAATGGCTCCCGGGGCTATTTCAGGACACGAACTTGGAAGTCGGGCTGTTCACTATGGAAATGGAGCTGTCTGCTTTCAAAAGTACTTTTCCTACGTAATGTCTTCGCTCTCCTCGGGACGCTGCCAGCATGCTGAGGAGACTTGCATGAGGAGGTATTTTCTTTCCGAGGGATTTGCCTCTGCCCAAACCGTGGAGCAGAGGGTCCCACTCTGCCTGCAGGGGGCTGTGCTGAGGGGATATTGAAGAGAACTGAGGGTTTCCTATCGCCTACACTTCAGCCTCAAGTTTTCAGGCTCCTGAGCTGGTCCCCCGCTCGAGGCTCTCCAGAGTCAGCACTGCGGGCCCGGGGCAAAGTGTGGCCACTGCAAGGGCTTCAAATGAGGCTGGTTTGGAGATTGAGAGCAGTGGAGGGGCCGAAGCAAGGACACAGCAGGGGAGAGGTGAGGCCTCCAAGTGATGGGCAGATGTGTGCCCTGCCCACTGGACCAGGCACTGCCTGCACCTGCCTAGCCCAAATGCCACTTTCCCCATGCCCTGCCTGCCTTGTGCACTGCTGTCAGTGCCCTGCACTGCTCTGCACCCCCGTGCTGCCTGAAGTGCCTGCCCTGCTGCTGTTGCTGCCTGTGGCACCATTCTCTGCCTGCAGCGACACACAGTGCCAGGCCTGAGTGCTGCCTGCTGCCAGTGCTGCACCCTGGGGCACCCTCATAGCCCTGCCTGCACCAGGAACGCCTGCAGCCATGGTCTCTGCTTTGCACCGTCTTCTCTCGCAGTGTCACAGAACAGTTGGGGTTGGAAGGGACTTTAAAGCTCATCTTGTTCAAACACCCTGTCATGGGCAGGGACACCTTCCACTAGCCCAGGTTGCTCCAAGCCCTGTCCAAACAAGCCTTGGACACTTTCAGGGATGGAGCAGTCACAGCTTCTCTGGGCAACCTGTGCCAGGGCCTCACCTCCCTCACAGGCAATTAAGCAGCTTGTTTTTATGTTGGTGCCTAAAATGATCTGTGCAGTTCCTGGGAGAGTCTTTGGGTGGGCTTCGGGGAGCTGACCTGGTGCTGCTGGAGGAGCAGAGAAGGATGTCCCAGCAGTGGGAAGTCCTTGTCCACATGGCTGGGTTGGTGAGGGCAGGACAGGCAGAGCAGGCAGCACAGGCACCATGGTGACAGAACCACACCAGTCCCCCTGCCAGGCCCAAACAGCCTCAAAACTGTGTGTGTTTGGGCTACCCAGGGGGAAGAAAATGCTGTTCCCTTCACTTTCCCTCTTCCTCTAGGCCTGACTTCATGGAGCACGAAATCAGGGTTGTTTCAGGCACTTATCTGAATTTGTGGACAGCCACCTCATCTCACCCAGCCTGGCAGGTGGTGCCAGATGCGGCTGTACCCGGGAATCCCGACAGCTGGGAAATGCGAAACAGGGATGAGCTGCTTTGCTCTCACCAGCCAAGGTCAGGCATGAGCTGAGATGCTTCTCCGGCAGGTCAGGGTGATGTTTGCTGTAATGCTGCAGCCCACAGGTCTTGTGGGGGCTGTCCCCAGCATCTCCCTGGCCATGCTGGAGGAGCTGGGTCCTGCCCACATAAAATCTGAGTGTCCTGGAGCAGATGTGTCCCTGTTCCAAGGCAATGCAGAGTCCTGCAGTGGTGCCTTTTGGGTGTTCTCCCAACTCCAGTTGTGCTGCTTTGGCTGCAGATGGGGGGGAACAGGGACACCAAGGGGTCCATAGGATTGCTATGAGGATCCTTCCTTTCTTCTGGCACTAATTACCAGGCTGGTTGTTTCCAAAACACTGAGAGACACAAGTTCCCTGGTCATAGAATCACAGATTCATTACTGTTGGAAAATACCTCTAAGTTCATTGTGTCCAACCATTAACCTGGCAAGGCCAAGCCCACATCTAAAACATGTCCCCTTTTGCACATTTCCAGGGATGGTCACTCCACCACTGCCCTGGGCAGCCTGTTCCAATTCCTGACCACCCTTTCAGTGAAGAAATTTTTCCAATTATCCAATTTAAATTTTCCCTGGCACAACTTGAGGCCATGCCTTCTTTGCCATAGGGCCCCGATTGTCTTTTAAGACCAGCTCCCTTGTTCCACTTAAATTAAAATTGCAGCATCCTGCTGCTTCTGTGAGCATAAAATCCAGCGGTTACACGCACAACTGAGTGACATCACCTGATTTGATTCAGATTTTACAATCTATAGAGCTCAAACAAAATGCACTTAATAGCAGGCAGATTAGCAGGCGAAGTGTCATGCACCCCATCACCAGTGTCAGGAGGGATTAAGTGCTGCTCTGTGATACACAGAGTGTTTCAGGGCATGTCTGAAGTCTCTGCCTGGTTTTTAGGGGATCTCTGTGTGTTTGGGGTCTTGCACCGGTCCACTCTGGGACACTGAGAGAGGCCATGCCAGACTTTCCCTCTTCATGGGAACTTGCTTTGCTGAGAATGGAGGGACCTGGGGATGCCAATTTGCCTCTCTCAGAACATTAATTGAATTGCAGATATGAATTGATATCAGGGTATTCTGGAAATAAGATATAAAAAGATTTCCTGGCATGGTGCTGCAGATTTTTCTCTATTAACATTTTGCAGAGAACAAAACATGGCTCACAAATACCTGCTATTAGTGGCAGTGTTTATTAAAGTGTCACCAGCTGTGCCAAAGACAGGAGATCTCCCGGATGGTGAACATGGAACCTTGGAGCCTGTGGTGGCCTACAGGAGGCAGGAGAATTGGGCATTGCCACTGCCTTGAGTTCCTGCTCCTGCTTTCCAAAAATTACGGAAAATAAGCCAGATGAGTAAGGAGGTGAAGAGTGTGAGTGGCTCCTGATGTGAAGGAAGTAAAAACTCCACTGGTCCTTGTCAGGTCAGGGAAGGGCAAGTCCCTTTTTGACCCAAATCTTGCAGTGAAAAAGACACTGGAGTAGTGTTCATGCATTGGTTGAAAATGAAAAACTGACTCTTTTTCAAGAGCTCTGTCTCCCCCTTAGGAAGCAGCTCTTATTTTAGGGGCAAAATAGTGCTGAGCTGAGCTTGTGGCTGCTTGTGGCATCCTGGAGCGTGTCTGGCAGTGATTTCCCATTGATAATCCAGAAGAACATGATGTGTCTGCATGGGAAGGGTGAAATGAGCTGAGCACCAGGAGGCGCTCAGGGATCAGACACTTTCCAATGACTGTGTCGGTGAGCGGCCTAAGCATAGGAAGAGATGTGTGTCCCTGAGCAGTGTGGAGGTTCAAACCTGGGAGAATTTTAGTAAGGAGAAGAAACAAGGCCATAAAAAAAATCCTACAAAGAGCAGTCTGCTGATGTGTGAGTCCCTGGAGCTGTGTGAGCTCAAGCCAAGCTCTTCCCACCCTGTCAGGCTCCAGCAAGGGATGGCAGCAGCAACCTGCTGCAAGGGGTCAAAGCTGCAGGTTGCTGCAGAAGAGAAATAGAGCCCATAGTAATAACAAACATCCACCTCCTGCCCCTTTATAGAGGCTGTAAATCCTGCCAGACCTTCTCCAGCTGACTCCTGCTTGGCATAAGGGGAGAGCTGAGCTCCGGCTGCCCAGGAGCCGTGGGATCCCCCATTCCCCATGGCAGTGCACTCATCAGGGGAAATATCTCCAAATTACACAGTTGATCATGGCACAAGTTGCCAGCAAGTGCTGTTGGAAACCGTGGCTCAGGGAGAGGAGTGGGTGGTCGTTCCTCTCCTCATTCCAGGCTCCTGTTCAGCAGCTGAAACCACCAGACGTGCAGGCAGGGATTCAGGCGGTTGGAGGTGGAAAGAGACACAGTTCCCAAGAGCTCATAAAAAAATAAATAGCTTACACTGAGTGTTGTTTCAAAACCCATTGGAAGCAATGAAGGATTAAGCACCAGGCCAGTGTTGCCCTTCACTGCTCAGTGTGGCCTTCCTTGCATGCCTCTGGGGCAGCTCAAATTGGGTCACCTCACCAAGGCCTGAGGAGGCTTCATCTCCTAGAGCTACTGAGCATCATCTCTGAGCAGGAGGACAAGGCTGGAGGACGGCTGACATCCCTGCCAGGTGCTGTAGTGGAATTCCGAGGCATGGGACTCAGCTCTTCTCAGTGCACCCAGGTCTCCTGCCTCGTGCCTCGGGACAGACACTCTGCTTGCTGGAGGGTGGGTTTGTGAGCACACTGGAGACATGGACTGTCCAGGGCAGCTGGGCTGTGGTAACTGGGACCACTTGAGCCAGAAGTAGGGAGGGCTTGAAGCAGAAGTTACTGGCCCCAGTCCTGCCAACCTCCTGTGATGTCACTGAAGGGCCTCTCTGAATGAGTGAAGCAGAACAGGGGCTGGTTTGAGCCCAGGACAGGAAGTGACCTGCTGGACAGGGAGGGGGTCAGTGATGACACCTCTGGCTCAGGCTCCATCTTCATCTGCAAGGATTGCCTGGGGGTACCACTGCACCCTGCCAGTGCCCCTGATCCCGCAGGAGCACACTCCAACCTCAGGTTAGTCATGTGTGGAACTATTGCAGGATCTGGGCTCTAACTGGGACCGCCCTAATGATTATTCCTGAGCCATCAGAAGTTTAAGACATGGCTGCATCTAACACAGTGACCACTTACAGATATTTTTGTGGATGTTCCTAATTGTCTGAAACATTCAGCTGAACTCCCTCTGTGCTGTCTGTGCTAGAGGATCAGTTTTTTTGGAAAAACCAAAGGAAAATGTCCATGATACTTCAAGAACATGAAGAGATAGATATTATGTCCCCATTGTTTATAAACAACTTCTTGTGTCTTCAGAATGTTCAGCTCTACAGCTGGAAGAGCCCATGGGAGATGCTGGAATCCCCACCACACACTGGTGGGGGGCTCAGTGCACCCAGCACCTTCAGCACTAAGCCCAGACACTTGAAATCATGGTTTGGATGGATCACCAAGCTTGGAAATGGGAAACTGTGGTGAGTATCATCTTGGACATG
The DNA here is from genome assembly GCA_013396775.1 of Cephalopterus ornatus. Classification (NCBI taxonomy): domain Eukaryota; kingdom Metazoa; phylum Chordata; class Aves; order Passeriformes; family Cotingidae; genus Cephalopterus; species Cephalopterus ornatus. Next base: position 92,364 of record VZRE01007733.1, on the reverse strand, counting down.
GGAAATTATGGGGAGAGGTGGTCTTGAGCCCTGGGACCAGGCAGTGGCAGGGGTGGTTTGTGTCCGGGGGGGGTGCAGGAATGTGTGGGCAGTGCCAGCAGGTCCTGGAGCCTCAGGACATGGTGTACAGCTGTGATCCCACATGATGCATCAGCCATACAGGGCTGTGACGGCCTGGCTGGAAACGTGGTTCAAGGATAACTTTGGAACTGCAGCCTGGAGAATTGTGATTTCCTGGTGGGCAAGGGAGGTTCTTCCCCAGCTTGATTTCCTGAAATATGAGAGTGGCTCAGAGCATCTGGGGCTCTCCAACCCCTTGCTGACACTCCTGGCAGTGGCCTGCAGAATGTTCTCCTGCCTCTCAGCTCCACCCTGCTGGCACTGGGAGCCAGGGCTCCTCTACTGCCCGGTGCTTGCCAGGCCGGCAGATGGGCACCCGTGGTTCCAGGCTTGCTGAGTCCTCAGCAGCTTGCTACGCAGGTTGCTGCACAGGGGGGATTGCCAAACCACTCCACAGCTTGCCAGACGGACCCCCAGGCTGGCAGGGATCCTCTGCTCCATGCTGGCTGTCGGCATCCCCGGGCTGGCTCACTCCCCGCGGCACCTGACCCAGCGCTGTGGCAGCCTGGGACAGTGCTGAGTACCTGGGACCAGCAGGACTGCCAGGAGAGCTGTGAACTTGGGGAACTCCAAAACTAATCCCATGTCTGGTTCTGCAGTGCTTTGGGGCTCTGGGCTCTGCTGCTGCACTCGCTGGCACCCCTCATCTGCTGTCAGAGCCCTCCAGGCTAAGGGGCTGCTCAGGTCTCCTGGCAAGCTCCTGGGAAGGATCTGGGCATTATGGATGTGCATTAGGGAGCTGCACAGCACTGAGCAGAGGATCCTGGTTCCTGCAGAGCTCACTCAGCCCCTTGGAGCCACGCTGAGGGGTCATTCCTGTCCATGCTCATGCTCTGCTCTCTTCTGCCCATCCTTCTCCTGGGCTCTGATGGTGCAGCCAACACAGGCTAGGGGCTGCTCTGTGAGATTAACAGGAATTTTTCCTTACTCTCCCTCACCCTGAGCACGCCGGGGCCAACAGTCTGCCAGGCAATTCCATCCAGGAGCATAAGTGAGTTATTGAAAGCCTTGCTGGCAGAAACATCAGGATCTAATTTCAGAGTGTGAGTGAAAATATTATTCTCCAGTGTGAGGGGAGAAGTGATGAAAGAACAAGAGGCTTTTTGAGATGAGTCGGGAACACCAAGTTACACCAGGACAAAAGTTGAGCAGTGACTTCCCAAACCCCAAACTTCCTGCAGAAAGGTTTTGGTTGTGATTAAACCATTGTCAAGAGCTTCCCTCTGGTCCAGAGCATGATTTCTGGTCTTGGGAGACTGCAGAGGAGGTTGGCCAAGGCTGCAGCATGAGCTAGAGGGTAGCTGTGACTTTGGGGGGCTGGGTCGTACATGGTGTTGTGCAGGCTCTGTGAGTGTGGCCTCGCCTGCTGTAGGTCCAGGCACGAGACCTGTGCTCAGGCACTGTCTGGGGAACAAGAGGAGGAGGTTGCCCATGCCATGGGTCTCCTGGAGTGCAGGCAGTGCAGCCAAGGCAGGTTTGTAAAGCAGAATAGTGGGTTAGTGGTGCATCAGAGCCTCAGGGGTGGGACTTGCACAGCCCCTGCCAGGGGATGGTCCTTGTCTGCTTTGGTGCCAGGCTGGCCTGGCAGAGGGTGCCCTGGTTTGGTCTGGGAGAGAGTAAATTTTCTTCCCAGTAACTGGCACAGTGCTGGGTTTTGGAATTACGATAATGGTGATAAAGTGGTGTTTTAGCTGTTGGCTGAGTCCTCTAAATCAAGGACTTTTCAGTGTCCCATGCTCTGCCAGTGAGGATCTGCATGAGAAGGTGGGCCAGGACACCTGACTCCAACTGGCCAGAGGATATTCCACACCATAGGGAATCATGCCCAGTATAGAAACGGGGGAGAGTTGCCTTGGGGCAGCTGATTGCAGCTGGGGGATGGGCTGGGCAGTGGGTGGTGAGCAATTGTATTGACTGATACTTAGTGTCAGGCTGAGGTTGAACCCCGAGGGAAGGGCAGGACGGCTGGTCCTGCCCCAGGCAGGGAGTGCAGGAGGGACTGGGGTTTCCAGGGACTGGTCCCTCTGAAAGGCCAGGACAGTGGGAGAGGTGTTGGGACAGTGCTGGGGGGCTGAGATGCTGCTTCTCTTGCTCCCACAACCGCACACACGAGGCCCTTGGGGCCAGCGCTGTTATGTCTCCAGCAGCCCCAAACCCAAGCCAGGCCCTTCCTGGGGTGCTGATCCTCCCAAGTGCTTGCAGCCCCCAGTCCAACATCAGCCTTCCAAACCCCAGTGCCCAGGAGAGCAGGAAGGTCACACGTGTGGCAGGAAAAGGCTGAGGGTGAGCTGGGCTTTGGGTGCTCATGAACTGCCACCTTTCATGTGCTTTGAAAGGTACTCCCGATGTCTGGAGAAGCAGCTCCTTCAAAGCCCAGCCCTGCTTTGCTGTGCTGAGCTGTAATCCCGGGTAGAGCTGCAGGGGGAGAGAGAAGCTCACAGGGACACACGCACCCCATGGGCACACACGTGTGAACAGGCGTGTGCTTGCTCTCTCACACACACACACACACACACACACACACAGATGGATGCTGTGAGCAGGGCTTGGAGCAGACCATCTCCAGAGGTTTATTTCAGCCTGTGTTCTCTCACTCTGGGAATGGTTTGGTCTTTGCAAGGGGTGCAGGGAGAGATGGCAAAACTGCCAGCTGCATGCACAGCCTGGCTTGGGCTCCTGCTGCAGTGTTGGGCTGTGGGAGAAGTGCTGGGGTGAACTGAGCCTCTGGATAGGTTGTATCGCCATGGACATCCTGGGCAGGACCTGTCATCCCGGAGCGGAGCAGGATCTGTGGTCCTGGAGCGGAGCTGTGCAGGCAGCACCGGCCCAGCCATCCCTCCAGCTGCCTGGAGCAGGGCTCCAAGCCTGGGACAAGGCAGGAGAGAGGGTGGTTCATGGACTGCAATGCCTTGTCTTCCTCCCAAGCACTCAGGACGCCCACCCTGAGACCTCCCTGGGCTGTGCACACCAGGAGGAGCGGAGGTGGGTGACAGGTTGTCCTGGCTGCTGTGGTGGGGCTGTGCTCCAACTCCACCCCAAACCATGTGGGAGGCAAACACTGTGGGGATGCCCTGGGAAGCTCCAAGCCATTGCTGGTGTCCCCTTTGTTGACCACACTCCTCTCTGTGGTGACCCTACGCCAACAGCAAGTCCCAGAGGGGCCAGGAGGGCTGTGCCTGCCCTGCCCTGATGCTGGTGGGCACAGAGCTGCAGCTGGCAGGGTGCAGCTGATGCCACAGGGCTTCTTATCATGGGGCTGAGCTGCCTGGGCAGTACACCTAACGTGTCTCAGGGTGGTGGAGACTGTGGGGGCTGGTGTCTGCACCCCATTGTTCTGGATCCATTTTTGGCCCACAGGCAGTAGTTGAGGCTGCCAGGTCTGGGGGCAGGATGGACCTAACTCAACACAGTGTGGGATAAAGGAGATGCAGGTGGGAAGAGCATCCTTGGGCTGTAGCAGAGACAAAAATGAAGGGATGAAGTCCTGGAGGTCTGGCGGTAACTCCATGTGCCAGGCTCGGACTGAGCATCAGGCAGGGGCAGCCTCCTGGGACTGCACGTTGACAGGGACCTGGGAGAGAGAGGCAGGTGCCTGAGCATCAGGGATTCTGTAGGGCCTTCTCCCAGGTGGCAGTTTGGGGGCCCAGTTCCTCCACTGAAGTGCGCTTGGCGTGATATTTTATTTGGAGCAGTCAAGAGGACGGGAGCCAGCAGTGACACATGGCTGTCCCTGCTGCCAGCTGGGACTGGGGCTGTCCCAGGAAGTGCTGGGACTTCCCCCACCCTGGGCTCGTGGCTGCCAGCACCCAGGGGAGGTTTGAGGGTGTTGCACGTCAGCCTCCAGCAGCCTGGACCTATTGAGGCAGCTCCAGAATGAATAAATAATCCCTTCACCTTCTCTGCCTGCTTTCTCTGCCTCCTGCACCCCTTCTGTGGGCAGTGCCCTGGTGCAGGAGCAGTGGCAGGCATGGCAGGGGCAGGGCTGTGCTGGGCTGGCTGCAGCTGTCAGGGTTTGTTTCCTCCTGCTCCTGCCATGGGCTGGCACTGCCCTGCTGCTGCCTCAGCCCCACGCCCCAGGGCTGGGTCAGTTTGCACAGGGCCAGTGAAAGATGTGTCCAAGTGAACACCCAAACCATGGAACAGCTGCCTTGGATGAAGAGATCTTCCCAAGAAGATGTGAAGAAGGTCATGGAAAGAGGATTCCTCCTTCTCCAAGGTCCCAGTATGACTCTAGGGCCTTCCCAGGTGCATGTTCCAAGCACCAGGAGACCTCAGTGGCTCCAGCTTACCCTGCCCCCCAAGACCCTGACTGCTCTCAGGCAATGGAGAGGAGACTGGGGCTGATTTAATCTCTGCCTCATTCCTTCTGAAGTGAGACCTGCACAGGTCTGAGAGAGGCCCTGTGGGGTTGGAGAAACTGCTCCGTGGGCAGGGGACAGCTGTGGATGGGCATGGAGAGGTCACTGGCTTGTACCTTGGTGCAGGGAGGCACCTGCCCAGCTTGGGAGAATGATATGGAATATCCAGGGAATGTCTAAAGAGTGGGAGGAACACGACTTTACTCAGTGCCCTCCCCTGCTGGAAGAAGGAGATTTTTGGCAGTGGGAAGACCACTGCACAGCCTTGGCAGTGGCCAGTGCAGGGCAGGAGCAACTGGAGAAACCCTGGTGCTGGACCCAGGCTGCCTCCAGGCCCCTGTGGCCCCATCCAAAGGCTGTATGTGTGTGGGTGTTCCCAAAATGAGCAGGAGCAGCCTAAAAGGAATGACGTCCTGAAGATCAGGGCCTTTCCCCCAAACTGAAGAGGCGAGTGTGTGATGCCTCTGCACAGTGGAGGAACCAGGGCACCCAGGGCCTGTGTGGGAAAAGGCCCACTGTGCGTTGGGGCTTAAAGGAAAAGAGGGAGAGTGACTTTTTACATGGGCAGTCAGTGACAGGAAAAGCCAGGGAATGGTTCTGAGCTAAAAAAGGAGAGATTTAGATTAGATATTAGATATTAGATATTACCTGTGAGGGTGGGGAGGCCCTGGCCCAGGTTGCCCAGAGAAGCTGTGGCTGCCCCTGGATCCTTGGAAGTGTTCAAGGCCAGGTTGGACGGGGCTTGGAGTAACCTGGGCTAGCGGGAGGTGTCCCTGCCTGTGGCAGGGGGTGGGATGAGGTGGTCTTTAAGGTCCCTCCCAACCCAGACCATTCCCTGGTTCTGCGGATCTGTGGCAATGAGGGGTTCCTGGTGGGATGGGGCACGGGCAGCCGTGCCCTCGCCCAGCCGCGGAGAAACACCCTGGCACCGGCCCCTGCGCGTCCACCCGTGCCATGAGCACCCGGGTGTGCCCCCCAGCCCCCGCCGGCCCGCGCTGTCCCCGCCGGGCTCGGTGCTGATGGGAGCGGAACATCCCGTTTCCGTGGCAACCGCGTGTCCCGGCGGCCGGTCCCCACCAGAGGGCAGTGGCCGCGCGTGGATGCGCCGGGCCCGGGAGGGCCGGGCCGGGGGCGGCGGAGCGGGGGGACCCCGGCCCTGGGCCACACCGGGACCGAGGGGGTCCCCGCCCTGTCCCGCCCAGGGTGGGCAGGGGGCTCCAGGCCGGCGCCCCGCGGGGGTGGGGATCCCCCCCGCTCATCCCCGGAGCACCCAAACCCATCCCCGCGGCGGTCCTGGGGGCCCTGGGGTCGGCGGGGACACGGACCTGCCGGGAGGTGACAGCCCTCTCCTCCCCCGGCGGGCGGCAGCTCCGCGGTTGAGCGACACCTTCTCCCATCCCTGCGCCGTTGGCTCCTTTGATCTCCCTTCGATTCCTTCTGGAGTGAGACCCGCGCTGATCTGAGCCCTGCTGCCTCCCCTGGCCTTCCCTGGAGCCACCCGATATCCAAGGCCATTGAACAGTTATTTCAAGTGAAACCAGCGCAGGTCTGAGCCTGGATAGAACCACAGGATCATTATCGTTGGGACAGACCTTTAAGATCACCAAGATCAGCTGTTCTCCAGCACTGCCATGCCCACCATTAAGCCATATCCCCAGTTGCCACATCTACATGCCTTAAATCCCTCCAGGGATGGTGATTTCTCCACCACTGCCCTGGGCAGCTGTGCCAGGGCTTGACTACCCTTTCAGTGAATACATTTTCCCTAATATCCCATCTAATCCTCACCTGGTGCAACTTGCGGCCATTCCCTCTCCTGTCCCTTGTTCCCTGGGAGCAGAGCCCAACCCCCCCGGCTCCCTGCTCCTGTCAGGGAGTTGCAGAGCCAGAAGGTCCCCCTGAGCCTCCTTTTCTCCAGGCTGAGCCCCCCCAGCTCCCTCAGCTTCTCCTGCTGCTCCAGCCCCTTCCCAGCTCCATTCCCTTGCCTGGACATGCTCCAGCCCCTCCATGTCTCTCTTGTTGTGAGGGGCCCAGAACTGTCCGCAGGGCTGGAGGTGCCCCAGCAGTGCCAGCACAGGGACAGTCACTGCCCTGGGCCTGTGACACACCAGGGCTGGGACAGCCCAGGTGCCATTGGCCTCTTGCCCACCTGGGCACTCCTGGGCTCATGTTCAGCCACTGGCACCAGCATCCCCAGGGACTTCCCTATTAAGCAGCTTTCCAGCCCCTCTGCCCCAAGCCTGGAGCTCTGCCTGGGGCTGGTGTGACCCAATGGTCACAAACAGGATGGTCCCTCCAAGGGGTGCCAGAGGAGAAGCTCAGGCCATGTTGGAGGGGCTGATTCCTCCCATGGTGGGACAAGACCCCTTCTCAGCTCCCTTAACACTTCTCCAGTTCCATCCTGCCTTGGCACCAGAGCCAGCTGAACCAGTGCCAGAAGCACATCACCACCATCAGTAACATTGCTAAGACAAGCCTCTATTTGCATATTTTATGGCATTAAACATGCACTGCAGCCCACAGAACACACCACAGGGCTCTGTGCCCCCTCAACAGACACTCCTCAGCCTGGTGGGGGACACCAGCTGGCTCTTCTCATGGTGACCTATCCTTTCTGAAGGAAAACACCAGCACAATCCCCCATCCCGGATCCTGCAAAGGAGGATGCTGACTGGTAAATCCTTCTGCTCTCATAGAAAAGCCAGTTTTGCTCTGGCAGCAGGGTGACCAGGAGCTTTTCCTGCCTTCAGTTCTGTGCCTTTATACAATGCTGTGCTCAAAATTTCAACCCCCCTGCTGCTGTGCCTGGCCTGGCTGCTCTGCCTCCAGTCCCATCACCTCCCAGTGCCTGGGCCTTGCTGGGAGGGCTGCATGTCTGGGAGTGTGGAATGGAGCTGGGGGATCTCTGCAGCACCTTGGCCAGAGGGGGCCTGTATGGACATCACCTACATGGGGGAAATGAGGAGACTGAGATTTCACCAGAGCCTGTGTGAATTTGCAGGAGTCAGAGGGAAAGTGTGTGTGGATTTCAGCCTCATTTGAATGCAGCTCAGTGCCACAGCATTCCCAGGCTGAGAAGGAGTTTTCCCCCGTCCCTTGCACGGCTCCGTAGCCTCAGGCACACAAGCACAACAAGAAACATCTGTCCTTCTTTCATGCAATCAGTTTCAATCACTAATAATTATCTCTTCCCTTTTCCTCCTCTGCTGGCTGCTGTCCTAGTGCAGTGTGGCACTACTGGAGACCAGGTACCCACCTGCTCTGTGCCAGGGCTCATGTGGCACAAGAAGATCAACCCCTGCTGCTTTTTCTGGCCAGACTTGGCCAGGGCTTTGCCTTGCTCGATAGACCCTGCATCCCTGGGGATTTTGTTGAAAACCCCAGCTCTTGGAAGCAGGTGATGGGAGGATCTCAGTTCCCCTTGTGGGATAAAAACAATTTTCTTCTTCTTTGACGGGGGAGAAAGCTGTGAGTACAGATTGCCAAGGCAAAGGCACTGAGATTCCTTACTGTTTTACAAAGGGATCTCCTGGTTTTTGGGTGTCTGCGTTCCTTGGAGCCATTATTAATCTTCTGCCTCTGGAGGAGGCAGGGAAGTGAGGATGATTTCTTGACACTGCAAGAAAACCCAACTCTCAAAACACATCATTCCTGTGGCAGGAGAGTTTGGGGGTGAGCCCTCAGCTGGAGGTATCACCCTCATGCTTGTGGGCAGATTTTGGTGTTAGCTGTGTGGGAAGGTCTGCAGCCTCAGCGTGGGACCTGGGAGTCAGGTTAGAGCTGGATTTACAGTCAGCTTCTCGAGTTAGCTCTGGGCTTGTTTTAAACATTGGCAAGTGGTGAGCTATTGGCTCCGAGTACCTGTGAAGATGAGACATATATATATTTACACATCTGTTATTAACCTAAAAATATAACCAAGTGGCAGATTACCTGTCTTGGTTTTTCATAGAAATGTAAGGTTTGGAGTCCTTGCAGAGAACAGAAAAGGACTGATCCACCCTGCAGGCCTCCAGAGCTGTTCTGTGTCCAGCTTGTTGGTGCCAGTGCACCACGGGACGCCCAACGGAATGGGCATGGAGGAGAGAAACCCTGAGGGTGCCCAGTCTGTGTGTGGACACACAGCATTGATCACAGCTCAGCTGTTCCCCCAGAGCAGGACATACAGGGTGGATGTCACACGGGGCTCCCACACCAGCTGCCAGAGCAGGTTCCCCTGCTGAGGACAGGAATGTTCCCCAATATCCAACTTAAACTTCCTCTGGTGCAACTTGAGGCCATTTCCTCTTGTTCCCTGGGAGCAGAGCCTGGACCCTACCTGGCTCCACCCTCCTGTCAAGGAGCTGGAGAAAGCAAGAAGGTCCCTCCTGAACCTCCTTTTCTCCAGGCTGAGCCCCTCCAGGTCCCTCAGCCTCTTGTCCTGCTGGATAATCCATGGCTGGTACAGGACAGGGGCCATTGCCTCCCTTGTCTAGGGAGGAGTTTCGTAGAGAACAACAGAGACCTAAAGAGGAGGAAGTGTTTGGCTCAAGGAAACTGCCTTGCATTTGGTCATCAAACCAGCCCATCTTGTCCCTGACAGCCTTGGCCTGGCAGGGAGAAGCTCCACAGGTGCTGTGAGCTCTGTGGGAGCAGTGGGTACCTGGGCACTGAGCTCAGAGACCACTGCTCTTCCAGCACCATGGCTGCCTGTGTGGTGTCTGGGCATCCCTCCGTTCCCATCAGCTTGAGCAGATCCCTGGCATTGCTGCAGCTGTGGCATCAACTGGGGAACTTGCTCTGTCAGCTGGAAACTGCAGAGGTGGCTGAGAAGGAAAGCTGAGGAGAGACCTCTGGGTTGTTTGTTTGCCGTAGGTTTTTGTATTTGGGATTTTGCACTCACATCGTGAGGGAAGCCTCTGACTCACACAGCATCCCTGCCCACCCCACCAGCATGATCTGCTGGCTCTGCTGCTGCTGTGGTGGCCAGTGAGCTTTGCTGCAGTGGATTCTCGTCAGGAGTAACCTTCAGGGCACAGTGTTCTTCAGAAGAATGGAGAGAAACTACTGAACACAGCAGAGTAAGACCTCTGCCAAAGCTACTCGTCCTTGCCCCCCTTAGGAGTCCTCACACCATGCAGCCTCACTCGCTCAGAGCCGAGGTGTGCAGAGCTGGGACTTATTCCCACCATCAGCAACCTAACGTGGTGTGTGCAGTAGGAGCCTATCATGACTTGCAGGCAGCAAAGGCCATCCCTGAAGCCCTTGCTTTACCTTAGACGGTGTCCTGGCCCTCTCAGAGACCCTGCCTTGCCCTGGAGATGGTGGTGTTCCTCCACTGGGCTGAAATATCTTTGATTTCAGGGGCCACAATGAGATGAATCCCATCCCAACATACACGCCGAGAATGTCCAGATGGAGAATTAGCGTAGAATATCAGATGCTCCTCACGTCTTTCCAGAGAAACCTTTGAGTCATTTGCTCCGAGGCTGCGTGGGTGTGTGGGTATTTGTGCTCATGCACGTGGGCTTGCACCTGGCTACTTGTGCAGACAGATTCTTCCTGTGCCCATCCGAGCTCCCCCTGGGCATACCCCGGCCCTGTGCTGTGCCCTTGCACGCTGGGGCACCCGTTGGGGGCTGCAGGGAGGGGTTTCTGGAGAGCAGGGGCAGCCCCTGAGCAGTGGGATCTCCTGGCATGGCAGCGGCAGGCGAGGGGAGGCTCCCGGCGTGGCCACCACGGCTCAGCGCACGGCTGCTCTCCAAGCAGGGCTGGCTGAGCAGAACAAGCTGGCAGAGACAAGATAACGTGCCATGGGGAGCAAAGCGGCTCGGATCACCTCTAAAATGCCTTATGTGATCAGACACTTATCACCTCCAATCCCCGGCTCGTCCCGGGTCACGTACCACAACCACTCTATTACTAATATCATTAAGATCCCTTTGCTGGCTTCTAAATAATAAGCATAGGCGGGGATGCTGTGATTAATGGAGGGCTGATGGATGAAACCCCCTGTCACCATTTAATACCTGTAACAATAGATTCATTAACTAGGATTAGTTTCAGACATAAGCTTTCTATACCCATGGCTATTACTCACTCAGTTCATTAACAGGACAGCATTAGTTCTGGTACCTTTGAGCTACAACACATCCTGCATACAAATGACGCCCGGTGCCGTAACTTTCAGGAAATCCAAAGACTGTTTATAAAAAGCTGGAATCTCTTAATTCCAACCTGTCAGCAAAGGCATTTTGGTCTCATTTTCTGCACGCTTCATTTCTGAAGGTGAAGGATGGAGGTGATGTGGTGAAACACAGCTCCTCACTGCCCTTGGTAGAGACTGGGGGCTGCCCAGGCCCACCCGTGGGGTGAGCTCTGTGCCACCTGGCTCACCACAGCATGGCACTCTTGTTTCCCAGGAATTCACTCTGGAGAGTTTGACAGGATGATTATTTCCCCTTGCCTCCAAATGTGCTTAAAGGGATGGGTTGGCCAGCTGGCTGTGGGCTGCTGCATCCTCAGGATTTATCCCCACACAGCATTCTCCCAGGTTTGGCCAATCTAAGTGAAAACACTTTTATTCCCTGTCTGGTATGTTTTTAACCTCGTTTCTGGCCATGGTCCCTGGAGACAGCTGGCTGGACACTGCTGGGTGAGGATGTGATGGATGCAGGTGCTGGAGAATCTCTGGTGTCTGGAGAAATGTGCACCCAGGTGTGTGCCAAAGGTGAGGGGGGAGTCAAGGTGGCACTGGGTAGGTGCAGTCAGGGAGGTGCAGAGGCTTTGGGATGCAGCTGGCCAATGTACAGGGGGGTGCATTTGCTGTCCTCATGGATGGTCACCCAGGGAACTGCTCCAGCTGTAATTGCCAGATGTTTGCTTGGCTCGGGACTTTGCAGCGGTGCCTGAGCTGTGGTGGAACACTAGGTGAAGGAGACTTCTCTCATTTTTCTTAGCAAGAGGGCAAAGCTACAGGGATATATGCCTGGCTTCATTTTCTAGAGGCTCTCCCGTGCCTCCTGCTGTCCTGGAACCTGGGGGAGGGTGCTCAAGAGGGGGATTTCTGCACTGCAGTTCAGTGGGTGGTTGCACAGGCTGGGTGAGATGTTCTAAAAGCTCCTGTGCCTTGTGGTCACAGGGTTGGGATGGACTTACCCTGGAGTGGCAAAACAAGCATTGTCCAGTATGTCTAGGCGAGTCCTGGGCAGAGAAACTAATGCCCTGGCACTGCCCAGAGAGCAAGGACATGGCATCAGCTGTGCCCACCCCAGAGGAGCAGCGGGAGGTCGCATCGCCCGGCACTCAGCTGTGCTCACACAAGGGCTGGCTGCAGGCAGGATACTCCCCTTGTCAGAAAATTCATGGAAAAATGTACATGTATCCAAAAATATTTGAGAGTTGAAGTCAATCTGCAGGATTTTCATCTACTGTGGGAAGTGTCTTCTCAGTTTATCACAATAAGTGTGATAAGTTCATTGTTACAGAAAATGCACAATAGGTTTGGCCCGAAAAGCAAAATCAGGCTTCAGAGGACTCAAAAGCAAAGCTGAGTTCTCGCATTTTGAAGCATTTCAATCTCAGCCTCCTCCCCATTAGTGTGTGGTGCTGAGCCAGGGGTTAGGAGCTGTGAGTTTGCACGTATGGAAGCATAGGAAAGATAACCCATTTCCTCCAGGAACAGTAACATGAACTGGAAGAAACCATGTTGGGATTGAGAAAGAGGAACCAAGGCAGGAGAGGGAAGGAGAAGAGGTTAATTAGTTTCGTAGATAACGATACAGACAGCATGAACCCAGGAAATGAACCCTGGCAGGAGGCAGGAGGGGTGCATGGATGTCCCCTGGAGCAGTTCCTGGTGCACCTGTGAATGATGGGGAATATGCATGTCTTGGAAGATGCCTTGCCTTTAATGCCATGTGTGTTTGCAACACGCAGCGGGAATGGGGCAGTGAGACATGAGGTCAGTGTGAGGGGCAGCTTTGGGGCCAGCAGGGAAAGAAAGCAGGAGCTGCAAGCTCTGGTGCTCCCCAGCTGCTGGTGGGAGGCGCTTCAACCTGAGCTGCTCAATTCCTCCTGAGGGCAAGGAGGAGCCCAGCGCAGTGCACCTGCCCCACATGGGGACACAGCTGGCTGAGCAGCAGGTTATGGAGCACCTGGAGGTTACCGTGGAGTCTGTGCAGCACGGGCCAACAGCCCACACTCACTGCATGGAAGAGAAATCATAGAACTATTTGGTTTGGGTGGGAAGGGACCTTAAAGTTCATCCCATTCCAAACCCCTGCGGTAGGCAGGGACACCTTGTCCTTGACCAGGTTGCTCCAAGCCCTGTCCAACCTGGCCTTGGACACTTCCAGGGATGGGGCAGCCACAGCTTCTCTGGGCAACCTGTGCCAGGGCCTCACCACCCTCACAGGGAAGAACTCCTTCCCAATATTGCATCTAAACCTACTCTCTGTCAGTTAAAAGCCATTCTCCCTCATCCATGCTCTGCTGGGACAGCCACAGCAGCAGACTGGGGGCAGTTATCCCCTCCATGCAGCATGGGTGAGGAGGCTGCCTCCGGAGAACTGTGTCCAATGCCAGGCCCCCAGTTCAAAAGGAATGTGGGGAAACTGGAGTGAAGGTGTGGTGAGGATAAGGGGCCTGGGGCACCCAACCTGCAAGGAGAGCAGGAGGGAGCTGGGCTGGGTTAGTCAAGGCACATGTGGGCTGTTCCCAGCCTGCAGGTACCTGAAGGGTAAACACAAAGCTGAGGGAGCCAAACTCCTCTTGGCTGTGGCACACACAGTGACAAGGGGCAGCATCCACAGACTGCAGCTTCAGGTCAGATACCAGAGAAAGCTTTCCCCCAGGAGGGTGGTGCAGCTCTGAAAGGTCACAGGCGCATCCCCATCCTTGGTGAGACTTGGCTGGGCACAGCCACGGCTGCCCTGATTTGTGCTGGTGACAGTCCTGCTCCAAGAGGGAGGATGGACTGGGACCTCTGGAGGTCCCCACCACCAGAGCTGTTGTGGCCCTGCAAAGACTGGTTGTGTGGACAGAGCAGTCAGGCTGTGCAGGCAGGCCCAGCCCTAGGGGAGCCCACCAGTTTCCAGCATCCCTATTCCTGCTGTTCTGCTCCTGCCAATGTCCCAGCTTGGCCACAAGAGCCAAGGATGGCAGCAAGCACCACGTCCCTGTCTGAACTTGCTGTGAGGTTTCAGCAGTGCTTGGGTCAAAGAGGAGCTGGCTTAGCTCAATGACACTCCTGCTCTCTCTGCCTGGGACAAAGGAGCCCCATGTGCAACTGCTCCTATCAGCAAAGGAATTTTCTGTACAGAGGATTTCAGTAAAAATGGAGAGAAGGGATGGGAAAGGATGGAGAGAAATATTTTTTTTTTCCACTGCAGATTTCAGCTTTTAATAAAAAACCAGACACAGCCTTTGACAATTTTGGCTCATTCTGATGAAGGACTTTTAATGAAAACTGAAACTGTCCATAGGGAATAGGAGCTTAAAAACGTAAACAATGAAGTCAGTCAACCATCCAACCAAATCTTTCTTTCTTATTCTTTAATAAGCAAGTGGGAAGAAGTGGTGTAAGAATGATGGGAAGGGTGCTGGGATGCACGGCCAAGACAGAGAAAGGCGTGGACACATGGTGGTCAGGAAGGTTTGGAACACATGGAATTGCACAGTGTGATGTGTATTCTCCCCTGGGGCTGAGGGGTTTGCTCAGATCCCATCACCAGCTGCTGCCCTGCCCGGCTGTGGGAGGCACATGGGGACACAGGATGGTCCCAGCTCCAGGGGCAGGGGCTGCAGTGTGGGATTCCTGCCCACCTGCCAGGCACTGCCCGCTGCATCCCAGGTGGAATGCACGAGGATAGATAACACAGCCAGTGAGAGGGAGGTGAGCATCCCCTCAGAGAACACGGATGGAATCATGGAGTCACAAAATTCTTGAGGCTGGAAAAAACCTCTAAGATCTTTAAGTCCAACCATTGCCCCAGCACTGCCAAGGCCATCACGAAACCATGTCCCCAGGTGCCACATCAACATGCCTTTCGAACACTTCCAGCAGGGATGGTGATTCCGCCACATCCATGGGCAGCCTGTTCCAATGCCTGACCACCCTTTCCATGAAGAAATTTTCCCAAATATCCAACCTGACCCTCCCCTGGCACAGCTTGAAGCCTTTCCCTCTCCTCCTGTCCCTTGTTCCCTGGGAGCAGAGCCTGACCCCCCCGGCTCCCCCCTCCTGTCAGGGAGTTGCAGAGCCAGAAGGTCCCCCCTGAGCCTCCTTTTCTCCAGGCTGAGCCCCCCCAGCTCCCTCAGCTGCTCCTGCTGCTCCAGCCCCTTCCCCAGCTCCGTTCCCTTGCCTGGACATGCTCCAGCCCCTCCATGTCTCTCTTGTTGTGAGGGGCCCAGAACTGTCCGCAGGGCTGGAGGTGCCCCAGCAGTGCCAGCACAAAGGGACAGTCACTGCCCTGGGCTTGTGACACACCAGGGCTGGGACAGCCCAGGTGCCATTGGCCTCTTGCCCACCTGGGCACTCCTGGGCTCATGTTCAGCCACTGGCACCAGCATCCCCAGGGACTTCCCTATTAAGCAGCTTTCCAGCCCCTCTGCCCCAAGCCTGGAGCTCTGCCTGGGGCAGAGCACCTCTCCCAGGTGCAGGATCTGGCACATCAACTTGTTGAGCCTCATACAGTTGGCCTTGGCTATGGAGATGGCAGAGGAACCTCTCCCATCCTCCCCCATTGCTGCTGCAACACTCACACCTCCGTGAATGAGCTCAACCCTTACTTTAGAGTGTTTGCATGAAAAAGGCTCAGCCCTCAGTCCTGCCTGGCTCAAACATGGGTTCACTTGGAAACTATGGAGGAAACGAAGCTTGCACCTGACCCTGGTCCTAGTCCAAGAAGAGCTGAGGCAAGTCAGAAAGCAGGTCCCACCCTGTAAGAGGCAGGTACCCTGTGTTTATGGTAATAAGAATAATTTACCCTTCACTATCACCTTCCAGCTGAAGAGCATAAAGCCCTTTGCAGGCATTAATTATCATTAGCCTAATGACATGGTTGATGAAACGGAGGCTATGAAAGCTGGAGTGATCCACCCAAGGTCCCCAGGCCCCTGTGGTGGCAGAGGCAGGAGTTATGGGCAGGCATTGGGCTCAGGGGGGGCACTGAGAGCTCTGCCTTGTCTTGGGGCAGTCAGAGGTTACCTAGATGGTTCCATGTGTGCCCCATTCCCACCTCCTCCTGGGACATCCCTGCTGGCTGGGATTGCTCCATGGCAGAGGGTGACCAGGCAGTGCAGGCACAGGCTGCTGCATGAGCCTGACAGTGGCTGGAGGAGCCCCAGTGTTGGGGTCCCAGTGCTGAGACCCTCCTGGGGTGCCCAGGGCTGGCCACGATGTCAGCACAAAAAGCCAAGGAGCTGGAGAGCTTTTCCTGGGCACTGCAGAGGTGTGGGCAGAGCTGCTAGAGCACCCCTGGCTGCAGAGGGCAGCAGGGTTGGGGCAGAGCACCCACTGTGGGTATCATGGGGTGCAAAGCAGCTGCTCTGGGATGCAGAGCATCTGCCATGGGATGCAGAGCCCAGCCAGGCACAGGGCTGGCAGCCAGGGCTGGGGCACAGGAGGCTGTTAACACCACACAGAAATTTCCTTTGAAGGCGTGGGATGATTTATGGGTTATTACCGGCTGTGACAGGGTCGGCTGCCAGGCCTGGGTGATTCGGGGTTGGGGGGTGCGGGAGGATAATGGGGACAAATTGGGGCCCGAAGGAATGTGTGCTGGTGGAGCAGGGGGGTGGGGGGGAGGGCAGGGAGGGGCTGCCTTCTCCTCCATTCCCAGACACAACCTGCTCTCATTATCCGGAGCCACCACAGGCGCTAACGCACACAAATATATTCTAATTTATTAGAGCTGGCAAAGATCTCTTTGCAGAGAGCGAACGTTTTATTTTTGAGGCTCAGTGGTTCAAGTGTTTGAAAGGGCAGCATTCTCTGTGCCTCCAATGTGGGGCTAATGATAATCTAAATTAGTTATTGGAAATAATTACCAAGGCTTTATTGTGCCAAACATAGCAGAGCCCTGGAGAGCAGTCGCGCTCAGACACGGCCATGCAGCTAAAAGCTTTGATGCTTCATTAATATTCAAGGGGAGTCTTTGGCTGTTTTCCCTCCTCCCCTCGCGCTGCCGCAGCTCTCTGAATGAACCCGAGGCCTCTAGTGACACCAGCGAGGGGCCTGCCGATTGAAATTAGCACCGGTACCATATCAAAGTTCACTGCTCTCCTAATCTCCAATGGAAAAGGTGGGTTTGGGAAGACGCTATCGCTCGGCGCGGCGGCGAGCGCTCAGTGCCGAGACGGCTTCTCCTGGCTCCAGGCGCCTGGTTCCGGGCTGAGATAATGCTGGAGAGGAGCATCTCCAAGGTTGTCCTACACAGCTGGGTTTTATGATATAATGGACCAAACCGGCTGCATAATTAATCAGCCTATATTTTTTTCCCCTAGTAAATCTTCCTGTGATGGGCAAACAGAAGCCCTGGAGCTGTGTTTGCCTGCCAGATCCGTGGTGGTGCATGCGTGTCTTTTTCTTTCTGTTCTCCCCATCTCTCTTTCGGAATAAACGCTGTGATTTGAAAGTGACTCCATCCCTGTTTGTGAGGAACGTGGGGCTCTCAGGGCTGCTGTTATTTTTTGCATGCGAAGCAGCTGCAGCCTCCCTTCCAAAAACCTTTGGGCTCTGAGCAGGACGGCAGGATGTATTTTTGGATGCGGGCTTGGCCTGGCAGGGCTCCAGGGAGAATTTCCTCTCCTTGCTCGGGATTCTGCACTAATCAAGCATTCAGTTCCGGCGCCCGCGGGCAGGGCTCGGAGCAGAGGCACCGTCCATCCCGGAGATGATAACCGTGCCCAGCACATCCCCGCACAGCCCCGCGGGCTCGACCTGCCACCGCCAGGAGCAACGGCAGGATTCCTCTGCTCCAGCCAGGGCTGGGGGGAAAGAGAAACCCTTCTAACCGGCGAGATAGGGGACAGCTGCTGCTGCGCCTGTTTTCCAGGCAAGCAGCGCAGTAAATTGGGACAATCCAGGAATTTCACCCCCCTTTTATAAGCCAGATCATGCAATGGCTAAAAACACCACGAGCCCCATACGTTTCTGAGCAAATGCTGCCCTTCTCCGAGACTTCTGTGCCACCTCGAGGCCCGGGATGGGGATGGACGCCGTGCCTGGCCCGCGGGGGCGGGAGGTGCACAGGGAGCCCCGGGGCCGCGACAGGATGCGGCGGGCGGTGACTCATTCCCGCTTCCATCCCACGCCGTCTCGGAGGGTGAGTTATGGGACTTCTCCTCTGCTGAGCAGGCACAAATCATCGGGGCCTGTCAGGAGTCAGGATGAAGTGGGCTGGCTGGAGAGTCCACACTAGTCCTTTAACAAGATTGATGCTTTGCCGCTTCCCAGGTCTGAGTTCAAGAATCTATATTTTATTCCTTCCCTCCTCTCCCTTCTCCCTGCCCCGTTTGCCGCTGCAGAAACGCGCTCTTATAATTCCTGGTCAGGTCTGTGTGTGCGAGGTGGTAATGTGTCTCCCTGGGAAGAAAAAAATTGTTTCTAGGAAAGATTTATGTGGAATGAATTATTTAACCTCACAGCCCTGACTATCCCCGTGCCCACCTGCACAGACCCCAGGACCAGAGAACTTTGTCTGGGAAAGCCCAGGTCAGGATGGGCCAATGTGTGACTGAGGTGCTCAGGGATCAGAGGGGACCCAGGTGGGCAGAGGCCAAAGCCCACGTAGGGTTTCTGAGCTGCAAGTGCCCCTGCCCCTCCCAGGTGACCCTGCCTGGCTGTGGCCATTGTTGCCTGCTTGTCCTCCAGAGCTCTGAGAGCAGGGAGAAAGCCAGAGGTGAACAGCTGGTACAACATCTGGAGTGGCCTTCTGCCAAGGCCAGACATCTCTGCCCCCCCAGGACAGGACACACTGGTGGAGCTCAACCAGCACAACCCCTCTCTTAGCTGAACCCCAAAGTCATTTCCACCCCCCAAGGCTTGGAGCTTCCCTCCCTGTCTTTGACAAACCCACAGGAGTGATGGGGTGGCCCAGGGAGGTGCTGTGCTGGGGTGGCAAAGGGGCAGGGACAGGAAGGGCTGGCGTGGCAGCGCAGTGCTGGGGGTTACTGCTGGCTGGTGCCTGGCAGGGTCAGGAACATGAAGCCCAGCCCAGGGTTCTGCAGACCCAGGGCAAATTGAAAGGCACAAAACATGTTTGTAAGATATTTTTCCCTTGCAAATCATGATTTCTGCAGGAAGTGCCTGTCTGCAGCGAATTTCCAGAAAGAGAAAAAACACACACACAGAATGGGCTTGTGCGAATTGAAAACAAAAAGCTGCCAGACGTTCCCTGCTCCTCGCTGCCCGCCCCCTCGGAGAAATATTGGCAGAAGATGGGGAAGGGAAGGGAAGCCAGAAAACTTTTGGAGAAAAATATTAATGAAAACCAAACCCTTTCTGCCTCTTTAATTTCCAAAGGGAAGATCAAGGACTCCCTGCCCTGCCCTCTGGACTCGTTCCTGACCCAGGAGCGAGGACAGGAGTGGTGCTGGTGCAGCCCTGCTGCTGTTTGTGCAAGAGCCAGCCCAGAGCCCCTGGGCCTGAGCATGCCTTGCTCCACTGACCCCTCTTCCTTAGGCCTGGGTTCCTGGAGCATCTTGATTCCTGGAACGTGTTCCTTCTGGGGAATGGAGTGACGTTCCAGGCAGGAGAGCAGCCCCAGCACACAAGCCGGTGTGAGTGTGGTCTGCTTGACGGAAAGACCCTGGAAACCCCAAAAGGAGTCCCAGGTATCAGCCTGCCTGGGGACATGGTGCCCAGCCTGGGGACAGAGCCACTGTCAGGGTGTGCCATGGCTCCAGCCCCACTGCACAGCAGAAGCAGGAGGGGTGGGAAGGGTTTTCTTTCCAGCCACAAGCTGAGAGGGCAGGGAGAAGCTCAGACACAAACATGGCAGGAGGATATCATGGGGGCAATGGAGTTTGCAATGTTTTGCCTGCAAAATGTGCTGAAGGATTTAACGCCTGCTTTCCTAAGGCTGTTCCTCTGAATCCCAGGGCCACAACCCTTGTGACAGAGGGGAGTCCACCTCAGCTGCCAGAGGCCTCAGCATCAGCTCCCAAATACCTGACTTTGGACATGATGTCACCTCCAGCACAGCCATCTGGGTGAGAGGGCTGGGGAGAGGAGGGAATGGCAGTGGAAAGAAGAGGAGTCTGCAGGCACTGTTGCCTACAGTGGTATAGTGGGATCCTGCACAGGTGGGCACTGGGATCCCACAGAGCAGTGGGGTCTTGCAGTGAAACAGGGTGCTGGGGCATTCTGGCATCCCACCATGGCACTGCTGGGGCAGACTGGGATGCTGGCACGAATAGGGGGCTCTATACTGGATTCTGCTGGATTTCTCTTGGAGTCTACTGGGAGGATGAGATGTGTGGGAGTCCCTGCTTGGGGTGGACTTCAGCAGGTAGTGGCACAGCAGGACTGTGCAGGTGAACCCGGGTCACTGGGGTGTGGTAGTTTTCCAAGAGACAGCAGGATGCACAGGCAGAGCTGTGCAGCAGCTCTCTGGTGACAGCAGGACTGTCACAAAATGGCATCTCCTCTGGAGGAAAGGGCAAGGCAGGCAGCTGGAGCCTGACCCTCCTCAGTTCACAAGGGTTTGATCAGGGAGATGGTGCCCCCCTGCCTTGCTGTGCAAGGGCAGAGTCCATCCCCCTTTGACTGGTTTTGCAGGATCCTCATTTCCCCAAACACCTCCTGGTTTGAGGTTTCCCAGTTCACTGTCACAGCAATACAGAAGCAAGTCCTAGGAGGGGACTCCAGGGCCAAGGGGGCCTGAGAGGGGGCTGTGGAGTACTGGGGGTGGGGGTGAATTGCAGAGGCAGATGTTATTGGGGAGGTTTGAACAGTCAGGGTGAAGGAGGAGGCCTCCCTGTTCCTCTCTTTCACATGTGGGGTGTAGGATGTGTACCCCAGGTCTGCACTTGTCTCTGCTCAGCACTCACTGACTCTCTTCTCTGTGCAGGCCCTTCTACCACTGCAGAACACAACCACCTTCCTCTGCAGCTGCCCTGACCCCTCTCCTGCATCCCTCAGGCTCCTTGGGAAAAAGGCTCCTCTGGGGGTGGGGGAGAAGAAGCTGAGGAACTGGTCAGGATGGGCTCTGCTCCCAGTGCTGCTGGAGCTGAGGTGGGCACAGTGGCCACAGCAACTGCTGCCCTGAGGGTGGTGGGCAGGGCAGGCACTGAGATGGGCATGATGCTGCCCTGAGCCACCCAGGCAGCTGCCCAGAGCCTCTCTGAAGGGATGGGGCTGCACCATACAGCTCTGTCTGAGAGCACCACTCCCTATCCTCTCACAGGAATCCTCCAGGGAATCCCAAATGCTCAGAGGAGGTTGGACTGAGCAGGCAAAGTGCCTGGGAGTGCCAGGATCAGGAGGGGCAGCTATAGTGGCTGGGTTGGGAGAGGTATAGAGCAATTCCACCCAGCACCCCAGAGCTGGGTGGGTCTGCTGGGAGGGCATCTCTGCCACGGGGACACAGCACAGGCCCACCTGCCTTTCTGAGCCGTGAGACAGGAGGAGAGGAAATGCCCTCAATTTCTGCCATGGGAGGTTTAGCTTGGATATTAGGAAATATTTTTTCATGGAAAGGGTTGTAAACATTGGCACAGGCTGTCCAGGACAGTGGTGGAGTCCGCCATCCCTGGAAGCTTTCAAAAAAGGTGTGGATGTGGCACTTGGGGACATGGTTAGTGGTGAACACAGGGGTGGAGCTGGGCTGGTGGCTGGACTTGACGATCTTAAAGGTCTTTTCCAACCTAAACAATTCAGTGGTTTTATGATCCTGTGAGTCCATTAGGTCTCTCTCTCCCTTGCTGTCTTGGCTGGGCTTATTGTGGGAGCCCACCCGAGGCATCAACGAGGCCTCTGAGCCCCACTGACCACACACTGACCACCCCAGTGCCAGAGAAAATGCCAGAAAACCTCTGCAAGTGCTGGTCTGTGATATCAGCTGGTCTGTGATACCCCAAGGCTTCAGCCCCCAGAGCTCTCTGAGCCACACAAACAGCATTACAGGGCACACCGGGGGATTACACTGCACAACACGCACACACGCGCCGCGCGCAGTCGTGCCTATGCCTCGTGCATCCCCAACAATGCTCAAAGACACCCACAATAGTGCCTCCAGCTTTCAGTTAAAACTAATTTTAACCAGCAAACACCTGCCAAATTGATTTTACGGCTTTGACACCGGTAAATCACTTGAAATTTCAAGCCTCCACAGAATTTGCATTCTGCTATTTTCACGTCTCTTGGAAATTCTTGACTTTGGCTGGTTTCACCGTGGAACTTCTTTACAAAGCAGCCCAGGGGCCGGGAGGTAAGAAGCAGAAAAATGGCAACATGAGTGACTGCTGGGACACACTGAATGGTTTGTGCTGCATTTTTTGGGTCTGATGTCTGGGTCTGGCTGATCCTGAGTTTGAGATATCACTTTGTCTGTAGGTGAGCAAATCCTTCATCTGTTGGAATCTAGCTTGTGAATGGTTTTCCTTGTGATTATCTCCCCAAATAAGTGACTCTGTTGTATGACTGGGTGGCTCAGGAGGGCAACTCTGCTGAACCCTATCTGTAATGAGCTTGGAGCCTGCATTTCATGTGTTCTGTTTGCTCTAGAGACAAATGAAATCAGATGAAATCCACAAATGAGTGCAATTGTCTGGACGGACAAAATCATCTCACCAGGGTGGCTTCCATGGGAGAGAGAATCAGAGAGTCACAGAGTGATTTGGGTTGGAAGGGACCTTAAACACCATCCAGTTCCATCCCCTGCCATGGGCAGGGACACCTTCCACTAGCCCAGGTTGATCCAAGCCCCTTTCTGGCCTTGGACACTTTCAGGGGTGGGGCAGCCACAGCTTCTCTGGGCAACCTGTGCCAGGGCCTCCCCACCCTCCCAGACAGGAATTTCTTCCCAATATCCCATCTAACCCTACCCTCTGGCAGTGGGAAGCCATTCCCCCTTGTCCTGTCACTCCAAGCCCTTGCAAAAAACCTTTCCCTGTTTGCAAAAACAGTGTTTCTTGGAGGCTCCCTGTAGGTACTGGAAGGCCACAATTGGGTCACCCCCAAGCCCAGGTTACAGGGGTGGGATATCACTTGGATTTTGGTGTATCCCTGCATAGCTGGATGGGCCGGGCCCGAAGAACAGCCAAAACTCCAGGTTTTATTCCTTCCACCCACGGAAGGTGTGTTAAGTAGCTAATGGTGCTTGTGAAGAGAGTTGCTCTCACTGCTTTTGTATGACAAGGACATAAGAAAAGGAAAATCAAAGCATCTTTAAGGTGTTCCTGGAAACAACAATGCTGCTAGAGGAGGATTTTATCTCTGAGCTTTTTAATGGAATGGTTATCTTATCCTCCAGCATCCCAGCTGTTGTGTGGCTGAATGTGTCCTGCAGTTCCTTTGTTTTCCAAGTGGGCTGCTTGTGGCAAAGGATCAGAGTGGTGCAGCCTTTGCCATGTTGTCACAAGGCCTGATTCCCCTCTCACTCGCAGCCATGCAGAATAGGAAGGACAGAGGTGATGTGCATGGGATGGGGCTGATTGAATCTAGAAAACATTCCTGTAATCTGACCCCAGAGCTCCCAACCCCTCGTCCTCCCAGTGCTGCAGGTAAAGCTGGCTGTGCCCAGAGAGCACCATGAAGAGAGACCCAAAAGCACAGAAACAGCTGGATAATGTGGTGGAGTGAAATTGGAAATTTAGAACAGCATAAGAAAGGAGAAAGGAAGAACCACAAAGAAACTGGAGAACTGCAGATACCTGTTCTGTGAAAAGATCTGAACAAGAACTGACGCTCTCAGAAACTGTGTTAGAAACCCAAGAGAAAAGGAGAAAGCAGGTGAAAGGACAGAAAATGGAGCAGAGACCAAAGTTTGGAGTCCCAGAGCTCAGGGAGAAGAAATAGAGGGTCGGCCATGAGAGAGAAAAGAGCAGCTCGTCCTGAAGGAAGGAAGAGGTAACAGGGTTAACCAGGAAACAGAGGTGGAGGTATAGGAGACATGCGGAGAAGACAGAGAGGATGGAGCAGGCAAAGAGGGACAGGGACAAGTGGTGGGCAGGTTTCTGCTTTCACATGCCAAGTGTGTCTAGGCCAAGGCAGGGGAGATGAGCAAAGAGAGGAAAGACTCGGGTGTCCTTCAGAGGAGTTCTGTTGTCATTTTAAGTGAAGGGCAAGGACAGAGCACAGTGGAGGTGGCCAGAAGTTCTGAGCTTATGAGGAAGTCTTTGCCACTAGAAAGGATTAGTATACAAAGGATTGTTCTTAAATGTGTGATCTTCCTCAGGAACTTTGGAAACTAGTCCTCTGGGGCTGAAGGTGGCGCAGCTGGTGAGTGGCTTTCTGACAGGAGTCTGGGATGAGTACGGGAGGAGGGGGGAAGGTGCTGCTGCCTGAGCCCTTGGCACTGCCATTGGTCAGGATGCTCTTCCTGCACAGGGGAATGACAGTGTGGAAATGGAAGTGACCATTGCCTGTGTGGAAGAAAGCTCCAAGAGTCCAGGGCACTGAGATTGTGAGGAATCAGCTCATCTCAGTCTTGGAAGAATTGGTTCATGAATCACAGAATCTCAGAATAGTTTGGGTTGGAAGGGACCTCAAAGATCATCTGATTCCAACCCCTGCCATAGGCAGGGGCACCTTCCACTAGCCCAGGTTGATCCAAGCCCTGTCCAACCTGGCTTTGAACACTTCCAGGGGTAGGGCAGCCACAGCTTCTCTGGGCAACCTGTGCCAGGGCCTCCCCACCCTCACAGACAAGAATTTCTCCTCAGTATCCCATCTGTCCCTGCCCTCTGGCAGTGGGAAGCCATTCCTGCTTGTCCTGTCTCTCCAGGCCCTTGTCCCCAGTCCCTCTCCAGCTCTCTTGGAGCCCCTTTAGGCCCTGGAAGGCGCTCTCAGGTCTCCCTGCAGCCTTCTCTCCTCCAGGCGAGCCGCCCCAGCTCTCCCAGCCTGGCTCCAGAACAGAGGGGCTCCAGCCCTGGGACCAGTGTAAGTGGCCTCCTCTGGACTTGCAGAAGTAGAACCACCAGAAGGTTGTAGGCAGCTCTCATGAAGGAGCAGAACTGGAGGAAAGAGTCAGTCCAAGGCACTTGCCACCACACTGCAGGCTGTAAAGCAGGCATTGGAAGCTATAAATGCAAGGTAAATAATCTGGCCTATGTCATACATAAGGGTTTTGAGCTTATGTTATATAGGACAACAGATAAAGTCAGTGAGATGTATGGAAAAATGGACTAAAAACCAGCATGTGTTCTCCAAAGGCAGCTTGTCCGGGACTGAGCAATCCATGGCTTTTCTGCATTGCGTTGTGTCTGTCTGGATTTAAACAACTATCGGATAAAGCACCCATGGGAAATTATTAGCTAACCTAGAGAAGATGGGATCACAGAATTAAAGTGGATAAAGAACTTGCGAAGGGTGAGTCTGCAGTGGATAATATTAAAAGGAGGTTATCAGGAGAAAGGCAGATAAGTGGTGATGTTCCCTGTGGACGGGTCTCGGGGCTGTCTCTGAGTGTTTCCTTTCTTGGCCTTGGTTGCACCCTGCCTGGAATCCAGATCCAGCGGGAGGATGACCATGTCAGCAGGAGCAGAGCAACCAAGAAAGGAAGAGCAGAAAGCAGCAAGGAATGAGAGAGCACTTACCTTGCCAAGAGCCGACGTCAGGCAGCCCTTCCAGCCAGCAAACGGACGGCACCTCCTCGGCTGAGGGAGCAGATAAGACCAGGCAGAAACAGTTCAAGTATTTCTGTACTGATGCCAGGAACATGAGCAATTAAATGGAAGAATTAGAAGGCCTCATCCAGGAGGAATGAGTAATCCTGGGAACTGTGGATACGGGAGAACTTATCTTCCAGAGCATAGATGGGAGAACAAGTGTTACAGATATCCTTGATCACAGTCAGATTCTTCTACCAGACAGAAACAGGAGTTCAGAGTTTGTCTTGCTGAGGAGCTGAAAAAGAGAATTTCGTCCTGACAAAAAAGCCTGAGTGGCTGTGATTTGGTCTGGATTCTGTGGAACGGGCTGGGGGGGACACAAACTGGTCTCTACCCAAGGGCTGGGTGTTGGCCTCCAGGCTTTGAGAGCCAAAGCAAAACAGATAATGATGCTGCCTGGCCAGGGGAGCTCAGAGGGGGAGGATGGACACATGGCCAGTCCTGCCTGGAGCCACATCCCCAAGGGAGGAAAGGGCTGGAGGGAAGGGCTGCAGGTCCCCACCAGGGACGTGCCCCAAGCCAGGCACAGCCAGAGAGCTGCAGGAAAGGGCAAGGCTGAGGGAGGAGGAAAGGTGGGACT
Organism: Cephalopterus ornatus; assembly: GCA_013396775.1. Classification (NCBI taxonomy): domain Eukaryota; kingdom Metazoa; phylum Chordata; class Aves; order Passeriformes; family Cotingidae; genus Cephalopterus; species Cephalopterus ornatus. The sequence goes on along the minus strand of VZRE01007733.1, from coordinate 66,489 downwards.
GGAGCAGGATGGGGTGATGTAAGGGAAGCCTAGCTGCAGGAGATCTGTGGTTTCTGTGGGCAAGAGAGAAACTCAGGCGGGGGCTGCTGTATGGCACCAGGAATATTTTCTCCTGCTGGACAATGATATTGCCAAGACTGGAAGTGGCCACTGCCTGTTCAGTGCTGGTGCACTGAGCTTGGCTGATCAGAGTTACTTGCAGGTTCAAGGTTAAGATGGAACAGTCACTTGGGCTTTGCTTTCCTCCTGGTTGGGTGTTCCACACTGGTCCCTCTGCTCTGGAGCACACTGTGCTCCCAGACTTTCTGTATGTAGTGGAGATGAGCTTGAGAAGGTGAGGGAAGGAAGGAAAGGGCTATCCTGGCCCTAATCTCTGTTCTCCAGTTGCTTGCCAAGGTTGTGAACTGCGCAGGATGAGAAGAAATGGTCTCAAATTGCATCAGGGGAGGTTTAGACTAGGTATTAGGAAGAATTTCTTCACTGCAAGGGTGGTCAGGTATCGGAACAGGCTGCCCAGGCAAGTAGTGGAATCATCATCCCTGGAAGTGTTCAAAAGGCATGTGGATGTGGCACCTGGGGACCTGGGTTAGTGGTGAACAGGGGGGTGCTGGGTTAATAGTTGCACTCAGTGATCTTAGAGGGCTTTTCCAACCTTAATGATTCCACAGTTCTGTGATTCTCTGACTCAGTGGCCCATTCCTATTCCTTTCAGATATGCAACAAGGCCAGGCCCGCTGCAGCACCGGGACCGCCCCGCTCAGTTGAGGGGATGGCTGCTGAAGCCCTTGCTGGCTGGCATGTTTCCTGGCATGTTTCCTGGCACATTCCCTGGCATGTTTCCTGGAAGCTGTGCCCCAAGCCCCTGTGCCCAGAGCCGGGCCAGCTCAGCAGCACCTGTGGCAGCGCCCAGAAGGGCTGGAGAGCAGAGCATCACACAGGCTGCTTGTCCAAAGCCATTAGTGCTTGGCTCCCCGCTCCCAGGCAAATGAGCCAGTTAACCTGATCAGCTGAACATGTGGGCACAGACACAGGCAGCCAGCAGAGCGTTCCCTGCCTTGTCCTACACGTGAGGCTCCTGCTAATCCAGCCCTCTCCTGACAGATCTCGGGGCTGGCTTGGGCAGCGTGTGCCACTGGGCCAGCCCGGCTCCCTGGCTGAGCAGGGCTGCTCTGGCCTTGCCTTCGCCTCCCAGCATGATTTGGGGTTACTTTAGTTCCTTCTCCGGAGCCATGGGGGAAAGCCAGGTTTGTGCTGTGCCTGCAGAAGCATTTCATCATTTTCTTCCTCCTCTCCACCTCCTCGTCCCGCTGCTGCTGGGCAGCACCTCCACATATAGGTCAGGCGGGAAGATTTTGCTTCACCTCCCAACTTCCACCACACCTTAAGTGTGTGGGCAATTACTCAGTAACTGCACACACCCTGTCAGCTCTAATTACCCGTTAGAGGCAGGGCAGCAAACTGTGTCATCCCCCTCCAGCGGCTCTTTGCCGAGGTGTGGGTGGTGCAGTGGGCGTTCTGGCTCAGCCTCCTGCTCCAGCTGGGGAGAGCTGATGGACTTACACGGACCTGGAGCTCATCAGTAACAAAAGGTCCGTGGTGCCAAATGTTCTCTCCAGCAGTGGCAGGGCGGCCCCAGGGCCTCTGTGTCCCTTCCTCATGTGGTAACTGTGGGTGCTGTGCAGGACACAGGCTCCCTGTCCCTCCCTGCTACTCTCCGAGTAGAGCAGCTCCAGAGCTGAGGCCCAGCAGTGATGACATTGTTCATGTCCCTGCATCCACAGGAGGCCATGAAAATGGTCTGAGGGCTGGAGCCCCTCTGCTCTGGAGACAATCTGAGGGAGCTGAGCATGTTTACCTGGAGGAGAGAAGGCTCCAGGGTGAACTTGGAGCCCCTTCCAGTGTCTAAAGGGGCTCCAAGAAAGCTGGAGAGGGACTTTGGACACGGGTCTGGAGAGACAGGACAAGCAGGAATAGCTTCCCACTGCCAGAATGCAGAGATGGGATATTGGGAAGGAATATCTGAAGGAAGCCTCTGAGGTTGGGGAGACCCTGGCACAGGTTGCCCAGAGAAGCTGTGGCTGCCCCAGCCCTGGAAGTGTCCAAGGCCAGGTTGGACAGGGCTTGGAGCAAACTGAGATAGTGGAAGGTGTCCCTGCCCATGGCAGGGGTTTGGAACTGGATGAGCTTTAAGGTCCCTTCCAACCCAAACCAGCCTGATTCTTTAAGGCAAAGCTGCACCATGAACAAATACATTCCCCTCAAACCCCACACAAATCTTCTCTCCAAACCAGTCCTCTCTGCAGCCACTCCCAGAACATCAGGAACCTCGAGGTTTGCCCACCTTGCTGCCCCCCAGCACCTCCACAGGCGTTCTGGGGACTGGGATGGAGCTGGCTCGTCACCAGAGTGGGTCTTGTCCAAAAACAGACCCTTGTGTCAGTGCTCAGTGCCTGGGCTCTTGTGGATATCAGGAAAGGTTTGGAGGCAAGATTATAATCTGAGAGAATCCCGGCCAAGCAGTGCTGTCGTTTTGTTGCTGGTGGCTGGCGACTGAGCCACCAGTGCCATTTAAACTGGATGTGAGGGCTGTGTACAACTGCAGGGGGAAAAGACAGCTAAAACATTTTCTTTGTGCATTTTATAAATAAAACTGGTTTTTTAACTTGTAAATGCCTCAAAAAAAGGGGAAAAAAGGAAAAAGAAGGGGAGAAAAGGAAAGGCTTGTAAAACATTTAATTTCCTGTAGAACGAATGGTTTGGCATGACCCAAATTCATTCCTCTCATTTCCATTTCTTGCAAGTTAAAATGCTTCTCTTTTGATTTGCCTCAGCCTGTTTCTCTGCCCTTCAGGTTCTCTGATGGCAAGTGGACCGAGAAATCCCCCATCTCCCTATCCCAATACCATCCCTTTGCTTCACCCCCTCAGCTCTCAGTGCCCAATTTCCCCCACAACTGCCAAGAGCTGGGTGCAGGGGGGGCTGCCCCTGCCCAGAAAATCCTTCTCTGGAGGGGTCCCAGAAAAGCTGATGGGGAATCTCTGTGCCTAGAGATGAGAAATGAAGGAAAGCAGTTTGCAGCTTTGTATCCACTGAGCCCCATCAGAGGGGTTTCCTTCACAGGAGGGGCAAGCTGGTGGTGGATGATGGGTGATGGGTCCAGTGGGCTCTCTTTCCTGCTATTTAGGCAGGACTGAGCCCAGATCCCTGGCTGGGAGCATTTCTATAAATGCAAATATATAAAGGAAGTAAATGACAGTCATTTTGGACGTTTTCCTGTATGTAAATGCGTTTCCTTGGTAATCACATCTCTAGTATTTCTGTTTATTTTTATACATCTGTTTTCGGTTAGCCCACAGCGCTCCGTGCAAAGCACAGCCATATCCTCAGATGTCCCTCACCTTGGATGGGAGAGGGGCCCTGCAGTGTCACACATGGACACGTGTGTCCCCTTGCACACATGTGTGCACCAAGATCCCCGTGGGGGGACACCTGCCCCCACCAGCGATCCCACTGCGCTGGGCAGGGAGATGCAACACCACAGGGGTCACTGCTCTGGGTTTTTGTGACCCTGCCCAGCAGTTTGTGGTGTTGTGCCGCTCTCAGCGACACGTTTTTAATTGTGCCTGTTCAGTTGCCCGGAGGGTTTTTAAAGCCTGGGGCTGGGAACAGTCCATCAGGATCTGTGAGTGCCGGACCAGGACACTGGTCTGCTGGTGCTGGTGTGCTTTGGGCTGAGCAGGGTCAGGGCAGGACACAGTGCCCTGGCTCCAAGCCCAGGTGTGTCAGGGTTTTTGGGCTCTCCCTGCCCCACAGCCAGCACACTGCCCTACTTCTGGTGCTCCACTTCTCTGGGCCCCTTGGCACCGCCCTGGGGAGCTGCACAGGGAGGATGAGGAGTGGGATGTAGGGTTGGTGGCCCCAGCCCTCATTCCCAACATGCTTTTGACCTGGGCAAAGGGCTCTCTATCCGTGGCCCCAGCATTCTGCAAGCCACCTTGACTGTTGACCACCTTACCTGCACCCACACTTGGCTTTGTGGAGAGACCAGGTTGGGTCATGAGGGCTGTTTCCCACAGCCCCAGGCTGGTCCTGGAGCACAGAGACCAGCATGTCCCTTCTGAGACACCACCTGTGCCTGTCTTCCCTGATGGTCTTCTACCACTGAGCTTGGCAGGCTGCGAGCACCCTGGGACACTCAGTGCTGCCCTGGCACGTGGTGATGGCCATAAAGCACCAGGACAGTGTCTCCCAGAGGCTCAGGGCTCAGCTCTGCCCAGGGCCCAGCAGTGCAGGGCTGCAGCTGCCATCAGCCCACCCCAGGCTGGCACCCCCAGTCAGTGCTGGGTGAAGGACCCTGAACAGGGCAGCTCCTTGCTGATGCCCTGAGAACTGAATGTGGTCCCTGCCCCCCCACCTTCCCAGCCCACTCACCCTCCTCCCAGGTCTGCCTTTTTGGGGGGATGAAGGAAAGTGCCAAGTGGGCAGGGACCACATCGGGTCGGTGCCCAGAGCCCCAATCCCTCTCTCTGACACTCTCTCAGGGACACCCCAATTGTTATTCAGACATTTGTGATGCCTCAAGATAAACTGAGAGCTGAAATGCAGCTCAGAGGCTGGCTGGCACCTCACAGAATGAGTGGAGAATAAACCTTTCTGGCTTTGCAAAGGATTTTGTTCAGAATTCTCCCCTAATTTAAGCTAAAAAAGAGCATCCTTAAAATCATCAGCAGCTCACGTGCTCTGTGACAGTCACAGCATCTCAGAGAGAAACTCAGCGTTTGCTTTGTGCACACCCCCCTTTCTGCCCTGTAACCTGGCACAGGATCCTCATCCAGCCAAATTAGGTACCACCTCTGCGTGATAAATAACCCAGGGAACACGTGCCAAGGTGCCCCTACCACGCAGCACCTGAGAGAAGTCACTGCTGTGAGCATCATCTCACCCAGCACATGGCTTGAACCCAAAGAAAAGCAGCGTTTTCTCATTCACCTAAAATTATCCACCCACTGGAACAGGTACTATATCCTGGTGATAAACAGGAGCTGCTGGTTTAACCACATGTTCTCCTACAACGCAGCACAAACCCAGGCTGCTGCTCAGCATCACCTGCACGGCTCTGATGTCTCCTGCATCCCTGTGGAACAACCAGGGCTGGGGCTTCATTGAGGTGGGAGCCCCCTGACACTGCCCACACCCCCCACCCCCACTCACGCTGCTTCCCTCACCGCTCTGCTTTTTCATTAACCCTCCAGCCCAGGGTTTATTGTCTGTGCCTTTTGCTGTATCCCAGCTAGAGCCCCCAGCCCCGGTGTGTCAGACACGGCACAAGCCCTTGGACAGCACGCCAGTGCTGCCTCTGAGAGCTGGCAGACTCATAACCATTTTTGGATAGAAAAATATAACACTGCAAGAAAAAAAAAATAAAACCTTGGATTGCATGTAAAGAAATAAAGCAAAATGCTATTCCCCCACTCCTGCTGTCTGTGCTTGAGCCTTCCAAGAAGTTCCTGTCCTCATCTGTTCGGGTATCATTTTACAGCTCGATGACAAACACAGAACTTGCCAGTTTAAACATATAGGGCTTGGTTTTGCTCTCTGGTGCTCACACGCACCTTTCCCTCGCAGAGGTGGGGGGGGACAGCAGTGTTACCCCTTGTCCCCTCACAGTCCCTGGGCAGAGGCCGAGAGTCACGTTGGGGTGTCAGGAGTGCTGCCCCCAAGTCCTTTCTGTGTGCCCCCCCAGGCCCCTGGAGCTCTCCTCTCCCCTGCACCAGTGCTGGGGGAACCACATGTGCTCCCACTCGTGTCCAGCCATTCGTGTCCACCCTGGTCATGGTCACTGGGATCCCAATCCCCTGCTCCCCATCTGTGGGGGGTGGATTTCCCAGGGCCCAAAAGGAGCTGCTGTCCCCCCTCCAACTCCTTGGGGAGACAGGGCCCCAAGGCAAAGCCCAGCCATACACAGCCTCACATAGAGAGAAACCAAAGCAAAGCATTACAGTGAACAAATCACATTAAATGACGCATTGCCTATGAAATGGCAGTGAGTGCACACACGGCCAGCCTGGCTGATGCCGACCACGCTGCTTTGTGCAGCACCCAGCACTGCCCCGGGCCGGGGACGCTCTGGCCAGTGGATGGGGGGCTGCAGCACCCACATTGCCCTGCTCAGACCCTGCCCACAGCTGCTCTCAGCTGCTCCTCACACACAGCTCTGCTCAGCACGTGTGTTCCTCAGCACCTGCAGCCCTAGGGGAGGATGAAGGGGCAGGACTGCCTCTTCACCACCCCGAGCACTGCCCTGCCCAGCCCCCAGTGCCACCCCACGGCTCCATGGCAGGGTGGGCTTGGGGTCTGGAGAGAAGCAGGAGCAGCTAGCACAGAGCACAGTCCATCTCGTGGCAGGGATGCCTGCAGCAGGATCAGTGCCTGAGGATGTATCAGCCCTCACGGACTGCAGGGCGTCATTCCCAGATAAGGGGCCTTATGCTGAGCCTGATTTATGCCTCCCTCCCTTTCCTGCCTTCTTTTCCAGGCGCTTAAATGATGAACTGCCTAAACTCTCCTCCAGTGTGTCAGATGGGACGTGCAGGGAGCTGAGCAGGACAGGGGCCAAACAGTGTTTGCTGCAGGTCGCTCCATGTGCTGCCACGGCGGAGGCGCAGAGCCCTGCCCTGGTCCTGACATCCCTGTGTGACCCAGCACGGCCTCGGGCGTGGCACAACCGGGGGTCTCTGCTGCAGGAAAACCCCAGGGACCTCCAGACCTGGACAGCAGATCTTCTGCCAAAAACCCAGCAAACTCCTTTTTTCACCTTAGTTTAAATTTCAGGTGCCCAGTACAAGCCTGCTGTGTCACATTCACATTGCCACAGTCACAGCACTGGCAGGTGGGTGATTTCAGTGCATTTGTACTTACTTAAAAAATAAAAATATAAATTAATTTTCCTAAGTCTAATGACAAGGCAGGGAGAGCTGTGGGGTGGCAGTGGGGTGAGGTCCTGCCTATTTTAAAGGAGACATGGAGTTGTGCCTTTTTCTCTCCCATGACTGCAGATCCTGTGTAGCTCTGCGTGATCCATTGGATGCTGGATTCCAGTCCCTGGCACGATCCCACAGGCTGCACGAGAATGCTCTGGGAGAACAAGGGCAGCAGTGGTTCGAGGGGGGAGCGTGTTCTCAGACATCTCGCTGTTCAGTGCCAGAAGAAAGTCAGACTTTCTCTGATCCTTCCGTGAGTCACTTCATAGCGAAGGACTGAGCCAGCCCCCACGGGGCTCCGAGCTAGGGTTTTGCTGACAGCTGGGGGCTCAGAGAGCCAGTTGGTGACCATAGGTTGTTTTAGGGAGGCATTTCATCGGGACATTTAAAGTGGAGCAACACGAGGGCACTTGTATTTCCCTGCTGGGCGAAAGCCAGCTGGATATTCTGCATATTCCCAGCTTTCTGCAGCAGGAAATGACCGGGGTTGGGGAGTGACCACAGCACTGTCTCCTTGCAGCACAACTGCTCCATGGACATCACCAGTGCCAAGCCCTCCTGGGGCAGTGTGGGCAGGACCAGGCCATGGCACTGTGTGTGCCCACCATGGGAGCCACCCCTCTGGCACAACCAGCCATGGCACTGTGCCCCACAGGGTGCCCACCGTGTCCCCAGCAGGGCCAGCACTGCTGTCAGGAAGCACGAGCACCATCGGCAGGTTCTGCTGGAGAGCTGGAGGGGTCCAGCCCTGCACCAGGCAGTACTCCAGGTTCCCAGCCTGCTACAGCAGCCAAGCACTTGGATCGCTGGCACTACACTCTCTCCTTGAATTACTCATCTTTTCCATTACGAGGCCTCCCATACTCCAGCAATCCATCTGTTTGGTGGTGCAATTTCAGGATCATGCCTTTTGTCAGTGATGTTAATTTTGGCAGGCAGCAGCAGATGCGGCACTGAAGCTCCCTGCTGAGGCCTCAACTGCCTTTTCCTGGGCATCTGGCAACATGCTCCGAGGTGCCAGTGGAGATGGCAGCCTCCTCCCTGGTGTGGCCGGGGGTTTGTGCTGGTGGTGACTCCTGAGGCCGCCAAAGGGCTTGGCAGTACCAGTGCTGCTTGCCGGTGGCACACACGTGTGACAGGGGGACATGGGGAGATTTGGTGCCCTGCCCCCACCGTGTAACGGGCTGGCAAACTGCTCATGCTTTGCTCTCCAGCTGCAGCCCTCCAATGACCTGCCAGATCTTTGCTCAGTTCCCCAGGACCTACCTGCCTTGTGTCAACCTTGGACGTGGCTGATGCTGGGATGCTCCTGGACCAGATTCAGACATTGAGCTACCAGGTGACTAGGGGTACACTGCCACTGCAGCTGCTCAGGGGGCCCATACGTGACCAGACCCCACAGATGTATTGTTGCACCTGAACCATCTTAAGGAGCTTAGTGAACTTCACATCAGTTGCTTCCTGCGCCTGGGCCTCCACAGTGAGCTGCCTCATCCTCTCATCCTTCTTCTCTTGTCTCTTCAGCCCTTGGCTGGTCACAGACTGCATTTCCCCTCAGTGTCCACAGGACCCACAGGCAGATATGCCCAGGATAATGGGAAGGGGCCTGGGGCACCCCGAGAGTGAGGTCTGGGGGAGCAGCATGGAGAGGGTGAGAAGCCAGGTTCTGCTGACCTCCTGAGCAGGGCTCCCTGGAGAGCCATGTCACACCCCTGCACCACGGCACAAGGAGGGTGGTTCAGCAGGGACCACAGGGACAGCGGAGTGCAGCAAGCTCAGCTTTGGTGGAGGGGTTGGTACCTGCAATTGGCGTGGGGATGGCTGCTCCATTCCCGTCACGTTGGTGTCCCTCACTGCATTTTTCCCTGGCAAGGCCCTCAGCTTTAAACTCAACTCTTGGTCAAGAGCTTTGGCAGGCTTGTACCCAAATTTATTATAGGCTTGCACCCAAAATTATGCTCCTGTGTGGCTCGTTCAACTCGCAAAACTGAACTCAGCAGGGAAACTGCTCCTGGGACATCCCCTGGTGGAGCAGAGCCAGAGGCCTCAGGGGTGTCCCCAAGATGCTGCTCTGGTAGCACCTGTGTCAGCAACGCACGAGGTGTCTGGGGAGTCTGTCCCACACGGGGCCTGCACTCACCATCCCCCTGTCCAGGTATGTCCCCAGGAAGGGTCTTTGTGCTCCTGTGTCACCACAGGAACACTTGTCCTGGGCACTGCAAAAGCTGACAGATGGGGAAAATCTTTTTTCATGCCACCCTGGCAGAGCAAGCCGGAGAAACTGGCTTTCCTGCCTCAGTGGTGCCCCACAGAGGGGTCAGCTCGAGCCCTTCCCATGTCCCCACCTCCCTCCCTGACATCCACAAGCCAGGATCAGCCTGGCTCTGCTCACGGAGCCTCCCAGGGCTGGGTGCTCCCCTGCTGCCTGTGCTGTGAGGCTGATGGGCAGCCCAACAGCGGGGCCCTGCCTGCCCTGCCTGCACTGCCTGCCCCACTGGCCCTGAGCAGGCAGAGCTGCTGCAGAGAGAGAATCAGAGTCACATAACCACAGAATCAGTCACAGAGTCACAGAGTCACAGACAGAATCACTGACCTTGGAAAAGTCCTCCAAAAGATCATCAAGTCCAACCTTTGCCCGAATCCCTCCAAACCCACTAAACCATATAGTGAAATGCCAACTCCACTCGTATTCTGAACACTCCCCCACTGCCCTGGGAATGTGACAGTGCTGTGCAGAGCTGTGCACTGTGCCTGTCCCCATTGCAGTGCTCGTGCCCTCTGAGGAGGTGCCACCACCACACCACTTGCCTGGCCCTTGCTTGCCCTGTGCCAAACGCTCTAGTTGTGATGCTTTTATTTCTCACCTGGCTCTGACATTCCTCTGGGGCTTGTCATGACAGCAGCTCTTCTTGGTGGTTTCTTCTACCCTGCTTGTTGCATTGCTCTTGTAGAGCCCAGCAGCAGCTGCCTGGGCGCTGGGGGCAGCAGGGGAACAGTGGGATGGTGGTTAAGGACCTGGATATGGTGCTGCTCCCACTATCTCTGTCAGTCCTTTGCTGCCCCCCGGCCCTCTCCCCCTTGCCAGGGGGCTTTTGTCTACCCAGGACTATTCCCTGCTGCAGCCAGAGGCATTTTTGTCACCACCAGTGCCCATCTGCTCTTCCTGGCTGTTGCTTCCAAAACCTGAGGAAGAAATGTTGCTGAGCAGGGGGAGGAGAAGCCCAGAAGAGCTAAGGCCAGCAATGAATCCCTGTGGGATGGACCAGGCTTTGATCCACAGCTCCTGCAACACCAGCCCTTTCCAGGTGCTAGTGGGGAAGGTGTAAGAAGCCCACAGTGGGCAGGGCAGAATGATTTACCCTCGTGTGTGTTTTTGGTAAACAGAAGTGAGCTGAAGCTGATCACAGGTATAATGTCTCTGCTGGTTATGGCTGTTAGCTACTATCAGGCTGCTTTTTCCTGGTATTTGTGCCATCTCCTGCTCTTGCTACAGCCTGGTCCAAGGTCTAAGCCAGGGGGTTGCTGCAGCTAATAATGTGCATCTGGAGATGTTAATCCATGTTGTGCCGTGCCCTGGGGGAGCAGAGAAATGGGGGGCCAGTGTTATGAGTGAGGGATATCCCAGGAAGACCCTCAGCATCACCAGCTCACAGTTCCCCAGCTTCTATGCCATGGATGGGGAGAACCACACAGCTCCCTGGGCCCATAAGTGTCTGCCAACAGACCCTCAGCATGGCCAGAGCCTTGTCTGGCAGGAGACAAACCGCTGGCTCGGATCTCTGGCCCTGCCTGCCCATCCTCCTGCTCTGGATCCTCTGGGATTCATGGCAAAGGCTGCGCTGGCACTGCCGGAGTGGCTGGAAACTGCACCAGCACCTCATCGTCCCCATGGCATGGGTTTGTTCCCTTCCCACAGGTGACCCCAGTGCAGAGTCTGGCACTTGGCTGGTATCTTGGAGTGACACTCTCACATGGTGTCTCCAGCTTTAGCAACAGCACTGCTGGTGATAGCACAGCCATGGGTCCAGTCCAGGCCACTGGAGAGCCCTCACAGGAATTGCTGCAGGGCATTGCCCTCTTGTGTGCATTCAACACCTCCAAGACGGTCCCTCCATGGGTCTGCTCATCCTCTCCTGTAGCTGCCAACACCTCCAACGCCTCCATCCACGGCGGGTGTCTGATCTCCCAGTAAGGTTGTCCTGCATCCCAGATGCCTGACCCTTATCTCCTCCCACGCCCCCCCAGCCTGTCTGGCTTCCCCTCCTCACTGCACATCAGGAAATGAGGCCACGGCTGTCACTGGTTGTGGCAGGAGGATCTCTACAGCCCAGACCCCCATGGTGGCTCCAGACAGCCCTGCAGGGGCTGGGGTGGGAGTCCAGGCCCCATGGTGGCCATGGGAGCCAGGGACCGGGGTGTGCAGGGCCGTGTGTGCCCCTGGGTGTGCACGGGGTGGGACGTGTGCGCGGGGGCTGTTTGGGGAGAGGCTGTTCCCACGTGCGAGGCTGGAGGAGCGCGGTGGTGCCGAGCACGAGGCCCTGCAGCCCCTCAATCTGTGTCACCGCGTGTCAGAACGTGCCCATGGCGCTCGTGTCTCCGTCCTCGCGTGCGGCGCGCGCGTGTCCTGCCCTCGGCGTGCCCGCGGTGCCCCCACCGGCACAGCCCTGCTGTGTGCACCTCGTGCATGTCTGTGAGGCACTGGATAAAAGGGGAAATGGCTGGAAAAGCTCTCCTCACTCCCATTTTAATCAGAGAAATGAAGCAGCTGCTGGAGTGAATAGACCCTGCACTAAAGCAGACGTCTTAATATCTTTTGCAGAGGAGGTGCATTGTGATTCATTCTGTGCATCTCTATTACTCAGCTTTTGATAGGGGCTTACTTGTCTCAAGTGCTTTTCATTATTGCCCTAATGCTATCTATTAACATACTGGATGGAGGCTCTTTTCTCATCTGGAGCATGCATCACTGTGCTTTTAAAGATTATGGGGCTTGCAAATACATAACACTTTACTGCCTCCCTGCCATAATTCACTGGGAAAAGAAATACATGTAAATAGATAGGTAAATAGATAACTGAGTCGGAGGGCTGGGGGAGACAGGGAGGCAGACAGACAGACAGAGGCCAGCACAGAGCTCAGCACATGGCTCCTTCTTTCCTAATAAACTAGAAAAGAGCTGCTCTCGGGGTTTATTTAAAAATTCTTGGCTACTGTTTGATCTCACTTGGAAAATCCTTGTTTCCTAATTCCCAGCCTCAGGCCCTCAGGCTGCAGGGTGGGTCCCCCACCAGGGATGAGGGGCTGTGCCCGGGAACAGGCACATCCTGGGGAGATGGGGAAAGGGAGAGGGCTGTGCTGTAGAGATGAGTAACAGCACCTTGTGGAAAGCTGACCTGTGGGTGGAGACCCCCAAAGCCCAGGGGATGTGCCACTGCAGGTGGACCAGAGCCACAGCCCTACTCTGGCTGAGACCTCCCCAGTGACCTCAGCAACACCATTTCATCTCAGCTGGGTCCATTAACTACTTTAAAGACCAGGGAGGCATTTAAACACTCGGATGAGACTGATGTGGGCAGCCCTCATCAGGGGAAGATTACAGGTGTGGTTTTCTGGGTCAGGGTTATTACACAGTTATCAATCATGACTCTATTGCATGGCAGGTGATGCTGCATTTCCTGACACACACGATACCAAGACAGACTGGGAGAGATGCAGAGCTCAGACCAGGCAGTGAGATTTTTCCATCCTCTTCTTTTAATTCAGCAAATGGCTATTCCTCAAAAGGAATACTTTTTGCAAGAAAGGAATAAATTGGAATTATAATTTAACAACAGCACAAGTGCTTCATTCTTCAGCTCAGGATGACTTTTTCTTTCTGTTGAACTGTGGTAAGCAATGCAATGGCACAAAAGCAAAATTAAACAGCCTGAGCTTGGTGGGACTGAAGGGTTCAGCTCAGACCATGCATTTGCTTTTTTAATTTCTAATTTTTTGAAAACCCATTTCCCTGCCCTGTGCCTGTGTTACAGACACCTCCAGGTCTGCAGAGAGCACAGCCCCCACAGTGTCTAGACTGTTCCCCAAAACTTGGGGGGGTTGACTGGTAGATGATGGTTGCATTGATCTTCCCCAGCAAATCAGTCAGGGCAGGGCACACTCCTTCAGTGCTGGCATATTTAGGGCAGGGGACTCTGGGGCACACTTTTCCTGTGCAACGGACAGGGAATCCCGGGGACAGCCCAGCACTCTCCCCCTCTCACAGCTGGCCCTCCCAGCAGCATCAGGGCTACCAGTTTAAACAGCAGCTCAGCACTGGAGGGCTGAGCAGCAAGAGACCAAATACAGATTCAGCTGTCCAGAGGGATCCACAGGAGCCTCTGGCTTGGGGTCTGTGGTGGCCCCACAGAGCCAGGGGGATGCACAGGGTGACCTGAGAGGTGCCAGGAGCACATGGGACACTGTGCCCCTCCAGAGCAGGGCTGAAGACATTCTGTGGGAAGTGCCTGTCCCTGCTCAGGGCTGGGGCTTGGGCTGTCCCCTGCTGTCACACCAAACCAAGGTGGAGGAGGTGTAGAACCCCGGATGGTTTGGGTTGGAAGGGACCTTAAAGCCCATCTCATCCCACTCCCTGCCATGGGCAGGGACGCCTTCCACTCTCCCAGGTTGCTCCAAGCCCCGTCCAACCTGGCCTTGGACACTTCCAGGGATCCAGGGGCAGCCACAGCTTCTCTGGGCACCCTGTGCAGGGCCTCCCCACCCTCACAGGAAAGAATTGCTTCCTAATATCCCATCTAACCCTGATCTCTTTCTGTTCCCTGGGTTTATCATCCTCTGGTCTAAACAAAATGAGGGGACTCAGGCTCTCCTGCTGGGCAGGAGCCCCCGTTGGTGCTCAGCTGACAAGGGTCAGCCCTGGCACCAAGGCACAAGCTGGGGATGAAGGGTGGGTATTCTGAGCTCACACAGGTCCCCATTCTGGGCAGCAGGTTCCCAATTCCCATGCTGGTGTAGGCAGGGGGTTAGAGAGAGCCAACCTGTGCCACCACTACCCCCTGCTCTGCAGCATCACAGCTTTTGCCTCCTCCGATCCTCAGGGCTGCCAGAACCCTCTCAGGAACCTGTGGCAGCAGCACCCAAAGGTGTGTTTCCCTGGGTTCTCCCAATCTGTGAATGCAGCTTTACTCTGTTCGATAAATAACCCACAGGATGTATTACAACCTTTTATAAACTGAGACCAATGCTGGCTCCCAGCTATGGTTAATCATATAAACTTGCCTAATTTTATTCTATCAGCCATCTTGATGCTACATGCCAGATGCTTGCCCTAAATGAATAGTGTTGGAACAGCCAAGCATCAAGTTAACAGAATACCAGCAAACATTCCCGACAGCATGAGCAGTCTATAAAACCTGGCACTAAACTGTATTAGAGGAAGAGATAAGCTCTCAGAGAGGAGCTGGGAAGACTGTGGGCTTGTTTTTTTTCCAAATGGCTCCATACAGCATGTGGTGCAGGTGTCGTAGGAGAAATCCATCGAGCTATGGAAGTATCTCTCTATCTGAGGCTGGCTATGCTATGAATCTTCTAATGGGATTAAGGCTTAATGCCCTAAATAGAATATGAAATAGTGCTTCCTCTCACAGAGCTGCCAGCTGTCTTGCAAACAGGGCAGAGAAACTTCCACTTTTTGCAGATCGAATCAGTCACTCTCTGAATTGATGGCAAGAGCCTCATCAACAAGATATAATGTTTTAATGATGTTGTGACATGACCTGACACGCAGTGTCATTTGATGGATTCTCTCGTGTCACAGCGTATTTCTGACACAGAAAAATGTAACCTCTCTTCCCTTCCAAAAAAAAAAAAAAAAAGAAAAAAGAAAAAAAGAAAGGGGATGAGAAAAATACGTTCATTTCTCCGGTGCCTAAGATGCTCAGACCTCTGCTGGCTTGTGGTGCTCAGCAATGCCCCACTTCAGCCTCGCAACTGCCTTGTGCTGGAGGAGATGAATTTCCACCGCGCGGTTCTGTATCTGCCTCTCACCTCTGCGCGGCACATTATGGCCTGCTAATAACACGGAACAAATAGCACGGCATTAATAACCAGAGAAACCATTTCACCCCTATTTTCAGCTGTGAATCTCCTTCAAGTCGCTTTGGACATTTGGAATTGCTGTCAGCCTCCCGAAACGTTCCCAGGTCTGCAGCTGCTGCTCCCCTGCTCAGTGCAAGGACACTCAGGGGCTTGGGCAGGCTCTGCTGGGCTGGTTGCACAGGGACCACTTGCCTGGGAGATCACAGAATCCCGGAATAGCTTGGGTTGGAAAGGACCTTAAAGCTCATCCAGTCCCAAGCCCTCCCGTGGGCAGGGCCACAAGACGCAGCTCTCCTTATCCAGCAGTGACATCAGCCATGGCCTTCTGGGCCAGCTGCCTCTGTGTCCCCCAAAAGGAAGTGGAAAACCCATACAGCACCCAGATGAGTAAAGACAACGGGGATCCTGTCCCTGAGAGGGTGCTGAGTTGGCAGATTCCTGCACGCCCTCGGTGTTAGGGCTGGGTGCACGAGGTGCTCACTGGTGCTGATGTCTCCTGTGGGTGTCACCTGGGAATGCCAACATCCATGCTGGGAGGAGCACTGTGGAGCCATCAGCTTGGAGGAGCTGGGCAGGCGCCAGGAGAAAGTCAGAGTGCATAGAAAAGATAGACTCCTGCCTCCTCTTTGGTGACCCCAGCCTGGCAGCAGCTCCCCACAAGCTGTTGGCTGCCTCTGAGGCTGGGCACAACTGGGGCCTGGCACCTCGGGCACCTTGTGCCTCGCTTGCCTGGAGGAGAGGCCCAGCTGTGCTCCCACCCAGCCACGTTCATTCCCAAGCACTGGTGGGGATGTGGGGCTGGTGGTCCCTCGGCAGCTTGGCCAGTGACCCCAGAGACACCCACAATAATCTTGTGACTCCTCTGTGTGTGGGTGTGGGGGGGGTGGGGTGTTCGGGGGTACCCTGACCTGTCAGCCAAGACTCTGCTGCAAATTTGGGAAGCCCTGACACCTCTGTGGGAGTTCTGTGGGACCCTGGTGTTGTGGGACAGTGGGGACATAGTGGGCTGCATGGACACCACTGTCACAGCCAGGGCCTGGGGGAATGAATTTGGGGAAAGGGAGTTGCATATTCCCATGTACCCCATGCCAGGATTCAGACCCCAGGGCTCTCCAGTGCACCCAGCTGCATCCCCAGGACCTGGCGGAGGGATTCCAGCACTTGCACCCAGCTCTGCTGCCTGGGGAAGCAGCATGGATTTGTAAGAGAGGTGGTGGGGGGACATCTGTCCCCCAGGGACATGTGGGTGGGTGTCCTCTACCCATTCATGCTTCCCCAACAGTCTCTGGGTTGGCCTCTGCTCTCCCTCCCCGTTACCCAGGACTGGTGATTGCAGTTTGGGCAGTAAATCTGAACCATCCAATCCTGTTAAATTATTTTCCAAATGACATGATTTCCCTGGTGCACATAAATGATCAATTTCATGTTTTATTCCTAGCGCTATTTTAGTGAGGAAAAAAAAAATCTCATTAAACTATCTTGATTAGAGAAAAGGGGCTGTCATCACGGGGTGGACAAATGGTGTGAGGGCACTCAGCTATTTCCCTGAACACTCAGACACCTGCAGAAGAGGCCTTCAAAGACCTGAAGGTTATTTGCCCATATTACAAATGAGGTGAAGGTTAAAAAAGGTGATTAAAAGCATCTGGAAACCCAAATGTGACAGAGTCTTGCAGTAACCTCCAAGCAGGTTGATTTATGACAGGCCAGTCCCACCCGTAACAAGATTATAGCTTCTCCCCATCAGCCATTGTGATAAATACCAATTACCTACTTGAGTATTGCCATTCAAATTTGCCTAAGTAAGGAGCAGAATCATACATCTATGTTGATTACATATCAATGATGCCGTGGAAGCCTTTGCAACTTTTAGATCTGCTTAAGATATGCCGCCCTGATTTAGACAGCGATTTGCATACAATTTACCCATAAAGCTTTACTTTGAAAAGTATAATTACTTTTTTAATATTCTTCCTTTGATTTGAATGTTAGAGAGGCCATATAATGAATTACTGCACTAATGAAGACAAACATGCTCTCGGGGTGTACAATGGGAGCATTGTTAAATAAACTTCCTGCATGCAACACATTTGTTGTGGTTAATCCTTAAATGGAGGCTCCGATTAATACCAGCACTTTTCTTCCCATAATTATTTTCCTAGGGATGTAAATCCCTGCCAGTGCTGCTCCAACGGTTTCAGCACAGCAGCAGGTGCTGCAGGGAGGCAGGAGGGCCCCGGTCCCAAGGGTCCCCCACGAAGGGTGTCTGGGCACACCATGACCAGGATCCAGCAAGTTCCGAGTGAAGCAGCGCCCTGTTCCCTGCACGGGGTCCTGGGCAGGAGCAACCACTGCCCAGATCCTGCCAGGCTTTCCCTGGGAGGTGGGGGTGGCTTCCATCACAAGGACTGGGGACAGCACAGGTGACACCTGCACGGGACCTCAGCATGGGCACGGCTCTGCTGCCCTGTCACAGAATCACAGAATCACAGAATGTGCTGATTTGGAAGGATCACAAAGATGACTGAGTCAACTCCTGGCCCTGCATAGGACCACCCCTCAAAAGTCACACCCTGTCCCTGAGAATGTTGTCCAAATGTCCCCTGAGCTCTGGCAGCCTTGGGGCTGTGCCCACTGCCCTGGGGAGCCTGGTCAGTGCCAACCACCCTCTGGGGGAAGAACCTTTTCCCAATATCCAACCTGACCCTGCCCTGACACGGCTCCAGGGCATTCCCTGGGTGCTGTCCCTGGTCCCCACAGAGAAGAGGTGCAGAGCAGCAGATAGCAGATCTTTGGAGCTCGTCCTCCTTTGCTTTTCTTCTTTTTCCTCCTTCCCTCTAATCTGAGGATCCTCTCAAAAAATTTCTGTGTATATCCAGCATCTCCAGGATGCCCCCTAAAGGGGCTCCAGGAGAGCTGGAGAGGCACTGCAGATAAGAGATGGAGGGACAGGACATGGGAAATTGTTTCCTACTGCCAGAGGGCAGGGATAGATGGGATATTAGGAAGCAATTCTTTCCTGTGAGGGTGGGGAGGCCCTGGCACAGGTTGCCCAGAGAAGCTGTGGCTGCCCCTGGATCCCTGGAAGTGTCCAAGGCCAGGCTGGACGGGGCTTGGAGCAACCTGGGCTAGTGGAAGGTGTCCCTGCCCATGGCAGGGGGCAGAACTGGATGACCTTTAATGGTCCCTTCCAACTCAAACCACTCTGGGGTTCTCTAATTCTGTGACAAAAGATCTTGGAGATTTCTGTTGCCCTCGGGGAACACCAACTGTGAGCTCTGGGAAAGGGCTTGCTGGGAGCAGTAGGGGGATACAGTGATGGGATGGGAGGTCCACCAGACCCAAGAAAGGATTCCTTGGCACTGGGATCAGTACTCTGGTTCGGGAACATGCTCTGGGGTTTCTTTTCTAAAAGCCAACCCCCATTACCTTTGCCATTCACAGGTCCATGGTGATGCTGAGCAAAGTGACCAGGCTGGCTCCAGGCTGGGGACTGGGGGCACGAGGGACCCTCAGGACAGCAGGGCAGGGGTTTGAGCATGGGGGCTTGGACAGGGACCTCTCCTGAGCCTGACCTGGTATCCTTTGAGAGCTTGGCCAGTTGTTTTACCCCTCCACATTGGTGCCCTCATTGCCATCCTTACCAAAGGGTAAGAAGGGAGAAGAATTTAGGATTCCCCCACTCAGGGCTGCTGGATGCAGCCAGACACTCCCAGGCTCAGTGGTCTCAGGCCTGACCTGCTGTGCCTCAGTTGGTGGGTTCATTTGTCCCAGCACTTCTCCATGCAGGTTGTCGCCCTGCCCTTGCTCATCCCAGGAGCTGATGCCCATCTTTCCAGCCTCCAGACCCTCCCATGGCCCTGCTGCCAGCCTGGGCTCTGCCCCCATCTCAGCCCCGCTCTGGGGTGCAGTGCTTTGCATCTGAGGCTATTAAATCCTACTTTGCTGGAATGGGCCCAGTGAGGGAAGTGAACCAGCTCCATGTGATCACCTCATTATTCACCACTCTGCCAATCTTTATGTCATTGACAAATTTTATCCGCAGAGATTCGGTATTGACTGCCAACTTATTGATGGGATGGTGAACAGCATCTGGCCAAAGGCTGACCCCCCTCGGCACTCAGATGCTGTGGCCAGCCTGGGATCATTTCCTGGCTTACAATGCCACTGCTCTCCTCCCTGACCTTCATGATGTCACTTGGCTCTGTATCTGCAAAGTTATTTAAACACATGAAGCTCCGCATCAGTGACAGTAAGTGCTGAGCTTTAATGCACCTGATTTCCTGGTATCACGTGTGTCCCAGGCACTGCTGAAGGTCCACTGGGAAGCACTGGGACCTTCACAAAAGCAGCTTGAGAGCCGTCAGATCTCATTTTTCTTCCCCCAGATGAGACACAAATCTCTCCAAACACAGGCTTCTGCCCCTGAGAGGGAGAAAGGGGCTGGTTCCTGCCTCAAGGGAGCTTCCAGAAGAGTCCTTTGAAGGGGAGACGAGGTGCTGGCCATGGGGACCAGCAGCATCACACAGCAGGGTGGAGAGATGCCAGGGGAAGTTGCCACCGTGGAAGTACCAGCAGTGGCTCACAGCCAGATCTGCACTGTGGAAAAGCATTCCCTGAACCCAGATCCCCCAAGATACCACCTTTCCCCAGCCCCTCAGTCTGTCCACCATGTGGGGTCTTTCTAAGAGCTCCACAGAGGTAGCAGGAGGCTCCCTTTGGAGCTCACAGCCCAGTGCAGAGCTGTGCTGATGGTCACCGTCGTCACTACCTGCACTGTCACATGCTCCAGGAAACTATTTCCTCATCATTCGAAATGTGCCCAGATCCCCTCCAGCAACTCTCAGTGCCCTCTGCTCTGCCCTGAGCAGTATCCTGGACAGGGTCAGGGGGACAGGGGTCCCTGGCATGGCAGAGCGAGCTGGCACGGGCTGGTTAATGAGGGATGCGAAGCACTGGGATTGCACAGCCCTTCCCAGGCCTGTCAGAGCAGAGGAGGGGCAGGGGAGGAGCAGGTCAGATAATGACCTTGCCCAGCTCGTTAACCTCCAACTCTCCCTGTAACACACTTGACTGCTTGACTCCCTTCTGTAATTAAAGGGCAGAGTTGTTTAACAATTAACAGGTCTGAAGGAACTGCCTTCCAGCATGGGCTTACCAGGAGCTGCGGGAACTGTCCAAGGCTCGTTGAAGCGAGAGCTGCCCTTGAGAAGGAGAGCCAGGTCATGCCACCCCCGCTGCACCCCCTGCCAGCTCCTCCTGTGCCACCAGTGGCTGTGGGCACTTGACTGCAGGAGGTGGATCCTGGAGGGCAGCAGGAAACCCTCCAACCTCCACAAAATGTCCCTCCTGCTCATGCCTCTGCTGGACTGTCAAGATCTGGTGGGAATTGCACAGCTCTGGGCTGCCAGAGAGGCACACAGCGAGATGGAGGTGGCTGAAACCTTGTCTCTGGAGGAAGCTGAAACCAGGCAGGAGAAAGACCCAAATATTTCATGGCGTGGGGACTGAGCAGCCCATCCCTGTCAGGACCTGAGGGTTGCCTGGGGATCACATCAGTCATGAGAGGTGCCTGGCTCACAACTCATGGCTGAGGGGTCAGACCTGTGCTCCTGTGATTGCTCCTGGCCCTGTGCTTGGTACCTCTGGAGCAGAGATGTCTGGAGGCTTGATCCCTGTGCCTGCTCCAGTTTCCTGGTGGAGATGAAACGTCTCCAGCAGTTTGTGAGGGACTATGTCATCCTCCTGGGCTACTCATGACAGAAGAGCCCTGGCCATGGGTTTTGCCTGACCAAGCACGGTGGCATCTCCAGTTTGAACCACCCTGGGGATTTGTCTTGCGGCCTGTTGGCATCTGCTCTGGGGGCGATGAATTGCTGATGGCATCTGCATCACTGGGGGTGAGGGACTCTGCTGAAGGGAACTGGGACCCTGATGGAGATGCCAATGGACAGATACCCAGCCTTCAGCCAGGCAGATCCCTCCTGCAGATCTTGTGGGCTGTTCCTAGCCGAGAGCTCCTGAGTGGGATGATATCCCAGGTCCTGGGGGTCTGTGTCAGGATCAGCCTTTGCTGGGATCTCTGAAGAAGGGGAGCCAGGGAGGCTGGTTCTGTTGAGAGGGCCACTGGCTTCTGAAGGGCAGAGACATGTGCGTGACAGTGACCCAACAGACCCCCTGCCTCGCTGCCCAGCAGCAGGACAGCACCAGGGTTGGGATGCTTTGTGGTTTGTGACACACGATGTGCGCAGTGATCCATGTGGGAGCCGGAGGGAGCAGCTCGGGAACGGTTAACCTGGGAATCAGCCAGGCAGCTGCCAAGGCACTATAGATTTTGGAGCAGTAACTCTTCAGCTGGAGAGTGAAAAGAGGACAGCTAATGAGGCTCATGAGATCTGTTAATACTTAACCCAATGCAACACCTACCAGCCCTGCCAATAAATCAGAGGCAAGCACCATCACATTGCTCTGGTGTGCCAGCAAAGCCCCAGCATCCATGGGGATCCCTCCCTCTCACCATCACAGGGCCTGAGCTTCCATCTCCCACTCTCCTGTCACAGGAGTCTTGTGAAAACTGGCATGTCCAGGCTCCCATCATTGGGACAAAATGCTTTGCAGATTTCTGGAGGGCAAGAAGAAACTCCAGCTTGGAGGGATCATGGGCTCAGCCCTAGAGAGTCAGTGAGCCTGTGAAGGTTCAGCCTCATGGTCTGAGGGTGGGGGGCGTGGGGGAGTGCAGATGGGAATTCAGGTTTTTAAAACCTCTCTAGGAAAATCCAGCCTTGGTTTAATCAGCACTGATTAACCTCCACTTGAGCAGGGAGAGGAGGCTGCCCCACAGCCCAGCACGCCCAGGGCTTGATTTCCAGTACTCGCTCTGATTCTTGAGCTCAGAGACGTCTGTGCTCCCACTAGCACCCTGATTCACTTCTCATGCCGAAATCATCCCCAGACAACAGTGGCAGAGCCCCCTCGGTGGGACCATGTTTACAAGGGTGTTGGTTAAAGAGTAGCTGCAAAGTTACCCCCCATCCAGACTTTTCTGATGTCCCTGTAACAGCAGAACACAAACTGGGCTTGTCAGAGCACACTGGTGAACCTTCAGTGGTACAGGAAAGGAAGACAATCATCTGCCACCCTGTTGTGAACACATTTCTGGCCTCATGGGCTGATGTGTGGGCAGGGCTGGGGAGAAGTCTGTATTTATCTGCTGGTACTGTTCCCATCACACACATCACTGCTACAGAAAGGCACGTGAAAACAGGTCCCAGGAAATGCCAGAGCTTCAAACATACCTGTGTTGGGTACTTGAGCTTAGTGAAGTTGGCACAGCTGGATTCCTGGCCAGTAGATGTGGTGCCCTGCTCAGGCTGTGTCTGCCTCTTGCTGTGTGTTTGCAGCTGGCATCTCTGTTCCTGTTCTTGCTCATGGTGCTCCTGGAACAAGTTGGGATCGGTTGGTGTGACCCAAAAAACCTCACAAGCTCTGGGATCTGGTCCAAATGCCTCCAAACATCTGAGGAGGTGGCTCTCTGTAGGGCTTTCTGTGATTAGAGACGAGTGAAAAATCATACACTGGATAAGCGAAAATGATACTAAATCCCTGTCCTTAAAAAAAATGGTAGAGCTTTGGAACGATCTGTTTTAATGACCTAAAAATTTCCATTGGTTTTATCTCCTTCACCACAAAGGAAAAAGGGATAAGACAGGAAAGAACAGCATAAAATATAAAAGGAAGGGAGAGACAAAACCCCAGATCTGAAAAGTCCTGGGTTTTGGGAGGAGCACCAGGACACCTGGAATAAACTAGAAAAAAGTATTTCAGGGGAAAGTCTACGACCTGCCTGTTTCTGCTGGTCCTTGTAACGTCACTGCAGTGGGTATTTGTCACACACCAGTGCAGGGGGGATGTGATGAAATACAGGGCAGGGGCTCCAGAGGGGCCCTATGGGAAGCACCTGCCCTTGGGGGCAGCTGATGGTCAGGGCTTCACTGGGCTCTGCCTTTGGGACTTTCCTTCCAACCCACTCGATGGTTCACCACCCGTGTGCGAGCCCAAGCTGATGCACCAAGCAGGAATTACTGAGCTGAGCCTCTGAAATCATGGACACCGCCCTGCTGTTCTCAGCAGCTCTAGAAACCCAGTGAGGAAACTCCAGGAAAAATTGCATTTCTGCTTGATGTGCCAATTACCACCATTCCATGGAATTTGAGTCATGTTCCTCTAACAAGAAGCAATTTCCTCTGTGAAATCCAGCAGGCCTGTGATGACCCTGGACCAAAGATGCCCTTAGAATTTGTGGGTTTCCCTGGGGTTTTTGTGCTCTGTTCCTGACTTAGGGGTTGGACTTGATAAGGATTGGATTTGATGATCTCAGAGGTTTTTTCCAACCCGGTTGATTCCATGATTCTGTGATGTGGTCACACGTTGCAGGGGGGATCTTTGCTGTCAATACTCTTGTCTGGCCAATGTGGGACAGCACAGTTGATCCCAGGTACTGCACATGTCTGGGCATAGTGTGGAGCAGTTCTAGTGCCATGAGATAAATTTGCATGGGTTTGTTAAGGTTGGAAAAGGCCTTTAAGATCAACAGTTGCAACAGTAAACCCATCCACCACCACCACAGTCACCAATAAACCATGTGTTTTGAAACACAAAGTCTTTCAATTCCTTGCAGCTATTTCATTTGCATGATCTTCTGTGCTTGGTCTTTGCTGAACTTGGGACATGTTTTGAAGAGAGCATTTTCTTCGAAATGATCAGATTTTGGTTGGCCATCTTGTCATGATGTGTCCCAAACACCTCCTGTCTGCTGTTCCACTTTGTCAGCCTCTTCAGGACTCTTGAAAGCCACTGCTGAAGCAGCTCCCCACTAGCCACTATTTCCCATTCAACCAGTGTTTTTTCCCTGTCATGGCTGTTGGATGCTGCCCCACAGGTGCTCTGGGCAGTGGTTTGGTTGATGGCTTCCAAACAAGGGAAAACACAACTTGGCCTCCCCCCAGAATTGTAAGTCTGGCTCAAAAATCAGATTTCAACACAATTGCTGGAGCACATCCTGCCTTCTCAGGCTGCTTTCATCCATCGCTGTTGCCCAGAGAAGCTGTGGCTGCCCCATCCCTGCAAGTGTCCCAGGCCAGGTTGGACGGGGCTTGGAGCACCCTGGGCTAGTGGAAGGTGTTCCTGCCCATGGCAGGGGGTGGAACTGAATGAGCTTTAAGGTCCCTTCCAACCCAAACCATTCTATGAGTCTCTGATTCACGATCACCCCGTTTCCAAGCAGTCTCCAACACCATGTGCACTGGAAACATGCACACCTGGAGGGGAGCCACACAACTCTGGGACCAGAGGCTGTGTGAGGGCAGGGTCAGACATCACATGGAGCACACTGAGATCACGAGATCTGGTCACTCTGCAAGGACTTTGGGCTTGTCTTTGTCCTCCCCAGCCTTCAGCAGGGCATCCCCACGGGATGGTCTCTGCCCCACACCAGGTCACTGCCTTGAGCTTCCATCTGCTCCTGGGACTGGCACACAGGAAGGGGGTGGCCGTGGGCAGGACCCCACTGACTTAGAGTCACCAGGGGTGGGTGATCGCTTACTAATCTTCCGGGCACAAGGTGACACAAGTTTCATTTCACAGTTGTCGGGTGCTGACGCTCCTCCTGGGACTGGAGTGGCCTCCTGTCCCGGCAGGGAGGCAGAGCTAACCAGGCGCAGGGGACACGGCCTGGAAGAGCGAGGGACCGTGACCGAGGGCCTGCCAGTTCATTTCCCTGGTCGTTCCCTATCTGTGGCAAGTTAGAAAACAAAATAAAAAGAAGGCAAGCAGTCAGCCAACCCACTTAACTGCAGTTTTTCTCCATCAGGATCTATTTAGCTTTATTCAGCCTGACATCTCTCAGAGAGAAGAAGAAATTCTGGGAGCCTAAAGCCAGAGGGAGACCACACAGTGTGTGCTGGACGTACTGAGGGAGCTCGTCTCCCTGATTGCATCTGACACCAGGCAGGAGGAGCCAGGGGCTGCGGCTGTGGGTGTGAGGAGGCTTTCCAGGGACGGGGGGAGCCTCCCCCTCATGCTGCCTGTGCTCACAGCAGGATCCTCATTTCACTGGCCTGCAGGGGCAGCTCCCCAGAGCCTGCCGGACTCTGCACTGCCCTGGACAGCAAGGCCCTGGGTCTCCACCATGCAGGAGGACATGCCTTTGGGCAAAGCCCTCCCCAAGATGCTCCAGCTGCCATTCGGTGAGGATGAGATCAAGCAGACGGCACTGGAATCCACAGCTGGATGTTGGGAGCAGAAGCACATCTGTATCACTGCTTTCCAGGAAAACCCCTTTTCAGCCCAAATGGAGAGGATTTAACAGCCTGTAACACAGAGAAAGGGAAGGAGCAGACCCACCATTCCCTAGAGCACTCCCCTTGTTTTTGGGATCTGTCACACGCCAGTGCATGGGGGATGTGATGAGATACAGGGCAGGGGGAAGCCCTGAAGGCTGCCAGGCCGTGGGAGGCAGACAGTTCCCAGCCCGTGGCCAGCACTACACAGGTTGCAATGTTCCCATCAGATTCCAGCATTTTGGGTACAGCTCCTGCCGAGGCTGGCTCAAGTCATCCCAGGGATACAGTGCTTGTCCAGGAGAAGGTGCCCAACAGTGTGGGAGAAGGGACAGCACTGTCAAAGTGATGTTGTGGAGGGGATATGTCAATCTGGAACTCCATAATGATGCTGGAAGCATAAGCCCATCCTGCCCCCCTCCCAACCATGTCTGATCATGCCCTGGGAAGGCAGGGCACACACTGCATCACCCAAGGACCTCTCTCTTTGCCTTAGTCTGGAGCAACAAGCAGCAGGAAGCTCAGCCTGTGCCTGTCAGCACAACTGCAGGATAACCAGCTGGCTGAAGACAGATGTCTGCATGACTGATGCCAAATTCTCCCAGACAGGACAATCCTGGGGGAGCTCATCACACCTCTGGCAGCAGCACAGACCCATTAATGTGAGTGACTTTCCCAGCTCAGCTTCTCCAGGTATTCCCATCCTCACTCTGGTGAAATCTGCACCTTTTCCCAGGCTGCACCTCCTGAGAGGGGCACAGATGGCCCTGAACCTGAGCTGGCCATCACCAAGACCTGGCAGAGCCCTCAGCCCTGCCCATATGGAACATTCAGAGCTCCTTCCCTGCTGCCTGCACAGATACCCTTGCCCAGCTTTCCTTGCTGAGTGACTTTGGTGCAGCAGCATCACCCCCATTGACTTTGCAATGTGATCCTGCAGCCCCTGCCCCCCAGAATGCTGCTGCCCCCATCCCAGGCCCAGCCAATGCTCTCCCTGCATCACCCCGCTCTTCTCCTGGTTTAATTTTTACAGACATGTCAATCCTCAAATCGTGGGGTCAGTTTTGGGCCCCTCATAACAAGACATGGAGGGGCTGGAGTGTGTCCGGAGAACGGCAACAGAGCTGGGGAAGGGTCTGTGGCACAAGTTTGATACGGACCAGCTGAGGGAGTTGAGGGGGCTCAGCCTGGAGAAAAGGAGGCTCGGGGGGACCTTCTCACTCTCTGCAACTCCCTGACAGGAGGGTGGAGCCGGGGGGGGGGGTCAGGTGAACAAGTGATAGGACAAGGGGAAATGGCCTCAAATTGCACCAGAAGAAGTTCAGGTTGGATATTAAAAATTTCTTCACCAAAGGAGTGTTTGAGCACTGGCACAGGCTGCCCAGGGCAGTGATGGAGTCACCATCCCTGGAAGTGTCCTAAAAACATGTAGCTGTGGCACTTCACAATATGATTCAGTGGCTGGGTGGTGTTTGGTCAAAGGTTGGACTTGATGATCTTGGAGGTCTTATCCAATGCTAATGATTCTGTGATTCCTACTTATCTCTGTTCCCAAAGGCATCCCACCCTACTCCTCTCCGTATTCGATGTAGAATCTTCTGTCTGCTGGTACCACCTTGGGCACAGAGTGCATCTTACCCACGCCAAGACCTCTTACAGGAGCATCGTGGCACAACCAGCCTCCCTGGCCCTCCATCTGCACATGGCAACAGCCAGGACACCTGCTCATCACCTGTCCTGATCCAGGGCCTTGGTCCAGGATGGTGCAGGCCCAGGGAGGGCTCAGGGAAGAGCAGTAGGAATGGGTGGAGGTGTGCAAGGCCTGGCTGACTGGGAGAGATGGAGTGGCTCAGCCTATTTACTTTATCAAGGGAAGGTTAAGAGGCAACTTGATCATAGTCTATAAATACTTACGGAGGGAGGAGATTTCTGATAATGGAGGGGTTTTTAATCTAGCAGATAGAAAACGTAATGAGATTCATTGGCTGGAAGCTGAAGCTAGAAAAACCTAAATTGGAAATAAGATGCATCTTTTAAACAGGGAGTGTAATTAACCACTGGAGCAATTTGCTAAGAGACGTGGCGGATTCTCCATCATTTGTGATCTTTAAATCAAGACTTCCTAAAAGAGATGCTCCCCCTCAGCCAGGAGTCACTGGGTTCCACTGTGCCATTGCTGGGGGAGGACAGTGCCCTGCACGGGGCACAGGGTGCTCTGTGCACTGTGGTGGCCCCCAAAATCCCTGCTGCTCTCTCGGGCCGGATTCTCCACCACCTCACATCCCATGTGCACAAGGGCAATAAATTCCATGAGAATGAGAGCGTTCCCTCCGGGAACTGGGGGACAGACACAGTGAGGATCCAGACCTTGTGGGTCCACTGCACATCTGTTTGCCCAGTTTATGGGTATGTGGTGTGGGTGGGAGTGGGAGAACTCAAGGCACACGTGGAGAGGAGATCCAGGGCCGGTGGCTCCCCAGCCCATCTCTTCCACCTTGGTAGAGGATGTCCCAGGGAGGAAGGCAAGAGGGAAGCCTCCCTCAACCTTGACTCCCAAGCACAAGGCTGTGATCATCCACCTACCTTGTCACCTGCCCCCTTCCTGACCCACAGACACCCCAGGGGCTCTCCAGGCTGCAGCACTAGCAGTGCTGCCCTCAATCCTGGAGCTTGGGATGGCTGCTCCCAGAGGCCTAGCAGCCTCACACCCTCCCTCACTGGTGCTGTTACTTCCCTACCTCTTTTTTCCCCCCTCAGTTTCTTTCTTGATATTTTCTCCTTGCTGCCCTAATTTTTTTTTCCCCCTATAATTTTCTCCATTGACTTTAATTAAGCTCTCCCCGGGCTCGCTCTGTAGGCAGGCTTCCCCGGGTCTAATTAGACTCTCATCATAAGTAATCTACATGGAAAGCAAACATGTGTGTGTGTGAGAGAGCCAGTGAGATTTATAGAGAGCATGCAGGGAGCAGATGGGTGCATAAAACACTACAAATAATTCTGGTACAGATGCAGAAAAGGCAGGCACTATGGTGAGGACTGGAGCCTTCCCCACATGCTCACATAAGTCAAATCTCTGTCTCACTCTCTCTCTAGGTATCACCACATTTCCCACAATAAAATCAATAGTGCAGATCAGAGTAAATCATCTTTGACTGGGAAAGCAGGGCTTGGTGATAGCAGCGATTCCCAGATGAGACTTCAGGAGATGTCTCACACTGATCTGTTTCTAACCATGTACTTAAGACCCAAGGTGTGTGCTGAGGTAATTATCGGGGGAGGCTGCCCGTGGGGGAGCTCTGTGCTGTTTGCTCAGGGATGGTTTCCAGTGGGGCTGAGGCACCCGGCACAGCCCGGGAGCTGCTGCCCTCACCCCTCTCTGACACAGCGCTGCGAGGAGAGGGAATTGCCCTGAGGGGAAGAGAGCTTGGAAACAGGCTGGAGATTAGGGAAGGGAGATAAAATCCCCACCAGCTGGGGGCTGGGGTTTGTTCCCTGTTGTGATGCTGCCTCAGGCTGCTTGGTGCCCCAGAGCTATGGAGAGCCTGTCCTGCCCTGGGATGGGGCTGTGCCTGGGGGCAGGAGGGCTCTGGGGATCCCCTCGGCAGCTTCGGGGAGAGGGAAGCCAAGGTCCAGCTCCATCTCTGACCCTTCAGCTCTCCCTACACTGCTGAGGGCACCTGCCATGTCCGAGGTGGGGAGGGGGACCCAACACCCACCGTGGGACTCTCAGCCCCACTCCTTGGAGTTCCTGGTGCTTCTCTGGCAGGAGGAGAGGTCTGTCCTCTGCACATTCCACAGCCTCGAGGGGTTTTATGACTGCATCACACCCCCACACCCTCACCCCAAGCAGCATGGGCAACCTGTGGTGCAGAGGGGAAGCCACCAGAGGGGCCTGAGATGCTTCTGTGGTGGCTGAGTCTGCCAGGGCCCTGGCACCACCCTGGGATGTGGTTTGTGCCCCGTTGGCTGGACTTACCCTTTGCCCCCTCTCATGTGTGTGACCCTCATGTATTTCTTAGCATCCTCATCCTGTTCATCACTGCTAAGGGATAGGACTGGCAGCTGATCATTCCCAGGGGAGTCCCACCACTTCATGCTCTTCCCAGAGGATGACTGGGATTTCTCCAGTCCATCTGTCCTTCACAGGGGCAGAAATATGGCTTTATAGACTGTGCCCAGCACAGGGTGAGACCCAGAGTGTCACACACCAGGGCACAGCAACCCTGATGAGCTCTGCCTGGGTGTGGGGTCATCTCTGCCCTTGGAGGAGGGAGGCAAAAATCCCTCTGGTGTGGTGTGCTGGGCAAACACTGGCCAGAAAGACGTGGACCACCCTCCCAGGTACATGGTGGGGTTGCTGGGGTTGTCCTGTGCTGGGAGTTGGACTCAATGATCCTTGTGGGTGCCTTCCAACTCAGGATATTCTGTGAGATTCTCTGATTCTATGGCCTTAGTGTTTCCCAATGGGAGATAATGAGATGGGTGAGCACAAGGAGTCACACGTGGCACATGTCTGCACGTCAGGGGTCTCACAGGGGTTGGATGTGTCCCGTGTCCCATGTCCCCAGGACATTTCTAGTATGAGTCACGGCCCTCGTGTGGGTACAGGAGGTTCATGGTGTATGTGGCCCCTCTCTGCCCTCTGGCCCCTTCAATGCCCCCTTCAATGCCCCCCTGGCACCTGCAGAGAAGGACGGTGTGTAAGTGGGTTGGCATGATGGAGGGACAGAGAAGGGTCTGTTCTGCTGCACCAGAGACAGCACAGAGACTCCCCTCTTGGGTGGTTTCTGCTCATCACTGACACGAAACACTGCCCAGGGTGCAGGGTCACCCAAGACCAGCCTGTGACATTACATCACAAGCATGCGCTACCTACCACTGGAGCAGAAGTTTAGGCTGAGCCTGTCACTATGAACATGGACTGGGTCACTGTGTGCACAATAATGGCCTGAATTGCTGGGGACAATGACAGCCTGGGCCTGAGGTGGAAGCACGTGGCTCTTGGCAAGTTGTGCTGAGTGGGACAGCTCTGAGAGAGGAGGAAAGTGCTGCTGGGCATGGGGCAGGGCTTGTGCCTCACTGGGTTTAAAGACAGAAGGAAACTGTGGGTCTGGTGGTTTCAGGTGTGAAACCTGCCTGGTGTGGGCTTACACTGGGCATTCCTTGGACAGGTAGTTTAAGCAGATTTGCAGTTTGAACCCAAAGCTTGTAGCTGAAAGATCTTTGCAGAAGCACCAAGAGATGGACTCTCTCCCTCTTCTGTAGCTGAACTCCCTTGCACTGAGAACAGCTGCCTAGTTTCCAACAAAAATGGTTCTAGCTGGATGTCCAGGTTGGTTCTGGGTTCTGCCCCTGTGAACTGAAGAGCTCTGCCAGACCTGGGATTTAATCCATTTCCAATTTATCCTTCCTGTTGAGTTGTGCTTCCTAAATGTCCCCTCGCAAGGTGTTTTTTCCAGTTCTTGTATCATTTCTGTGGCTCTTTGCTCAGCACCTGAAAACTTTCCACATCCTCTAGAAAATCCAGACACCAAAGCCGCATCCAGCACTCCAGCACTGGCCTCAGCAACTCTTTTCCACTCAGTGTTTAATTAGAACTTGTTGCCACACTACGTCAGGAAGGCCAAAAATGTCAACGCCTGGAAAGGCAGGTTAGACAAATCCCTGGATGACAGGGCCACTGGTGGCTGCCCCAGGCCCTGCCGCACTGACCCAAATGCCACATGCAGCTCTGGCAGTCCCTGAATCATTCCTGGAGCCAGGAAAAACACCATGGGGAAGGCTCAGTGCTGGCCTTGCGTCTCTGAGCATCTGCTGCTGACCTGGTTGGAGATAGCCCAGGAGCTGGAGGGAGCCTGGGTCTGGCCCAGTCCAACCACTCTAATGTCCCTGTGGGGTTTGACTCCATGTTCTTAGAGGTCTTTTCCAACCTTAATAATTCTCTGATTCTCTGTGTGTGGAAAGAGAGAGACTTCAAATGGTCAAACACAGCCTCTCCCATGCAGGTGGAACTCTTGGGCTGCTCCCCTGCAGATACTGGAGACAAAAGGGCACTTCCAGGACATGAATTAGCTCGTCCTGAGCTGCTCGTGTGCAGTGGGGCATCCCCTTGCTGCTGACCTGAGGTGTAGGAAACACAAGCCCTAAGGGAACAGCATCCTGAACCACCTTGGTGCTGCACTGCCTCCCAAAAAGGAGAGTGGTAACTTTGCCTCCACCCCTCTGCAGGGGCCAGGGTCAGCCCTGCAAGCTCCTGTTGCAGATGGAAAGTATGGGGAGGGCACAGCTCCCATCACCTCCTCCCCTCTTGGATCATCAGCACCACGATTGTCTGTGAGATGAACCCAGTGACCTCCAGACACTTGGGAAAAACAGCCATCAGCCAAACTGGTACCGTGCTACAGATCCCTCTGCACCCCCACGCTGTGGACATTCCCCAAAGGGCTTTACCAGTTGTTTTTAGGGTCTGAAGTCACCAAATCCAGCATCAAGCCCCTGTTTGCAGGTACCTAGTGGAGGAATGATGGGTAACCAGAGGAGGCAGACCCACCAAGGCAGTTCAGACTCACAGACACCAGTTTCAGCAGCTCGTCACTTCTGCAACTCATGAAGCTGGTCTGCGTTCTTGTGATGCATTTGGGGCCAGGTAGAGTCTGAGCTCTGGACCTGCCCAATCTGATGCACTTCATCTCTCTTGGTCACAAAATCATTTAGCACTAACAGTGGAGGGCTGCAAAAACCCTCAATCAGCTCCTTTCAGACTCTTGACGTGAAATTAGACTGATTATTGAGATTACCATTATTTTTAGGGTGATTTGAAAATGTTTGTCCCACATAGATGTTGTTTGACATTCTCCTTAAATAAGAAGAGGCTGGAGAGCCCTTCATTGTCCTTGTGTGTTGCAAGTGCTTCCTCCCAAACACACAGAACAGAAATTCTCCCTGGTCACGTCTGCCTCTCCTCCCTTGCGATGAGCAATTTCACCATCTCTGAATAGCAGCACTCTTTGCCATCGCTGGGATTTATGTTATTCCTAATACACTCCTAATACCTCTTCACCTTGCCCAGGAGCTTGTCCCAGCACTTCTGCCACTTGTGACTTGAGGACTGTCACTCCCTGGGCAGGGAAGCAGCCCTGGAGGGGTGTGAGAGGATGGAGAGCCCGGGGAGAGGGGTGGGAGGATGGGATGAGTGCCAGGAGGCTTTGGGAAGGATCAGAGCTGTGCCCACAGTTCTGAGCTCCTCCTGAGGGCACTCTGGTGACAGCTGGGGTCAGGGTGTCCCAAACCCCGCAACTGGCTCTGGTGGCACTGGCAGACTGAACACAGAGAAGGGTGAGGCTGGGACTGACAATTTGGGGGGACCTGGGGCTGTACTGGGGTGATCACCTGTGACCTGTAATAGTCACCCACCCTGTTTCTGCTCAGAATGTCTCAGAGTAGCAAAGTGCTGCTGCTCTGGGGCAGAGCTGGAGCATCCCCACATTACAGCCCCTGTTACCCTTCCCCTTCTCCCTTGGTGGCACCTGCAGGCTGGAGATTCCCAATTGACTGCCAGGTTAGAGGGCAGGAAAACATCATTCGTCTCCAGCACATATTCTGTCCCCTCTTTGGGATAAATAAAATCTCTACAAATGGCCTCCATTCTGGGGTATCGAGAGAATTGGGGTTGAGAATTGGGATTGCTCAGCCTGGAGAAGAGAAGGCTCCAGGAAGAGCCTATTGTGGCTTTTCCATAGATTCTTAGAACCATATGAGAATGGTTTAGGTTGGAAGGGACCTTTCAAGACCACCTAGTCCACCCCCTTGCCATGGGCAGGGACACCTCCCACTAGCCCAGGTTGTCCAACCTGGCCTTGGACACTCCCAGGGCTGGGGCAGCCACAGCTTCTCTGGGCAACCTGTGCCAGGGCCTCCCCACCTCATTGTGAAAAACTTCTTCCTGATATCTAATCCAAACTTACGCTCCTTCACTTTAAAACCATCCCCCCTTGTCTTGTTACAATAAGCCCTGATAAAGAGTAAAGGAAGTTCCTAATTCAGTTTAGGTTTAACTGAGTTAGGTTTTGCCTTTTAGCCCCCGAAGGAAAACTCACGGGGCTCTGCCTGACCCTGTGATGACTTTTTTCAGGAGCCTGAGATATCCCAAATTGCTGACATTGCCCTGAGACACCTGCATGAGGAGGAACATTCCCACTTGCATCATCTCTTGGCCCTCAGCCTTTGGTGCCTCCTTTCCCCGTGTGGGACAGCCCCTGCCTGGGCCACACACCATGGGGCAGAACGTAGGGCAGAGGACACAAACCAACCCATTGCTGCTTTCCTCCATCCATCCCGACTGTACCACCTCTACCACGTCGGGCTGATAAACCACACACTGAATATTTGCTTCAGATATTTAAATACATCTTAGGGTTCAGATCGCAGCTTCTCAACAGCAGTTAAATAAGTAACACATTCATATTTGTAAACTGTTTCTCACAGCTTGTTTATTTAGGGTTATAACTCGATTTAGGCTCCTTATGGAAGTGTGACTCATTGTTTAATGTGTCAGCTCATTAGCAATACTTGTTTTTGCCTTATATTTCTGTGCTACCACTAATTGCTGAGCCCACTGTGAGCTTCAGCTTCCAATGACACTGTGGAAAATGCAAGAAAATAGATCAGTTACTTGATAAAAGGCAACAGAAATAAACAAACTCATGAACCTGCAGAGGAAGCTTTTTAGCTGCTGTGATTTTACTTCATGGAGAGACCTCCCTTGTTTGGGAAATTGATGCCACCACTTCCTGGGATTTTCTGTCAGGAGGTTTTGAGCAAGACCAAGCTGAGGAAAGCCACATGCAAAGCAAATGCATCAGGGCCACTTGTTCACATCAGCAGAGGTGGACTGAACACCTGCAGCCTGAAAGCCACCAGCCTGCCCTCTCTGAGGAGCTGGTGCCCTGGGAGAGGAGAAATCCAGGGGCTGGAGATTGAGCATCTTCTTAGTGAGGTGTATTTCTTTGGTGCACAGCCCCTGAGCGGGGGACAGAGGTGTTCAAACTCTCCCTTTGGTGTGAGAAGGCACGAGAATTGTCTATCACAGACTTAATAACAAGCAAATCTGACCAAAGCACCCTCTCCAGGGATGCTGCAGGTGAGGCTTGGAGCAGCTTCACCTCCATCTGCTGCAAAAGGCACTATGGCAGGAGGTGGCTCCCCCAGGGCTGCAGGTACAGGCTCAGCACCCCCTCCTCCTCCATCCTGACCCCTCTGCACTGAAGCAGTTTGCAGGAGAAGTGTCCTGGCCACAGGAGAAGTGCTTTCCACCTTGCCTTCTTCTCCTGGGAGCACGCTACGTCTTCGGGAATTGACAGCTGGAGATGGAAGAGCCCATTTTTGTCATTTAGATTTCACGGGCTCTCTGGAGCAAGCCTTGAAAACGCTGATGTTCATGGTCACAGTCTCTGGCAAAGCAATTGTTCTGGACACGTGAAAATCAACCTTCCTTGCTTGTGTCCCTGCTCACTTCCTGGCTCCCTTTATTCCTTCCTTTTTCTCTGCATCAGTTGAGGGGTTTTTTTTCTGCTTTGCTGGCACAGGCTTCTTTCTAAGAAGAAAACGGCTGCTTGTTTCCTCACAGTTTTATGAGTTTTCGTAAGTATTTAAAGGAACAGCAGCCACCGAATGAAAAGTGCTGTATGGGAGAGAGATTGAGGGAAAAACCCACAAAACTGGAGGGGTTGGTGATGATGACAAGGAAAGGGGAAAAGAGCCAGACTTGCCTGATTGATGTGTTTAACTTTTTCCTCTTTGCTGGAGCCTCCAGGGAGCATTACTGGGAAGGGGTTGCTGGAAGGGGCTGTCTGGGTCCGTGAAGGAGTCGGGCTGGAAGTGATGCTTTCTGGTCCATCCTCCCACTCCATCCCCTGACCCCAGCACCTCTCCTCCCTGCCAGGAGGATGGAGCCCTTGCAGGCAGCTCCTTCCCTGCTGCCCACAAGCACAGCACAAGTGCTCGAACTTGCTGACCCTCGGTGTGTGGCACCAGGACGCGTCAGCTCCAGGTTTGCCCTGGTTCCCTCTAATGTGGGAGCAGAGGAGGCACCAGCACAACGTGACTGGCCTCAGAAGCAGCACTTCAATTAAGGCCAGGAGGGCCAGAGAAGGCTAAGCAAACTCAGGCTTTCCAAAGGAGGCTGCTGGAGCCAAAACTCCAGGGCTGTGTTTCTGGCCAGAAGTGCTGCAGGTTTGGAAAACATCTCCATTGGAGCTGGGGAACATCCAGCCCGGGTATGAAACTGTGAGAGAGTGTCCAGAGGAGGGATATGGAGATGATGAAGGGTCAGGAGGGGCCATGAAGAGCAGCTGAGGGCACTTGCTGTGTCCAGCTGGAGCAGAGCAGACTGAGGGCAGAGCTCAGCGGGGACTGCAGCTCCTCCCGAGGGGCAGCTCCGATCTCTGCTCTGGGAGAGCAGGGACAGGACCCAGGGAACGGCCTGGAGCTGTGTCAGGGCAGGGTCAGGTTGGATCTCAGGACAAGGTTCTTCCCCCAGAGGGTGGTTGGACACTGACCAGGCTCCCCAGGGCAGTGGGCACAGCCCCAAGGCTGCCAGAGCTCCAGGAGGGTTTGGACAATGCTCTCAGGGACAGGGTGGGATTTTTAGGGTGTCCTGAGCAGGGCCAGGGCTTGGACTGGATGGTCCTTGGGGTCCCTTCCAGCTCAGGAGATTCTGTGATTGATAAGAGGTGGAATCAGATAAAACAGACCCTCTCCCCTCCAGTGCTGTGCTCAAATATGGGGAACACCCCCAGTCCTTATCTGCTCTGTTTTCCAAGGCAGCCTTTGGGATATGCCAGGGCTTCTCAGGGCTTTTCAAGACCACTGAAAAAATGGGCTTTTAAAAACAATGGGAAAGCTGTCTGTGACCTTCCCACAGCAAAATCCAGCACGGAGAAATCCATCCCACTGAGTGCCTGTTCTAAAATCTGAATGTCCATCTGTGGGGAGCCCCTGCAGCATGGCCAGTGCTCCTCAAGCTCTGCAGGAGGGACACCCAATCCACCTACCCCAGTCCAGCTGCAACCCAAGACACCCTCCCTCCATCTCTGCTCATCATGCCAGAGAGAAAGCAAAATTCATTGTCTGGGAGATGTAACAGGGCAGAATTGCGTTTTCCAGCACTGAGGAGGCCTTTGCAAACAATGGAGATTAAAAAATAAATAAAAGCTATAAAAACTGCTCGGCAATGTCCTTTTAAATTATATTTTTTTTCTGAAAATATGCAATAAATCCCATGCAAGAGTCATAAAAGTACCTGAAATGCTCCTGGAAAGATTTATGGGCATCTTACCACTGTTCTCAATAAAGTGAATATGCTGGTTCCAAAATAATTTCTCATCACCCATACTTCAAATTCCTGAACTCCTTTCAGTCAGCCTATCCCAAGAAATACTGTAACGTCAGGCTGTCTGAATTACATCTCCTCAGGAATAACTGTCCTATCTGATTTATACGTGCTGGGATCTTTCTTCTTTGTCCACGTTGCTGAATCCAGGGCTTTTCAGCTTTTGACCACGTGCCAATGAACCGTCCCTGCAGCTTTTCCAGGGAGGCTTGTCATCCCAAAATAATCTCATCATTACCTCCAAGCAGTTTGGAAACTTGGCTTTTAAGATGATTATTCCTGATATGGAGAAGTAGAGGGTTCCTGACACCTGCAAGTTGGTGTTGGTCAAGGGAGGTGCCCAGGAGAAGGTGGGGGACAACCTCCCTTTCACGATGGAAATGAAGACAGATGTGTTTACTGGATGGGTCCAACCCCCTGTACAAAAAGGGATCCTGTTCCCAGGGTCCCCCCAGGAGATCCCTTGGGGCTGAGCAGCCTCTGCAGAGGACAGGGAAGAGCCTGCCTGGCTGGATTCCGTGTTGGCCACAGCTGGTCTTCACTTCTGCAAGTGAGTGTGTGCCTGGCTCTGCTGGTGGACCCAGACTGGCACCCTCCGGGGTCTTCGTGGCTTCGCATCAATCGTGGGGCCTGTTTCCAAGTGGTGCTGTGAGGCTGATGGCTGCAGGTCGTGGCTTTGCTGCTCGAACACCTCCCACACTGCCGTCAGCACAGGGACAGGCTGTGGAAGGGGCTCATGCCCTCCTGACCCCTCTGTGTGGTCACAGCATCACAGAATGGTTTGGGTTGGAAGGGCCCTTAAAGGTCATCTGCTCCAGCCCTCAGTCCTCTCCACGGAGTGCAGAATTCCTCCCAAATCACCATCCTGGGCAAAGCAGTGTAGCCTCGGGGACATTCAGGGACATCTGCCAAAACCTGGCAGTCCCAAGCTCACTCAGGGGAGAAATTTATTGAGGGGAAAGCAACAGCATTGGGGAAGAAACGCCCCAAAGGTCTGTGGTTTATGTTCTTTCCCCAGCAGGAAGAATGTCTTTTAATTATTTGATTAAACCAGCCATGACATGGAAGAGATTTGGGCTGTTCATCCTCCTTCCCACCTTCCCCATTTCTTTCATTTTGCCACTGGTAACCCCGAAAATGTGGTGCCCAGGTTTACTAAGGACTCTGGGTTTATTTTAGTTTTTCATCTTCATTCTTTACAGTCCTCTTTACCACTTTTCTAATGTGGAGAAGTTTGCAAAATTGAACATTAGCAAAGGAAAAATTACAAAAAACCCAAGGACCAAGGCTGATGCCCTTCATCCTGTGGTAACCAGAGTCTGACAAAAGGATGTGGAAAAGAGCAATCTGCTAATACCTCCTGAAAATAGATGGGGGGAGAGGTGGGAAGAAAAAGGAAAATTATCATTTCAACAACAACAAATGGAAAATTAAAGAAAATCACATCCATGGGGGTTTTGGCAAAATGATGGATTTTTGATAAGGGGAAATTGTTGTAAATTTCCTGGGATAAAAGCCTTGCTCCCAGAGGCACCGGAGGAAAGAGGTAGCACAGTCTCTGTGCTGGGAAGGCAGTGAAGCCTTTTTGGGAAGCTCTTACCTTTGACTCTTGGGGTCTGTGCCCACCACTGTGTGAATCTCAGAACTGTCCTTGTTGTGCAGTTTGCTGGTGACAAGCAGCAGTGGCACAACACAAGGCTGATAACACAAAACAGGAAGGCAACCTCAGATGGGCATCACATCCATCACTCAGCATTCAACAGGTTCATCACTGGACAGTGAATCACCTTCTCACTTTGTAAGGTGCTGCTCTCTCACTTCAGGTCCTGGGGGCAGTTTTAGGTGCCAAAATATAAGAAGGAGCTAAAGCTATTTGAGCGTCCAGAGGAGGGATATGGAGATGATGAAGGGTCAGGAGGGGCCATGAGGAGCAGCTGAGGGCACTTGGTGTGTCCAGCTGGAGCAGAGCAGACTGAGGGCAGAGCTCAGCAGGAGCTGCAGCTCCTCCCGAGGGGCAGCTCCGATCTCTGCTCTGGGGGAGCAGGGACAGCACCCAGGGAATGGCCTGGAGCTGTGTCAGGGCAGGGTCAGGTTGGATCTCAGGGAAAGGTTCTTCCCCCAGAGGGTGGTTGGGCACTGACCAGGCTCCCCAGGGCAGTGGGCACAGCCCCAAGGCTGCCAGAGCTCCAGGAGGGTTTGGACAACGCTCTGAGGGACAAGGGGGGATTGTTGGGGTGTCTGTGCTGGGCCAGGGCTTGGACTGGATGATCCTTGTGGGTCCGTTCCAGCTCAGGATATTCTGTGATTTTTGACCTCTGCTGATGAAAGCAGCACAGACACACAGGTACAGGCACATGTGCTCCAAATTTGTCTCTTGAGGTCCCATCAGCAAATTTCCATTACAGCAGGATCGCAGTGAAGTGCAGGGGGGTGAATTCCTTGCAGGTGCCTTTGAGCTGCCCAGACCAGAGCTGGGAAGGCAGAAGGTTGTGAAGAGCGTATCAGGGTCTTTTCACTGCTGGGAGCACCAGGGGATGAGAGTGTCTGTCCTGGTCAGATCAAGGCCAGAGCTCCTCATCCTTTGAGCAATATCTGCCCAGCCCCATCATCTGTCCTCAAGCCTGGCACAAGCCTGCTGGGAGAGAGCTGGGGTCTGCCAGGGGAGGTGCAGGAGCTAGGGACACCAAATCCCCTCCTGCCCTCATCCTGTGACTCAAATTGATTCAGCTCTAGGAAGTCTTGAGGTTTCTCTGCTTTATTCTGCTGTGCTTGAAAAATCAGCACCCACTCAGAGGATGAATTTGCAGGAAATTTAAAAAAAAAAAAAAACAACAAACCAAACCAACCCAAAAACCCTCATTGCACTTTTAGATGTGTCAGTGCTATTTTTTAATGGCAGCTGCAAAGTTGGAAACATTGATCTACAGTCAGAGAAGGATCTCAGTGCCATGAAGGGCTGGGGAAGGTCCCAGCTGGGACAGAATCTGAACTAGTGCCTGAGCAGGGGGTGAGGGGCATTTAGGACACAGGATTGAGGGACAC
Source organism: Cephalopterus ornatus (assembly GCA_013396775.1). NCBI lineage: Eukaryota > Metazoa > Chordata > Aves > Passeriformes > Cotingidae > Cephalopterus > Cephalopterus ornatus. The sequence goes on along the minus strand of VZRE01007733.1, from coordinate 26,647 downwards.
TTGGGAAACAGGGTTGAGGGGCATAAGGGACACAGGATTAAGGGACACAGATTCATCACCCAGCTGCCAAAAGCACAAACATCCTCCTTGCCCAAAAAGCTGATGACAACCTCAGAAATCAGCTTTTTCAGCCCTAACCAAGTATCTCTGTATTGTGAGCACTGGGAAATGCAGCATCCAGTCTGGGGACATTCTCAGATGTCCAGTCATGCATTTCAGTGGTGGGATTTGGGCTTTTGCTTTTTGCATTGGCAAATAAATCCCTCCCCATAAACATGCTCATTCATCTCTCTTGGTGCCTCTGAGAGAGTCCCAGATCTGTCTCTCAGAGACTCCTGGAACCCGCACGAGTGCCCTGGGCTGTCCAGTCCTGCCCAGGGGGGTCTGCTCTGGCCCAGCGTTTGAACTGGTTCTTTCTGTGAGCCCCAGACACGTGTCCTGAGGTGACGCAGCCACCCCAGAGCCAGAGCCTGACATGGACAGGGCTGCCTTGACCTTGAAGCAGTGGTGCCTGATCCGGGGAGCGATTTTCCAGCTGGCTGCCCTTGGCTGCTCCAGTCAGGGCTGGAGCTGCCTGACCTGCAGCAGGAGGTGCCAGGCTCATGCCTGGCTGGTGCTTGGAGAGCATAAACACAGAAATAATCAGGGAGGGAAAATCCAGCATGGAGATGAGGGGAAGGACAGTAGCACACGGCCTCTGTTCTGGCGAGAAAGGATTCAAATACTTCAGCAATTAACTGGTGGTGTGACAGGGAACATGCACTGACTGTAAAACCTCCCTGCGCTGGATCGTGTGTTTGGGAGCACGCACAGGGAGGGTGTGCTCAGCACTGGGGATGTGATGTTTCCACAAGTCCTTGACACTGGTGTTAATTTTTCTGTGACATTGACCTGCCTTAAGGAAGCTCAGCTGTCCCACCTGGCCCTCCCCACCTGCCCTCCCACCCCCACTGCAACAAGAGCATCCTGTGGGCTCTGCCTGGAGCTCCCAGGGACTGGCACCTGCTGCCCTCACACCCCATCCCTCCTCAGGGCAAGTTCTGTCCTTCTGGGTGGAGGTACATGGCATGAAAGGAGGTGGTAAAGTTAATTGGGATGTTTGAGGCTGGACAAAATGCTGGGGGTTGGGGCTGGTTGCCCCCTTTCCCTGCATCCCTGCCAGCGTGGGGACACGTGACTCCTGCAGCGCCAGGCCAGGGAGGATGTGAGAGCTGCAGAGACTCCAGTGTCCGCCCTGGTCCCTCCGGGATCCCTGTCTCTAAGAATAAGTGTCTGTGTCTCCATGGCCTCCGGAAAGCCAATCAACAACCCTCGTTAGCTGCCATTTGGGCTCCCAGTGTCTCCAGCCTATAATTCAGTGGCTTGCCTGCATTAATTGTCAAGCTTGGAGTGTACAGAGAAGCCCAGCCTGGCTTTCTTGTGGTCTGCACTGGCGCCTCGCAGCACAGGCTCACCATCCTCAGCTGAGGGACTTGGCACCACAGCCTGGGCCCAGGGCTTTGCTCTCTGAGCTGCAGCCATGGTCCTGACCTCTGGTCCCAGACAGCTGGGCTGGCCCTGGGCAGCTGTTCTCACCCCTCTCACCTCTTCCTCACCCTTCTCACCTCTTTCTCACCCTTCCAAACAGATCTGCAGAGACTCCTCCATGACCAGTCCCCTCTGAGAGCCCCAACAGCCTTTAGCTTTCCAATGTCCCACAGGTTTGGGCACTCCCAGCTGGTGCCTCTGCCCTGGGGCCATGGAGCTGCCCCCAGCCAGGTGCCATCTCTGGGCATTTTACTGCAGGTTGCACCATTTTCTTATAGAAGCACAGAATCATGAAATTGTTGAGGTTGGAAATGGTGTCTAGGATCATCGAATTCAAATGTTTGCCTAACACTACCAATTTCACCACTAAACCATGTCCCCAAGTGCCACATCTCCACATCTTTTAAATCCCTTCAGGGATGGTGACTCCACCACCAGCCTGGACAACCCCTTCCAATGCCTGACCATCCTTTCCATGAAGTAATTCCTCCTGATATCCAACCTGACCCTCCCGTGGCATAACTTGAGACCATTTCCTCTTGTCCTGCCACTGGTTCCCTGGGAACAGAGCCTGATCCCCACCTGCCTACAACCTCCATGTTGGGATGAGCTGCTGTTCCAGGTCTGGCCCTGGTGGTGACATTTCTGGAGTCCTGTTTTGGACTCTCAGTACAGGAGAGGTGGACAGGGTGATCAGGATGCTCAGGGGGCTTCAGCACATAGCACAGGATGCTCAGCTGGGAGAACCAGGTTGGTTCAGCTGGCAAAAACCAGAACTTCAGGAGTGGCTGGTCTTCCACTGCTGGAAAGGGACAGTCTGGAGAACATGCAGGGGGGTCACATCAGAAGTATACAGGGAAAGGGCCAGAGGCAAGAGACACACATTGCAAAAAGGGAAATTTCATGTGGATGGGAGGAACATGTTCATCACCAAGGGCAGCACAGACTTGCTGGTGCTCCAGGGAGATGGCGTCTACATTTTGGGAGATTTTTAAAAACTGGGTGGACCAGGCCCTAAGAAACCTGCTGGAGCTTTGAAGCTGCCCTGCCCTGCCTGGAGCATGAGGACCAGATACCTCCAGATACCACCTCCAGCTGAAATCTGCTTGTGATCCTGTGTTTCTAGGATTCCTAATGCCGGTCTGAGCCCAAAGACCATTTTCAATCCCATGGCATGGGTGGTCATGAATCCCACAGGATGATTACAGGTGGTTTGGTTTAACCCCACCTCTCCATGGGGCTGTCCCAGATTTTGCAGGATGAGAAACACCAATGCTCCTTCCTGGGCTGCTGATGGGCTTACAGTCTGCTGTTAAACTTCTCCCATTCACACCTTCCCCACCACTACAGGGGAACTGCTTTCTTCCCCCCTGGGTAGAGATAGTGTGCAACACCCTAACCCCCAGGTCTGCCTTCTGGTGCCCTCACCATCTGCATTTCCCTTTCTGATGGCAGGGCTGCACTGGGGGTATCAGTTGCAGGACGGTTGATTGCAGGAAGATGTGTTGTGTTTTGTTCTCTGATCCTCTCCTTCACTTTGCCTTTTGGACCATCACTGAGCTTTGCACTGAGGCGTTTGTTGTTCATCTCTGCCTGCTTCCCTCAGTAACAGGAGTCAATTTAGAGTCATCATGGAATCATGAATGGTTTGGGTTCGAAGAGACCTTAAAGATTACCTCATTCCACCCCTTGCCATGGGCAGGGACACCTTCCACTAGCCCAGGTTGCTCCAAGCCTCGTCCAACCTGGCCTTGAACACTTCCAGGGATGGGGCAGCCACAGCTTCTCCATCCTTTCACACACATCCTTACACAGCCTTGTTCCTTCCCATGTCCATTCCTTGTGTTTGTTGGTGCTGAATTTAATCTGCAGGTTTATTTCCCAGCTGTTCATTGCTGTAGTCACCTGCCCAAACCCCAGTTGCTCTGTGACCCCTGGCCATGGAGGTTTCCCTACGAGAAGTGAGAGAGCAGCTCACCTCATCCAGAGGGAAGCACCTTGGGCAGGGCAGGTCCCTGTGCCTCCCCAGGGACTGGAGGGTAATGACCAGCTCGGGTAGAGGTTGTTCTGGCTGAGGACCAGGAAAGGTGTCCAGCAGCACATTCTCCTCCTCGGTGAGCAAGGAATGAGGCTCAGGGTGGGTGTGAAAAGCAGTCGGTGTGATTGGAGCCCAGGTCCTGAAGTGCTGAGAGCAGATCCCCAGCTTTGTGTGCTGAAAACTCAGTCTAATAAATTGATATTGCATTTCTCCCCAGACCTTGCATGCCCCACCCAGCACAGGCCAAGCTCTGCTCTTCCTGGCTGGGTCACCACCTCTGCCCTCCCCACTCCTGTGGCACCAAGGGTAACTCACAGTTCAGTAGTTCAGCCTTTTCACCTCTGGGTTCTTCAGATCTCCCGAGTTAAATCCACCTGGTTCTGGTGGTTTGCTCCTGTTTCTGATTGATGTTTCAGTTTGAAATGCTTCCCAGACCTCCATCCCCAAAGAACTGCTTTGGCACTGGGACCTCCCTGTGAACGATGATGCACATAATTCATCTGTGTGACCTTTTCCTCGCAGAGTGTTTCTCTTACATCTTCACCATCTCTTGGCCCTGCAGAGTTTTTGGCAGGCTCTTTGCTTCTGATGTATTTGAAAAAGCTTTTATTACCAGCTCACACACCATTAGCAAGCTGCTCCTCCAAGTCGTTCCTGGTGTGATCTGCCAGGTTTTAATTTTTAGCTCACTTGCCTCTGTGCCATCGCATTCCATGGCACATGGCAGGGAGGCTGCTCCCAGCTCACCTGCCTCCTGGGCCTGCAATCCCCCCCACAGCCCCAGAGTGAAAACATGGAAAAAACCTTTCTGTTCTGTCGCAACATTTGATGCCTTTCTTAAAGCTCCTGTTTCTAGAACCAGGTAACTCCCTGGAAAATTTGGCTTTCACGGTCGCTTTTTCCAGCCCAGAAAAAGGGACACACGGAGATCCGAAAGATGAGTGTAACATGAGCTGCCTGGAAGGCTGGTGTGGGGACCTGGGAGCAGCAGTGCCGAGGATGAGGCAGGGGAACCAGGGATGCTCCTGTGTCCTGGGCCAGGGATCAGAGATCAACAGGATTTGGCAGTGGAAGTCCCTGAGCAGGGAGTTGGGATGTGGTAGGAGGTGTGATGGGACCAACTGCAGCTTCACAGTAGTGGGCAAAATCCAACTACTGTGAGATCCCTGCTCTGCAGGCAAGTCATCCCTGTTGTGAGTAGCTGAGTGATTTTCCTAATAAATATGCTATTCTGTGCAGCCTTCCTTGATATAAACCTGTTTACAGGTCCAGGGTGGAGTCCTGGCAGTTTGGCCCTGCACACATGTACCTGGGGAGCAGCTCGTGAGGGTGGTTTCCAGAGGGCACTTCCCTGCCCCATGTTCCCACCTTACCTGGTGGCACATCAGCAGCCTCAAGCCCCTCGGCTCACCTCAGAGGAGGCCACCAGCCCCAGGCAGCACCCCTGGATGAAGCCCTGCAGTGTCTGAGCCCTGGCTGCTGAGAGAGTGGCCCTGGCTCCACAACCCATGGGAGAGGGAGCACTTCATGTCACCTACAATGCTGGGAACTGGTTCTGGGCTGGTTCCCAGCCAAGTCAGCATCTCCTCCATGCTCTGCATCCTCTGCCACAATCCCTGTGCAGGGAGGGGAAAGGAGGGGCTGAGAGGGCTGGGCACACGGATTTGTCTGGATGAGATGGGGTGCAGATGGCTGATGACAAGATGCTCGAGGCAGGTGCTGGCAGGAGCTGCCGCTGGTGTTCAGCAGCACTTGTGTGACACTGCACAGAGCCACCGATTACCTGAGTCCTGGGGGGGCACATTACAGGCAATAAGCCCCTCTGGGTATTATTTAAGAAGTCAGCAGAAGCAGCTTCAGGACTCTCTGATCAGATAACTGGGTTTGCTGGGGGAAATGCAGATAACAGCACAAGCTGCTGGGATGAGCTGATGAGAAGTGCAGTTCATAGAATCATAGAATCATGAAATATGCTGAGTTGAAGGGACCCATCAGGACCATCGAGTCTAACCCCTGGCCATGCACAGGACACCCCAACGACCCCACCCTGTGCCTGAGAGCATTGTCCAAACGCTTCTTGAACTCAGACAGGTTTGGAGCTGTGACCACTGCCCTGGGGAACTTCCCAGTCGGCTCCCAGCAGCACAGCCCCTGTGTTATCTGCTGAGCTGCTGTGGGCTATCACTGAAGATTTTAATGACATAGCTTGAGAATGAAAATAACCCCTTTAAGCCAAAACGTGGTGCTCTTTCCAGTCTTAGAATCTAACTTTTTGGTATCAGCAAGGAACTAATCAATTATTTATAGAAATGTGAAAATCTGGGTTGGCTGGTGCTGGGATGTGACTGAAGGTTCAGGTTTGCCAGGGTCTTTACGTGACCCTCAGCCTTGGGCTGGCAGCAAGAGTCTGTCTTGGACTTAACTGGCATTGGCTCCACTGGGCATGGTGAAAGCTTCTAGAAGGTTCTTACAGAAGCCTCCTGCTACCAAGGCCTTGCCACCCAGCAGAGGAGAGCCGGGGGTGCTGTGCAGCCATCTGGGATGTGCTGAGCAGTTGCTGTGGGGTTGGTTTCTCTGAACAATGTCCAGAGCTGGGGCAGCCCTACTCTGCTCATGGACACAGGGCAAGTGCTGGGAGAGCACGTGGGGGCCTTGAAGTGCATCTCAAACCTGTCTCCTCCACTCACATCTCGGCTTTGCTCTGTCCTCCTTTGCCCCCTTGCTCTCTTTTGCATCCCTGTCTGTCCCTCTGCCTTTCCCATCTCCCCCTGACTGCTCTCCACTGACTGAGGCATCCCAGACTCATTCCTGGACTGCCCTACACCATGCACTGATTCCTTGCTGCTTGAGGACATCCCCCCGAAGTGCTGCCCAGCCACCCAGCTTCCACAGCAGGAGGAGCACAGAGACAGGGTGATCTGGTCCTTCAGATCACCCACAGCCAACCTGGGAGCTCCCATCCACCTGGGACAGAGCTGGGATGGGCTCCACTGCCAAAGGTCCACTTCCATGATGCCCTCACCCCCAGCTCTGGTTTACCCCCTGTTCCCTCTTGCTTTGCCTGCCTTTTTCCTGAGCCCAGACCCTTCTTCAGTCTGATGGGGAGGCCACAACCCACAGCCACATTCCAGCCAAGTGACAGCTTCTCCTCTCCATCCTGATCCTGGCCTTGGCCTTGCCAGGGAAGGCTTTTGTCTGCAGCAGCCTGGACCCTGCAGAGGCCAATGCCCGGGGTGATTACAGCAGCATCCTCTGAAGCAGCTTGTGCAGAGCCCTTCTCTTCTGACGTGCTCAGCTCTTCCTTCCCATGGTGTGTGCAAACCTCACCCTTCTTACTGATTCCTGCACAGATGGGGTTTTTATAGGGGAATTTTGGGATGGGAATGTGCCATGTGCTTGGAGCTGCTTGCTCCTGCCTAATTGTGCCACCTCCAATGCCACCCTCTCATGCTGGCGTGGTGCTTGGTGCTTCCTGGGACTGGAAATCCAGCACTGCTGGCCGCTTCTCACTGTGCCTGTGGTGAGTTCAGTGCTCGTAAATACCTGGGGCTGGGATTAATCCTCCATGGGGTTATTTAACTGCATGTCAGGGGTTCACATGGAAGATGAAGATTTTACCTCAGCGCAGGGAGCTGCTGGTTTTGGGCAGTGCTGTGAGCAATCCCTTCTCCATCTGGACAGCTGGAATAAGGGATGTTAAATTCCAGAACTTCTGATCCATGTGAGGTCATGTGAGCAATCACACACAGAGGATTGTTCCTTTTTGGGCCTTTTAGGCCAGTTTCCTCTAGAAAACACCAAATTTTGGCCCCAGACTGATGCAGACTCTGAAGCCACCTTGTTTTCAATCTCTAGTGAACTTTTAACTGTCCCCCTGGTCCTAAAGAAGGTGGTGAGTCCCCACACACCCACTTTGTCTACCCCAATCACCCCTCCAACCTGTTCCCTCCTCTGCATTGCAGATCTCTCTTTCTCCCAGGGTTGTGGTGACCAGTCCTGGAGCTGCTCCCTGGGGTCTAGTGGTCTGTGAGACCTTTGATACTGAACATTACCTCCAGCTTCGGCTCTCAGGGAGCAGGAAATGACTGGATGAATGGGATATTCCTAGGAGGAGAAGGATATGACTACAGCCTCCAGCATCACTTGGCTCTTCCCATGTTGCTTCCCTACCTCCTGCTGCTCAGCAGCTTTGAGTGAGATCCCAAACAGAGCCTGAGCCCCTTCCTGCCAGCTGTCCCCTTCCTGGCTCCTCGGGAACCACCACATGCAGGACTGGGAGAGGAGGGGGTGGGCTGGGGGGATTTGGGACAGGGCAGCACAGTCTGCCTGTGGGAACCCCGGCCACAACAGGGCACTTCTTTGCTGCAGGGTGAGCCCTGCTGGGCTGGCGCAGCAGGAGGACCCACGATGGGCAGGGCTGGAGGTGCTCCCCAGGCGTGCTCAGCCCCATGAGCCCCCCGAGGGAGGCACAGGGCAGCTGTGCAGCCCCCGCTGCTCTGCAGCAGCAGCAGCAAAGGTCGGGGTTCAGACCTGTCACTGACAAACTGCATTTTAGATCTCCCTGCAGAAGGACACGTCACCTTGAACATTTGGCTTTGATCTGGGGACAGAAGAAGGTAAGAAGCAGCATCTGAGCCAGCAGCAGGGTGAGCCTGCCCTGGGAAGGCAGGTGTGGAATTAACTCTCACCTTGCTGCCCTTTCCCTGCCAGGTGTTTGTGCCTGCTCAGGGTCTGAGGTGACAGAGCTCTCAGTTTAGAAAGGGGAACAATTAACAAGAAATAAAATACCAGCGAGCCTTGAAAATCACCTGCAAGTCAGTAAAGAGAAAACAAATCTACCCCTTTTCTTTGAGAGCTCTTCTCAGCTCAGCAGATTTATTATTGCCTTTTTAAATTTTAACAACTTGCAAGGCCACTGCACTGGCTTCTATTACATGAAAACTTTTGCTTTTTATTCCCTAATTCGGAGCAGAAGGGGAGTTAAATCACCAGGCAGTCGACAGGCACTGCTGTGCAAGGAAATAGATTTCTCTTGCAAGGTGTCCTGCGTGTCAGGCAGCATGTGATGTGAGGGGGGTTGCCTTCCCCTAGTCCTGGGGGATAGTGGGGGGACCAGGTTCCTACAGCCTTTTGGGGTCCCTGGAGTGAGAACTGCTCTGAGGACCAGCTCCAGCATTCCCATGTCGGACAATGTGCATTTCCCAGGACACAGGCTTGTTTTGGGGATGCACCTGCTGAGTCCCTTTGGCTTGGGACACCCATGTGTGTGTGATGAGGTGGTTCTGCATGAGGTGGGAGTGTTGATCTGTGCTTCTACAAGAGGGGTCTGATCCTACCCAGTGATGATGAGGCCTTGGTCCAGCAAAGACAAGGTGATGGAAGATGTGCTGGGCCACTCACCTGCTGCAAGGCACTTCTGTCAAGCTCCATCCACAAAATGGACCAGAAAAAATCTTTTCCCTTGAGTTTCTTGCAAGCTTTCCTCACATGACACTCTTTGGGCAGGACCTGGGTGGCCTCAGAGCGGGGGGCTGGTGGTAGTCCCCACACCGTGTCTTCACCCGCTGCCTTGATCACAGGGGTATCACACTCCATCCCTCCCTGTGTGACACTGCACAGTCATTCTGCTTGTCCCTTACACATTCAGTGCTGACCCCATGGGCATGGACAGTATTTTCCATGGCCTTTTGAGGACCAAGACTATGGGAGTCCAAAGAGATGTTTGGGATGCTGGAGCAGGATGAACTTTAAGGTCCCTCCCAACCCAAACCATGTCATGATTCTATGATTCAATGCTCCAAGGGGCACGACCCTGCCTGGGACACTCAGAGCCCAGTCCCAGTGCCTGGCAGTGACCCTGCCTGACACAGCAGAGGCTGTAAGTCCTGCTCATGCCTGTGTGCTGCTGGCTCTGTGCACTGCTTCCCTGTGGGCTGAGGAAATTGCTGATCCTGGTGGCAATGCCGTGAATGCTTTATTACTGAGAGATGAGAACCTGTCGGCCCATGCCAGGCTAACAAGCAGCAGGCATCAGACTGGGGCTGGTAGATGTCCCTGCACAAGGATGGGGGCGGGCTGGGAGTGCTGTGCCCATCAGCCCATCCTTGGGGCTGCCTCTTCCCACTGCCCATCCGACCAGGACATCTTAATCCTGCCAGGTCTTTGCCTTGCAGGACAGTCAGAGGTGGCCAAAGCAAGCAGAGATGTTCTCACCTCTGGCACGGATGTGGCTAATTCCTTGGGGTTACATTTGGCCAGGATTCAGGGGAAACTCCCAGTGGGGAAGGTTCTCCATCCTCCTACACCCTCCCACTTTTTCCATGTGCCAGATGCCAATGTGCATCCCAACACTGCCTCAGCCTCCTCCAGGGTCTCCTACTCTTGCAGCCCCTTTCCCATAACCAACCTGCCGCCAAACAGCTCTAGGGCTCATCTGTGGACTCTGGTGAGGAGTTACCTGTGAACAAAGACCAAGCAAGGTCTGCCAGTTCTGATTCTACTTGGGGTCCAGAATGTATTTAAAGTCAGGTCCTCTTCCTTTTGAAACTAGACATTTCATCTGGATAACAGGTTTTCCAGGTCTAAGAAACCTGATGGCCCCAGTCCTGCAGGTGTCTTACCCTTGTGCTGAGGGGACCTGCCAGCACCAGCCGAGGGTGATTCCTGGGCTTCAGGTTTCGTCAGGATGGAAAGGGAAGCGAGATGGCACAAGCAGGTGTTGTGCAACCGTGTGGAGTTACTCATGGTCAGATGCAGCATCAAGAACCTGCTTTTCACGAGGAACTTGACTTGCTAATGAGCCCTGAATCTGGGTCAGGCATTTCCCACAGTGGGGTGGGTGGACGCGGGCTCTGACAGCGCACCTGGGCACCTGGAGCCACGGGCAGAGCACCCGGATCGGCTCTGGCTGCGACAGCCACGGGTGGATTTTTGCAAAGCCTTCTGCCTGCTGCCAGTTTCAGCAGGCTGGGGTGTGTGTCTGCTCCGCTGTGAATCTGGCCCTGAGATCAGCACAGAAACTTGGCTCTCAGCTGAAGGTGCCTGATGGGGACAAGTCCCTTCAGGCCCCGGCTCCTCCTGATGGCCACGGCTGCCCCTCCTGCGAGCAGAGCAAAGCTGCTCTGGGGATGATACGTTATTTTCTTTAACACAGTTCAGCTAGTCTGGGTGCTGCCTTCCCAAAGTCATCCTGGGGTGGGGAAGAGCTTGACCAAGGCTGTGTCACCGGCCAGACCCTGTCCCATGCCCCAGAGGTCCTGCCATGAGCAGGTCCTGCCCCAGCTGAGCGGAGCAGACACCTGTGAGGGGGCTGCCTGGGCCACCACGGTGCCCACCCAGCACTGCCAGGGTGAGAAAAGTTTTCCCTGTCACCCACAGACAGCTTCTTTCCTCACACTTCAGAAGATCCTGCCATCCCGTGGGGATGCTCCAGCACCCGGCAGATTTGCTGAGCCCCCAGTGCTGCACCACGGGGAAAACAACCCAATGGTGTATGGTGTAGGGTGTATGGTTTGGGTGTTCTATTCCAATAAATGGAATATTATTTGTTCTTTGATCATAATGTCAAGATTTGGGCCCAGCAGCCTGTTTCGTTTGAATGCATGTCTGAGCTCTGGGTGTGAACATGAAAACTGTGCAGTAAACAGGGGTTAAGGTCCAAGCAAGTGTCTGATCATCCTGTGTGCCAGCTGTGATGCCCTCGCCTGATTTGCAGGCTACTCTTGCCTTGTAGTCCTTTAATTCCTTGATCCAAGCAGTACATTCCATGAAAATCAGTGTAAATAAGGCTCCTGTGGTTCTGCCTCTCACCATCAGAGCCCAGCACTTGAGTCAGATGGACCAAAAACCGCTCTCAGCCACTTATTTATTTTTTAAAATGAATCCAGCCTAGAGCAGGATTATGTGGATTAGCAGCTGAGCATTCCCCTGCCTATGGAACATGCCCAGCCAGACGGATACATGCTGACGGGAGCCCTGTCCTCCAAACATGACACGTATTTCCATGGCCTCTTGGCTGCTGCCATCCCAACCCATCTGCTCGGCTGATCCGGGGGCTGCCCGTCCTCCCGGGGGGCCTGGCCCGCAGCCATGGGCAGGGGTGCCAGCCAGGGGATGCTCCAAGCTGCTGGCTGCAGGACAGTTGTCCTTGGAGATGGTGTGGATGCTGAGGGGGCTCATGGAGCAAAGGGTGTAGCAGGGGGTGCAGGGAGATGAGGGCTCCAGCGTAGCAGCTGCTGCCCTTATCAGCCAAGCAGGTGGCATTTTTTTGGCAGGGAGGCCCTCCCTGGTGAAACCTCTACAGATTTGGGATGGAGGATGGAGCAAAAACCACCCAGAACAACCCCCAGGGCAGTTGGGTTGCACTGGACTCAATATTGTGGTACAAAATTGGCTGCAAAAGCTTCACTGGTGCTTTTCCAGACCTCAGGAGGCACCTGAGCACCTTGTGTGGGAACATCCCTGGGACACGGTGTCCAGCATGAGACACTGTGGGAATGGGTAGGAGACACCCCTCCACCTGCAAAGAAAATTCCCAGTGGGTCCTGTATGGAAGCAGACACCCCAGTTGCTGTCAGTAGCAACCCAGTGACGGTCAGAGAAGAGTTTCAATCCTGAGCAGCCTAAAGGGCTGGGAGGGCTCTGAACCCCACGGAGGGGGAGCTGGAGCCCTCCTCTTGTCTACCCCATGCAGAGTCACCCCAGGTTCAGAGCCGTGTCCCCAGGAAGGGACCTGTCCTCCAGCCGGGTGTTGGTGTGTGTGTGTGAGTTTGGGGGCCTAGCAGTGAGTGCTGTGGTTGCTGGTGGTGCTGGGAGCCCCTCACCGAGTCGGGCAGGGGGCAGGACAGGGTGGGCAGCCGCACACAGGGCACTGCAGGCAGGACAGGCAGTGTGTGGGCAGATGGGGAGAAGCTCTTTAGAGGGGCCTTTCTTTTCCTCCACCTTTGCTCCAGGATGATGCTGAGCACTAGAAAATACTTGCACCTGTGGCAGAGCAGGCTGTCCTGTGGGTCCCTGTCCCGCTCTAGGGAGCCGCTTGGCCAGGAGTGAGGATCCCACAGCTCTGCTGGCTGCCAGCTCCCCCTACTCCCGGGCTGTGTCTGCCTGCCTGGCACGGGGCAAGCACCACGGCAGAGTGGGGAGCTGCCCAGCCCCAGCCTCGTGCCAGGGAAGCCCGTTTGGCTAAACAAGTTTTCACTGACACCTTTTTTTTTTCCCCCTCCAATGGAAGACTTCCAGCAATTTTTCAATTGCTCTGCGCTGAGTGGAGCATGGCCAGCTCCCTGCCTGTTCCCTGCTCGGAGCAGACAGCTGGCTCCTGCCCTGAGCTGGCCTTCCAGGCGCAGTGCCAGGCGGGCAGGACGTGGGTCCCACGCTCCCACGCACGGCCAGTGGGTGCCAGGCAGCTGCAGAGAGCACTGGCACAGCCCAGGCTCCCGGCCCCAGACAGGCACTGCTCTGCCCCAGAGGAAGGAGAAGGGTCTTGGCCAGACCCCCTCCTGCAAGCCCAGTGCCCAAGGAAATACTGGTGCCTGGGTGTGCAGGTGCTGGTGACCTCCCTTCTCTCCAGTGCCCAGGCTGCCTGGGGGACTGCATCCCTCTGCCCACACAGCCAGCCCCTCACGTGGCACTGCCCTGTCCCTCTCTACATATGCTCACAAAAGGAGCTTCCCAGGACCTATCCCTGGGATTAAAGACTAATTTTCTAGAGGGAGGTGGGAAGGTGGAGAAGAGGTGGGATAACCAGAGATGGTCACATGGAGAAAGGCAGAAATAACTGACATGTTTGATGGTTTCCCTTGTCAATACATCACTGATGGTTCCTGTCTTGCTCACGCCAGGAGTGACACAGGATCCTTCTGCCTGGCTCAGCACAAGAATGGAACAGAATAGAATAGAAGGAATGGAATATTCTGAGCTGGAAGGGACCCACAAGGATCATCCAGTCCAAGCCCTGGCCCTGCACAGACACCCCAAAAATCCCACCCTGTCCCTCAGAGCGTTGTCCAAACCCTCCTGGAGCTCTGGCAGCCTTGGGGCTGTGCCCACTGCCCTGGGGAGCCTGGTCAGTGCCCAACCACCCTCTGGGGGAAGAACCTTTCCCTGAGATCCAACCTGACCCTGCCCTGGCACAGCTCCAGCCACTCCCTCTGGTCCTGGCAAGGTTTGGACATGTAGGAGCCGTGAATCACTGAACAAGCACCAAGGAAAAGAAAGTGTTGAACAGCTTTGTCATTCAAGACACATAATTCCTCCTTCACCGAACAAGGCAGGAGCGTGTGCTGATAATCTGGGATCTCATAATTAAATACCCTGCAGCCTGAATATGGATAAGAAGGCACAGCTATGATTTTGTGGACTATCTCACTCGTGGCATTTCTGTGGGTTGGAGTTGCTTTGCTTTGCAACTTAAGTGCTCGTATAGGGCTGCTGCATGTGGCACACCATCAATCACAGGTGTGAAAAATCCCCCAAGCCACCAGAAAATGGAAACAATCTTGAATGCTCCTAAAGTGAAAGCACAGAGCCATTCCCAAGACATTCCTTCAACGGTGAAATGGCTTTTTAAGGAATCCAGACAGAAGATATAATAAGCGAAAAGCTGTACAGAGAAAGAAAACCCCACCACCTGCAGCAGCACAGTATGACAGGAAAATTCAGGGTGGAAGGACTCTGATGGTCTGTTGTTCAACCTTTTGCTCCAAGCAGGGTCAGAGCAGGTTGCTCAGGGATTTTTTTCAGGATCAGTCAAATCCTGAAGGTCTGCAAGGACAGAGGCTGCACAGCCTCTCTGCTGCCACGTTTGACCTTTCCCATGACAAAACTTCTCGCCCTATATCCAGTCCAAACTTGTTTTGGTTCATGTCTTCATCCTCCTACTGTGAACAATAGCAAAGAGCCTGGATCTGCCTTCTTGGTGGTCTCCTTGCAGATCATAGAACCATAGAATCAACTGGGTTGGAAAAGACCTGCAAGATGTTTAAGTCCAACCCTTGATCCAACCTTGCTGTGGTTACCAGACCATGGCACCGAGTGCAACATCCAGTCTTCACCTTAAAAACCTCCAGGGACGGTGAATCCACCCTGGGCAGCCCATTCCAATGGCTATAAAAAAATTTCTTTGTAATTCCTCTCTGTAGAAAATTTCTTCCTAATATCCAACCTAAACCTGACCTGGCAGAGCTTAAGACTGTAAAGATGGCAGTGAAGATCCCCCTGTGAAGGTTTCTTACCCCCGGTCTGAACAAACCTCATTCCCCCAGCCTGTCCTCACAGTGGGACATGCTCCAGTCCATGGACCATCTCAGTGACCTCCTCTGAATTCACTCTGTTCTGCTGATGCCCTCTGGTAGACCCAGAACTATGAAGTATCCAGCTGCAGTCAGTGAGTATTGAATAGCATTAGGTTCAAACACCTCAGCTCCTTCAAAAGCACCCCCAGCCCCGTGGTCGCATCTCCAGGCAAGTCCTCTCCCACCAAACACACAGGTGTGCAGTGAGGAGGTCACCACAGGGCTCCACGTGGGAGATCCTGGGGACAACTGGTGAAAAACTGGGTAGGAGAGGGCTAAAAGCACCATCCTGGAGGCTGGATGGACAGACCACCACCCAAAGATATCAATGCCACTTCTGAAAGAGGTGACAGTTTTCTTACAGCTGCCTCATGAGAAGCAACACTGAACTCTGCTCTCTGTGACCAGGGACAGGACCCTGGGAATGGCCTGGAGCTGTGTCAGGGCAGGGTCAGCTTGGATCTCAGGAAAAGGTTCTTCCCCCAGAGGGTGGTTGGGCACTGACCAGGCTCCCCAGGGCAGTGGGCACAGCCCCAAGGCTGCCAGAGCTCCAGGAGAGCTGGACAACACTCTCAGGGACAGGGTGGGACTGTTGGGGTATCCTGTGCAGGTCCCCAGGGCTTGGACTGGATGATCCTTGTGGGTCCGTTCCAGCTCAGGATATTCTGTGATTCTCTGACAGTCCAGGGAGATAATTTGTCCCCTCTGGGGCAGCACCAAAGCCACAGCACCTGCCACCCCCCAAAAAACCCTCCCTGTGGAAGTGGGAGGAGACAACACCATCCAGGGTGGAGATGCTCAGTGTGGGGAAATCAGCTTGGCTGCAGCTGCTCCATGGCAGGGAAAGTGCAGCACCACCCTCCCTGGGCGCGGGGCCAGCACGGCCCTGCACGAACAGGCGTCCTGTGCATGGGGAGGGAGGTGTTTGCTGGGGGGACACTGATGAAAGCTCTTGAAGAGCTACTGAACCCTTTCGTGCCTCCTTGGAGCATGGATGTGCCCTGCACCAAAGGGACTGTGCCCACTGGGATGGCCCTGCACTCAAACTCCAGTAAAAACGGGCAGAGTTTGCTGCATAATCCGGGTACTCACAGGGCTCTGCTTGCACCAGCCACAAGAAGATGGTCCAGGGGGGCAATAAATGGCCTGTGATGTGAATTTAGAGCTAATTTGGAGATTTCAGCAGCACCTGTGGGCATGGAAGTGTTTCCCTCCCACCTCCCTGTGCCATACCCATCGCTCTTATGGGAGCCACAGTGACAATGTGCCCCTGAACCAGCACAAACTGGGGTTCCTGTAGCTCTGCTTAGTGTGTTAGGAAACATCTTGAATTCTAATTCAGCTGAGCTGCAGATGAGGGTTTGGATGGTCTGTGCAGAGCTCTCCCCGTGCCTGCAGGATGGAATACAGTGCCCTACTGTTATGAACCCTGTCTGGGGGTTTGGGGGTCACCTTGAGCAGATACAACCCATTGGTCACCCTCCACACCTGCTAAAGGCCTGTAACAACCTGCTGAGCTTCCCCTTGCTCTCCTTCAGACCCCTCTCTGTCTCTGTGATGCCCATAAAGCCTCACATGATGAAGCAGTTGATCTGCAGGACTCCTTGTTCACAGTGGTCCCCATTTCTGTTTGGACCCATCAGCTGGTTCTTGCCATGTGCTGGGATCTCCGGGGAGTGGGGCAGGTCCTGCTGTGTTTGAGCATCACATTTGTGTGATATGGCTTGCAGGGGGAAGGGGACAGTAGCTGGGGTGTGGAGTACCTCTCAGCTGCACTTGCTAACCCCAAGAACAGTTGCACTGGCACTGCCAGATATGTTCTATTACAAGAAATAAGGAAAGGGATGGCTTTTTTCTTTGCGTTTTGTGAGAGAAACATTTTTCCTATGGATTCCCATCCTGAAGTCTTCTGACACAAATGAGGGAGCACGTAGGTGTTGCGGTGGAGGCTCAGGAGGTGGAGGAGTGGTTCAGCCCATTTGCTGTTGAGAGGAGGAGTGGGAATGTTGCCGCGCTTGGTCCAGGGCAAGATCATCTGCTGAGCAGGGACTGAGTGCTGCTGGACCATGGCCCTCGGGAGATGCTGGAGAGGGCAGAAAAGGCTGACGTGCTGGAGCTCAGTGTTGGGGCAAGTGTTTTGGCACGTGCCTTCCCTGCCAGCTTCCCACCTCATACGTGTTGCTTAACCAGTTTGTCCACAGCAGCCCAATTCCTCCCTCTTCATCCCAGGGCAATGGTGCTACAGTATTTCAATAGAGATTTCCTGGTACAGGAACAGTTCATCCCACACTCACTGGTGCCTAAAGAGTTCATAGAATCACAGAATCTCAGACTGGTTTGGGTTGGAAGGGACTTTAAAGAACATCTCACCCCACCCCCTGCCGTGGGCAGGGACACCTTCCACTAGCCCAGGTTGCTCCAAGCCACATCCAACCTAGCCTTGGACACTTCCAGGGATGGGGCAGCCACAGCTTCTCTGGGCAACCTGTGCCAGGGCCTCACCACCCTCACAGGGAAGAATTTCTTCCTAATATCCAATGTAAACCTACACTGTGTCGGTTTGAAGCCATTCTCCCTTGTCTGTCACCCCAGGATGATCATAACCACCTCACCAAGGCAGCAACTCCACCACCAGGGAGGATTTCCCCATGGCTGCACCCCCAGGAAAGAGCCCCAGACCCTGCAGGACATGGTGCCCATGGCACCCCCTTTTCCTGGCCCTTGGCTGTAGCTCATAACCCCAGAAGTGCCTGGCCACCAGCCCTCTGTGTGGGAGAAGGGAGGGTGGAGATCAGAACATGGGCTCAGATCCAACATGTAGGGCTCCATCTCCGCTGGCTGGAGGTGGTGCTTCCCAAAGTTTGGGCTGGGAAACCTGGGGCCTCCTGACCCTTACCTGGGCTGTGAGACGCTCGACCTGCCCCCGCTGCTGTGGTGCATCTCCATGTGGCTGGGTGCCAAGGACATGACAGGGCTTGTGAGGGGATCGCAGGGGTCGTGATGTGCATGTGTGGAGTGAGGAGGAGGCCTCAGGGGTCCTGGACAAGGAGCTCACCTACCACTCCTCTGTGCTGTAGCAGAGCCTACCTTACACATCTCCCCCTGCACAGCTCATCTCTTGTGAGCTACACCAGCGTCAGGGGAGACCGAGGCAGCAGCAAAGGAGGGGCTGGGAATGGCAGAAGGCTTGCACTGCTGCAGGCTGGAAGCAAAACCCAAATAGCAGGAATTGATCCAGCTGTTCCCTCTCCAAGGCCGTCAGGGAGCAGGTGACCACATCCCCCCCCCGGTCCCTCTGGGCAGGGCGGGACCCGCCGGCCCGGACCCGAGGGCTGAGGCCGGGCTGTTTGTTTGCAAAGCTGTGAGAGGAGCCGGGGGTGAGCAGGGCCACGGGGCTGGGGCCACGTGTGGGCCGGGGCGGGGGCCAGCATCACTCCGGGTTGGCCTTTCGGGGTGTCTTGGGACCGGTGCCTCGTGCGCGGCTGAGGCAACTGGAGCAGAGGATGCTGCCGGAGCGTTCGGGGAGCTGAGCTCTCCTCCGGCACTCTTGGACAGCCCAGAATTTCCTCCTCCCCGTGGGCAGCGGCCGGGAACGGCACGTCCTCCCTGGCCGACCCCTCCGGCCGGGTCAGCAGGTCCCCGCTGGCCCAAGCCACAGGAATGCTGGAGCACAGGCCGTTCGGATCCCGCGCTGGTTGACTTCAGCTCTTTTAAAAATATCCTCTGACAAATACCTGCACAAACAAGGGAAAAAACCAAACCCACCTCAACCTTAAAAGAAAAAAAAAAAAAAAGAAGAGGATCTGTAATTTTCCACAGAAGGGAGGTGCAGCCCTTGGCCTCCTAGTGCCTTGCCCAGCACCGGGGGGTTCGCAGACCCCCGTGCCGGTGCCTGTGCCGGAGGCTCGAGCGGGAACGTGTCCTGCCCAGCGGGGCGAGGCTCCGGAGATGCGGCACCCGCCTAAGGCTTCCCGGCAGGCTCTGGCAGGGAGCGGGGCTGCGCTGAGCTCGGCCGCACCCCGATCCCGCCTCGCACCGGCGGGTCCCGCTCGGGACTGCTCCCCGTGGCCCAGCCGGGCTGGCAGTGCCAGTGCTGACACCCCACCTCCCTCCCACGCCGGGGCAGGTACCACCTGGCTCCCCTGGGAAAGGGCTCCCGGCAGGAGGGGAGTCCCTGACCTCAGCTGGGGCTTTGGCAAGTGAGGGCGTTGGAGGCAAGAAATGCCTCCCAGAACCACTGGTGCCTGCTAAAGCTCGGGCTGGGTTTGACAGCACTGGGAGATAGGGGGAAGAAACTCCCAAAGCATCAACAGGCTGCCCATCCAACCGGGAAAAGGAGGGGAAGCAGCAACTCAGCACAAGGGGACAGTGCAGCCACAGGTGGGGACCAGGCATGGGGTGCAGGTGGGCTGGATGAGGTTGGGGTGCCCAGGCTCTGGACAGAGGACTCAGCCTGTTCTGTGAGCTGAGGCAGCCCTGGGGACAATCCCCACTCCATGGACACCCACCAGGCAGGACACACACCGGGTCCTGGGAAGACCCCCAGGGCTGCTCAGGAAGGGGGTTGTGTGTCCCTGCCATGGAGCTCAGCTCTGCACCTCACTGAGGGGTTCTGAAGCACTGGGAGACACCCAGCCCTCCAGCATCGGGCCTCTGTGCCTCCCAGCTCAGCCCTGTCCCCGCTACAGGCTTTCCTGGGGCTGTGACATCACAGGCTGCATCTTTGCCTCTGGAAGGGCTCTCCCATCCACGCCCTGTCCTGCCAAGACCTCCTGCTCTCCCTGCACCCACAGTGGGGCTGCCCAGGGAAAGTGGAATCCTCAGCACTGACTGGGGATGGTGGGAGTGGGCATGGACATAAACCCATTGCAGACTCCCAGTGCAGCGGCCCTGGCAAACCTCCCCTCTGGCTTGCCAGGATCCGTGCAGGGCTGTTACAGGGATATTTCATTCCTGGCTGGTGACCCAGCCTCATGCCTGGAGCGTTTGCTCTCCAAGGGGCAAAGGGAAGTGGCTGGGCTGTGGATGGCATGATGTGGGCACCTGGCCAGCACCGAGGAGCTGTCCTCCAGGGTTCTCCAGGGAAACAACAGGGAGCCTTGGTCCTGTTAAATGGCACAGGGTGGTGCTCAGTGTGGCTAGGAGAAGGTCCTGAGCGCTGCAGCTGGGTGCTGGGTGCTGGATCCCAGTCTGTGCAGGGTAGGAGAAAGGTGAGGAAAGGTGTGGGAAGACCTGGAGCAAGGGGTCTTTGAGGGTCTTGCAGGATTGGGGACATTCCTGTCCTGCTCCTGGCTGCTGTGGAGACACAAGGTGCTCTCTGGAGCCCATGAACACGAGGGCTCTGCTTCCAGAGGAGGCCTGGTTCTGCTTTCAAAGGGAACCCAGCTCTGCTGCCAGATCAGGGGGCTCTGGGGGCAGCCAGCACATCCTGCCTGGGGGATGGAGCCTGTCCCAGCTGGAAGAACTCAGTCCTTGGCACAGGTGTATGTGGGTGCTTGCATGGAGCATCTGCATGTGTGTGTGTGTGTGCATGGACACACAGCTGAGTGTGGGCACATGTGGAGATGTGTGCATGTGGCACATGTGTGTGCACAGGACACTTTACACATGGGGGTGTCACATGTATATCTGTGTGTGTGTGCTCTGGTGTCCTGCCCTCCTCCCCTCTTGGTAGGAAGGGTGGGAATAACCCCCAGATCCTTCCACTCCTCTGCTTTCTCTCCCTTGGAAATGCTGTTATTTATATAAGAAAATATGGAAGTGCCTTCAGTTCCTGCTCGGTGACCTTCAAAACTGACTAGCAAATTGGGTTTGGACGGCGAGCCCGGCCAGATGGCCCTTCTCAAACATGCTGGCCGTGCAACCGGGGCTTTACTCCTGGCTCCTGCTCCTGCTCCAAGGCAGCCTCGTGGAGCAGCACAGGCAGAATGTGCTCTGGGAAAGCAGCCACGCTCTGAGGAGGAGGCACTGGGGCAGCCGCCAAGCCGGGCTGGGGAGGGGCAGAGCCGGTGGCCAAGAGCCTTTGGGTTGGTAATGAATTGTGAAGCCCAGTGTGAAGTGGGGGGGGATCCAAAACTGGAGGGGAGAGGGCTTGATGTGGGCACCCAGGGTTGCCAGCTGGGATGGCTGTGGGATGTGTGAGCAAGCTGGAGGGTGCTGGGAGACACCTCCAGTGCTGGTGGAGACGAGCCCGCAGGGGTGACGGGATGGTGAGGAGCTGGGCCAGGCCAGCACTGGCTCCTGAAGCCCAGGAGAGTAAAGAACAAACCAAAACACCATCACCTAAGGGAAAGCAAGGCAAGGGAAGGCAAGGCAGTGCAAGACATGGCAAGGGAAGGCAAGGCAAGCAAAGGGAAGTGAAGGGTTAAAAGACCTGTCAGAGCCGAGCCTCTCTAGAAACATGGGAGACAGCTGGAAAAGATTGAAATAACTCTTTGCTGTGTGTCTGGGAGCTGTGGGTGCCAGTGAAAGGTAGTCTTATTTCTGATAATATCTGGTCTGACACACTCAATGTGTTTAACAGTTTTCAGCTCACTCAGGCAGATGAGACTAACTAGGAAGCGCTCACGCAGGGATTCCGGGATGCTGCATTAGCATGCAATCTGGAGAGGAATGTTCTGCCTCTAAATGCAAATAGAGGCTGAAGCTATTGAAGAAGCTGTGACTGATCAGCCTGAGGGATCAATCTCAGGGGTGGCCAAGCTCTTGGCACAGGTGCCATCGTGCAGGGATGCTGGTGACCCCCAACGCAGTGCCTGAAGGAGTGCTGGGGCTGGGACCCTTTGACTCACCTCCACATGGGTCACCAACAGCACCAACCTCCCCCAGTCACTCCTTGTCTTTCAGCAATGGCCTCCCCTGTGTCTCCTTGGTCACACTGGGGGAGGTGGATGGTGCTGGTGATTCCCCTCAGGTTAACAGCACCCACAGTGCAGGGACGTGGGGCACAGTCCTATACAGACCTGGAAAGTGGAAAGGGGTCCTGAGGGAGCTCAGCTGCCAGTAAATGCTTCCCAAGGGGATTGGCACAGCCCCGCTGATGACCTGAGTCTCTGGCAAGAGTTTCATGCCCTCACCTGTGGGACACCACTGCAAGGAATCAACCACATCTGCTAAGGTCTCCTGCCCAAGGGGTCCTCATTTAGCTGATGGGGGGCTCTGTCTGGGGCTGTGACAAGTGTCTGTGAGCCACCAGGGTGATGTTGAGCCCAGAGGATCTGCTGCAGCCCATTGGACACAGGGAATTGTGTGCTGGGCTGCAGGTTTCCCTGCCCTCGTGCTTGGCCATGGTGGCTGTGCCTGAAGGGGAGATCAGAGGGTGCATGAATTTGTTGCATGACATACATCATTTTCTATCAAGCAAAGGTATATTTAATCACAGGGAATTGCTGCCAAGAATTAGCATTGAAAACTATTATTAGGCATTACTATTATTAAAGAACAGATTTTCCCTAAATGCTGTTCTGAAGCAAAATTCAATACCTGGAGTGTGCACCAAAGACTGGTTGGAAATTTTCCACCAAAGGTTGGTCAGAAATTTTCCACCCAAATGGTATCACATGAAAAATGGAGCCATCAGGTACAGCAGACTATTGCTAAAGTATCTGTCTGTTTTTTCAGCAAAACTCCAACCCTTCAGAATGCAACGATTCGGGTTTTCAACTAATAAAAATAATTCTTGGAATTTCCCCCCCAGAAAGTATGAAAATTTAGCCCACTGTGACACACTTGGTTTGACACAATGTGCCCATGAGTATGGACATGAAGGAGAGGACAAACCCTGCTGCTGTTGGACTCTTACACAGACTGAGGGTTCAGCATCAGCCCTTGTGAGGTGGGGGAGGATCTGGACCTGAGGTGCACAGCGTGAATCCATCCTGCCCTATGTCTCCCTTTCCCAGTGGGTTGAAGGCAGATTTCTCTTCCCTGCTGCAGTTCTGGGAAGCTAGTTAGGTGCTGGTGTCACCTGGAAACCTGTTCTCTGTGCAGGGCTGAAGGAAAGCACTGCCTGGAATGGTTTTCCATCATGAAACAGGGGTTTATTGGAATCAAATCTTTCCCTGGGAACCTGTCGATCTCGCTGCCATTTTCCCCGCAAAGGAGCCTCCCAGAATCACTTTGACTTTCTCCTTTCAGCAGTGTCAAAATGTTTATTCCAAGCATGTCAAAACACCAAGTTCATTTCAGGAAAGTAAAAATATTTCATTCTGACTTTATCATTTCCCTCACTTAACTTCCACTTTATGTTCCGTGAAAGTACTTTTTAATCGGCGCCGCTTGAGCTCCTCTCACGCCGCGACTTCCCGAGGAGGAGGCGACGAGGGATCGTCACACGTGTCATTTCCAGGGCCCAAATTAGCATTTGGGAGAATTGTCATTTCACAGGATGTGCTGCACGTGTGGCTATGCCTCCCAAAGCAGAGCAGGCGCCTCACACGCTGCTGGGGTTGTCTTAGTACTTCCTCCCATTCAGCTCTCTGCAGACACCCAACAACTGGTGCTTCCCGTTGGGATCAGGGCCTGAGGTGAGGCTGATGGATGTGATGGGCACACCGGGGCGCTCCCCTCTCCCCTGATGCCACTTTCCCTCCTCTGTCCCCTGGTGTCCTTGCAGCTGGGAATGCTGAGCTGTGATGCTGGAAGCTGAATTTTTCCTTGGCAGTTGGACAAATTGGTCCCAAACACAGTCCTTGGAGCCTGCTGGTGGTTCTTTGGCATGGGCAGATATCCCACCTGCCTTTGAGCACAGCCCTGCCCAGTGTGGTTCCTCCTTGCTTCCCACAGCTCCATCACCACCATGGGGTTCTGCCCTGGACCCTGGAGCTGCTGGAATGGTGAAGGGGATGGGGGCTCCAAAACAGCTCTCAGGTGTCAATCTGGGTAGGAGTGGAAAGGGTAGAGGGGTTGTTGTGGGATGCTGAACATAGGATGTTGTGGGAACCATTCCAGATGGAGGAAGGCTGAAGATCCTGCTGGCCCAATGGGGTGAGATGGGAGGTGACACCAGCACCAGGTGAGGACACCAAGCCTTGGCTCTGCCCAGAGCTGCCAGGGAGATGGGGGAGCAGGGGCTCAGGCTGCACTGCCCTCCTGGAATGTGGTCCATGAGGAGATGTCTGGAGCAGCAGCTCTCCACCTCCTCCTCCACTTCCTCCTCCTCCTCTTGTTCCTCCTCCTCATCCCACAACCGGCCCCTCTCCCTTCATGTGGGGGGCTGTGATCCCCCAGCTCTGCCCAGCCCGTGCTGTCCCAGCTCCCCCTGCCCAACGAGGGTTTGCCCTGGGGGGCAGGTGCTGAGGTACACACTGGAGCTCCCCCAGTTCACACTGTTCAAGGACCACTCAGAGCAGTTCTGCAGCTGACTTGCAGCAGCCAAAGCACTGTAACATCCACCAGCCCCCAGGCCCTGGAGCATCCACCAGCCCATCCACCCACTGCTGGTGGGCACAACTTCAGTGCTGTGTGGGGGCAGAGACAGGGCAGGTGCAGTCCCCCTCACTGCCACCCTCGCTTGCAAGGAGCAGCTCACATGTGCATGGCAGGATGTGTCAGAGCTGGTCCTGCCCACTGCATCCCCACTGAGCTCCTGTTTGCCCTTTCAGCCTCACTCTTCCCACCTTGGAGGTGGTGGGCACCTTACCAAGGCTGGGCACATCCATGCCACCCCTCCCCTCCCTCTCCTGAAGTGTGAGATTCACACAAAAAACCAAGCTGTTGAGGGGCTTCATCATCATCAAGAGCAAACTGGCTTGTGCCCCAGAGCTGGGGGGCAGAGGAGCCTGCCTTTCCTGGCAGAGAGGGGGAAGCAGGACACTCAGTGGGACACCTTTGTCCGGGTGCTGCTGGAAGCCATCATGGAAAGAACAGACTAGGGAGTTGCATTGGGCAAAGGCTGCACTGGCATGGGAAAGATCAGAGAATCCCACAATACCCTGAGCTGGAAGGGACTCACAGGGATCAATGAGTCCAACTCCTGGCCCTGCACAGGACCCCAACAATCCCACCATGTGCCTGAGGGTGTTGTCCAAATGCTCCTTGACCTCTGGCAGGTTTGGGGCTGTGACCACTTCCCAGGGATGTTGGAGATTTGTGTACCCAGACCTGCAGCACCACCCACCCATCACCCCCTTCCCTGTTGCTGGTACCACCCTGATGGCTCTGCTCTGCTCTGCTCTGCCCTGCCCTTTCCCCCTGGACCTGCTGTGCCCATGCTCATCCCAGGCTCTGGAGCAGCAGATGAGGGGTGTGCAAGGGATCCCAGGGATGGGAGCACTGTGGGATAGGAGCACTATGGGATGGGAGCACCGTGGGATAGGAGTACCAGGGGATAGAAGCAGCTTTGGTTGCTTTTAGGTAGGAGGAGTCACAAAGTTGTTCAAAAGAGGCCTGTCACCTCCCCGCCCAGGGCCAACCCTGTGTGTGCCTGGGGCAGTTCTGCTGTGCAGGTGGGGAAATTCAGGCAGCAGGGGAGCGAGCCCAGTGTGTTCCTGCAGAATTAGGCACTGATAAAGCTCCAGGGTGACCTGGCAGCACGGGCAGAGAGCTCTGAGTTCTGTCCCCAAGGGATGAGGTGGCTCAGGGAGATGCACCTGCTGCAGAGCAGGAGAAGTGCTGCAAGAGCAAGGGAGCAGCGCCAGGCAGGGACAGGCACCCACGGAGCAGCACGAGAAGGGCTGTGCAGGCTGGGACCCTCCACTCAGCTTGGCACTGGGGATCTGGGCTGGGAAAACAAGGCTGGAAGAGAGGGTGAGAAATGTGGGAGTGTTACGACTAAGAAAGGCAAGACTGAGGAAAGAAACACCCCTGGCTCCAAATGGGCAAAAGGCTGTGGAGAGGGAACGGTTCTGCCTGTGGGTCCCCGGGAAGAGGAAGATGTAAACCACGGCAAGGGAAATTTGGGATAGTTGCTGGAGAACTGCTCTGGGGAGGAGGGAGGCACAGGGACATGAGCACAGTGGCACCACCCTGGGGTCTGTGGGGTCGGGGGGCGTTTGGGGTCAGTTCTGTCCTGAGGGTGCTCTGGTACCCTCATAGCCAGCTCAGCCCTCTGGGAGTTGTGGAACCAAGGAGATGTGGGGCTTGGCCAGCAGGTCCCCTGCTGCCTGGTGGGGAATGAGGAAACACTCCCCCTAAGCCCCCGTGCTGTGCTGTGCCTCCAGGGACATCTGCAGCCTCTGCAGCCACCACTGTCGCTGTGGGTTGTGAAACAGAGCACTTGTCAAGTCCCGCCTGTGTATTGTATTATATTTATTATATTATATTATATCTATTAGATTATATTATACTTTATTATATTATTAGAGCTGTCAGGCCGAGCACTCCCAGGCTGGAACCATCAGCTCCTCAGTTGCTTGGGTAACCTCAGCCCGTCCCCTCGGAGCAGGAACGGGGCCGCAGGAGCAGGACCGCACGTGACTGTGGCAGGAAAGACGCTGTTAACAGGCACAGCTGGTGGCACTTAGGGTGACAAAGCCCGGGGGGATGCAGGGAGCTCAGTGGCAGTGTTCCCAGGGCCGGCCAGGCGCGGCGGGTGGGGAGGGGCGGGTCTGCAGCGGGGACGGGCAGAGTGGCTGCCCGCTCCCTGGGGTGTGGGGAGGGGGCAAAGGTGGGTGTGAGGAGGGGTGTGTTGGGGTGCGGGCAGCGGGGTGGGCACGGGCAGGGCTCAGGCGTGTGTCCCCCGTGGGTGCTGTGTGAGAGACGCGCGTGGGTGCAGGATGAGTGTTTTACACCCTCGTGGGTGCCGGGGGTGCGCGGGTTGGGGCAGCGCCGCTGCCCTCCTGCCCTGCCAGGC
>VZRE01007732.1:1059912-1117310 GCA_013396775.1 Cephalopterus ornatus | reverse complement strand
TCTAAAACACCCTCCCCCCAAAAAAACCCCCCAAACCAAGCCAACCAAACAACCCAGCGAGCAAAGCCAGGAGCCTGCTGCATTGCAATGGATTTTTACTTTTTTTTTCTTTTAATTATTTTTTTCCCCTCAATCAGTTGGGGTTTTTTTAATAATTTTTTACAAACAGCCACACTTGGCTCAGGGTCTCCAATGGGATTTACTCTTGGGGAAAGAAGCTTTTTCTTTAAAGACCATCCCCTATGAGCTCCGCATGTTCTTTTTTGGGGTTATTTAACATTTTTATTCATGAATCTATTTATTTATTTATTTATTTGCCAGGATTCTCCAGACCAAAAAAAAAAAAGATGATTTTGGCGATTTCTTCTTCTTTTTGTTCTTTTATTTTTTTTCCCCCATCCGTTCTCTCTTTTCCTTTCCAGGACTCTGGAGTGGTGGGTTAATTCTATGTAGCTGTTGTTGTTATTGTTGCAAAATAACCTGTAAGTCTATAAATATTCCGCTTGTGTGGAAATGTCGGACTGTGCTGGGGATGCAGAATCGCTTTGGCTTTTCTGGAAAGGGGTTTTATTTGTGCACTTTTTGCCTATTGCTGGGCAAAGGCCTTTGCTGGGAGGTGGAGGGGGAGGAAGAATGCAAAACCTTGGCAATCTGTATTTCGGGTGGGTTTTGCAGGGGGGTGCAGAGAGAGGGGACCTGTCACCCCAACCTTCCCCGCTCCTGTATGGAAATGTATCGCCCTGTATGTAAATCTGTGGAGATTTCTGCCTCTGTCTCCCAGCCTTGCGTATTTATTTCGAGGGGGCCGGCTGTGAGGGTATGGTTCGGGGGTGGTTCAGATCGCTCACTTTTCTTTACTGATCGGATTTTTGGGCTGCGAGGGCCCGGTCGGGCTTGTGGGAAGCAGGGGAGAGCACTCTCCGGGCTGCGATGGCATTCCCGGGCCCTGGTGATTAATAGAAATTTGTTTACGAGAACAACCACCGCAGGTCACGGTGCCCTCGGTCCAGTCGTGCAATTGCTCGGAGCTACTGATTCCACCACTGACGAGCCCACGGAGCGGCCACCGTGGACACAAAGTCCCCGGGTGCTGCCTTTATTTTGATTTCTCAGCTGAGCTCTTGAACCGAAACGCTTTAAAGCAAGGGCGGGAGGGAGCGGGGGGGAATAAATTAGGAAGAAAGCCCTTCTGCTAATACGACTCGTCATTAAAAATAGCCCGGTGGCAACACAGGGATGGTACTCCCGAGACACTTGCAGTGGAACAGATATGCTGGAAAGACGGCTTTCCTGTAGTTAAAACGCACTATGTAATTCCCAGAGAGTGAGCGCAGCTGGAGCTGAGTGACTTGTGCGGCTCCGATCCCGGCCCCGGGCGGGGAGGGGGCTCCCGGGTCTGCAAGTGGCCGAAGGAGGGACAAACCCCCAAGAGTACCAACTCTGCTCCGGGATTTTGATTTTCGTTTTTCCCCAGCCATGAAATTCAAAGGAAGGGGGTTGTTGTGGGAGGCAGATCTGTGCTGCTTGCCGTTTCTCTGCAGCGTGTGACGCTTTCGCTTTAGCCGGAGCCCAGCGAGCCCAGCGCCCGCGGGACGCTTCGGGAGCAGCGAGAGCGCTGCCGCTTGGGGGATTTTTGCTGGAGACCCGAGGTCGAGCACGGCTTCCGTTCAAGTAGCACTTTCACGGGGGAGATTTCTCACTCTGCCTGGTCACAGCCAAGCCGGGCTTGCATCAGAGTTTCCATTCTAACTCCCCTCTTTACGGGGACATAGAGAGCAACCAGCAGCATCCCCTTTGGACTGGGGACTGGGCGGCCTGGGCGCCTTTGCTGAGTCTTTGGCCTTTCTTCTCCGGTTTCATACCTTCTCCTACTCCCTCTCTGTCACTCAGGGCCTGGCTGCAGCTACTCGGGAGCTCCTGCAACCTGGCTCCACTTCCCATTGCTTCGTGCTGTACCCAAAAGCAGCAGTGGTTCCTGTGGTGTCTTGCTGGGGACTTTGGGGTGCTGGGGATGGGCTTGTTTCCCTTGGACCCCTCTCCCTCCCTCAGCCAGAGGGGTTATTGCCGAGTGAGGCCTTGTCACCCTCTTCCCTTGCCTGTCCCATCTGAGTCAGCTCTGGGAACCTGCATGGCACCCGGTGGCAGTGGTGGTGGCTGCCAGAGTGGCAACGTCCTAGCGACAGTCTCTCTTGCCTTTACTAGCTGACAGCAAGTGGCTTCACCTTGGGGGGGGGAAAGGTGGTCTCATGGTGGGTAGGGTCACTGGAGGGAGTGTGGGAAGCCACCAGCAACCCTTGTGTTAGCTGTGGGGTGTTCCTCACCGGCCTGGGGTTCGGGGTGGCTCCTGAACACCAACGACGTGCCTGTGTAGCATGTGGAGGAGCAGCAGCTTGGCCCTGCCTTTGAGGTGCTGTGACAACTCCTCTGGTGGGGAGCCAGCCCCACACACTCCTCTCTCAAAAACACCCTCCGCACTGCAGAGAGCTCCTCACCCAGGCAAGAGTTTGAATCCTTGTGTGCCACCCTGCAAAGCAGTGGTAATACTGGAACAGGGGCAACGCTGCTGGGAAATGGTCCCCTTGGAGTTGGCAGGGGTATTTCTGGTCACACTGGAGCAGGTCCAAGGAGCAGGAGCGGAGGCAGGAGCAGTGCTGGGCATCACCACAGGTGCCTTGCACCCCCCCTCAGGCTGTCCCTCTCCAGCCTCTCCATGTCCCCCACTGGCAAAGCTCCTGTGATGAAAAGCAACCCCTTTGCCTGCGTGCTGGCGTGCAGGGCATGAAGTGGTGTGAAATTATTCAGCCGCCCCTGAGAGCTGCAGTTGGATGTTGAAGGCCCTCGGAGCTGGAGGTGCTGCTTGGCAGCGAGGGGAGCTCCTGGGTTTGGGTCGTTCTCCCCATCCCCCATGGGACACAGAACAGGTTTTTAAGGTATATTGAGGCCAGTGTGTATTTTTCCCAGGTGAACTGCACCCTTGGAAAGAAGAGCCTCGTCTTTTACAAAACACTGCTTAAATAAACAGTACCCCACTGTAATTTTTTCTTTTGAAATTAACTCCTTCAGGCCATGAGGCTTCCCCATCCCCACTCAACTGCTAGGACTTTTAAAGGGAAAAAAATGTGTCTGGGAGAGTTTAGCCTGACAGAAGAGAGCCTGTGAACTTCTCCCCTTCTCCGTGGCCCTCAAGGATGGGTTTTGGGAACAGCCTGCCCATTTTGGAGCTGGGTGCTGCCGCATGAATGTTACTTAAAAGGAGTTTTGTGCATATTAATGCATGTGCAGCGAGGCCAGGCTGCACACTGTGCGGGGACAGCCGATTCCCTGCCTGAATTCAACTATCTTGTTTTCTAATCTAACCTACTTTTTTTCTTTTGCCTTTTTTTTTTTTTTTTTTTTTTGTCAGAGGCCGGTGCTTTGCAGGAACCTGTTCTTGGTGCAATCTCAGAGCTTTTTGTGGGTGTCTGATTTCTGTAACACATTTTGGTTTCCAGTATGAATGTAATGTACAGAGAACATCATGACACTGCTCTAGGTGAATGTGATCTTATCTACCTGACATTTAGGGTTTTTTTAACCGTCCAATTCATCTGATTTGCATAAAAATCACATGATTTTACTTTTTTTCCTCCTGTTTTTTTCATGCATCATCATAACAAACTGCTCAGGTTTATCAGGCTGCTTTCTGCCTATCAGCATGAACACAAGGCCTGTCTCTCTCACCTTCATTCCTTCCTGATGGAGGTTGGGGATATTAAAGGTGGCACTTGGAGGGGACCTGTGATCTCAGAGAGCCACTGAAATCCTCAATAAGCAAATGTGTACGGTTTAAATTCCAAGAAAACAAAGCAGCTGAGCATGCATGCCATCAGGTTCCTGTTAATTTAAATAGACGAGACTTCTTTTTATTGATGAGGAAACTCCCCCGGAACAACCCCCTGGATCCCTGCAGGCTCCCTCTGCCACAGCCGTCCTCATTACAAAACAAGGCCGCAATTAAAATAAACTCCAAGAGCTAAACAAACTGCTGCCTCTCGCTGGTCATGTGTTAGCTTTAGCCTTTAACACGGAACAAAATATTTTCCTGGGTGTTGGAAGAGGCATGGGCTCCGGCTGGGAGGAGAAGAGGGAGCAGCAGCTGGGTATATGGGAATGGCAGGGAGCGGAGTGCTGTAATGCTCATCGGGGCTCTTTTCTCTTCCTTTCTTTTCTTTGTTTTTCTTGTTTTAATTTGAGTGTTTGTGATCTGACTCGGTCTTTACTGCAAGGGAAAAGGCTGGAAGTGGAAAAACTTGAATGTCGTGGTAAAGCCTGGCTGTCCCAGCACGCCCTGGGCACACCTGACCGTACCTCACCCCCGCCCAGCCTGGCTCCCACTCAGCCCACCATCCACTTGCTCGTCTGCAAGCCCCCAGACCAATTTGTGTTACTCCCATCACATGTCGTGCAGAGGCTTTAGGTGTCCATAGATACCACTTGACATCTGGAGCTGGGCTGGTATTGGGAAGGGGAGCACAGGGTAAGCTGGAGGACAGGACCAGAGGCATGGAGAGACAGCTGGAGGGAGGGAGAGCCAAAGGCTGCAGTGGGGTGTGCGGCCAGCCTGCAGTGCCTCCGTGTCACTACGCGGCTCCTTGCACCGCCTGAGAGCACATTGTCACCTCCGTGCCATGTGTAGACACCCCGTCTAGGGTAATGAATGACACTAACACCCTGCAAGAAGAACTGCTCCGATGATGGGGGGGTGTGCATCCATGCTGTGTGCAGATCAACCCCCAGGATAATATTCCTGCAAAATTGCCCAAATAACTGGCATATCTGCTTGGCGCTTGCTGCCAGGAGACAGTGCAGACTTGCCTGTCAAAAATGACTTTCCTCCCACATAGGAGCAAGATATCTGCCTGTCTGCCTGCCTGATCTCCCAAACACTGGCTGTGCATAAACATCAGTTACCAGGAGGTGGGTAAGGACTGTCCCCATCCCACTGAGCACCAACACCCCTGTGTCAGTTCTGCCCCATCTTTGATTTAAAAGGGGAACTTCATCCAGAAGTTTTCCAGCTGCAGATAATTACCTCTTCCCCCTCCCTGGTCCCAATCAATTTTTAACCAGTTATGGACCAAAGCCTGTCTGTGCCTCGGTGGAGCTGTTCTGGGTGGGAAGCCTCCTGGCAGGGCACACGAACCTTCACCTGATCAGCATCCCTAGCCCACTCCCTTACTTGTCCCCAAATCTTGTCATCCTTGGCACCCTCCAAACTCCGAAGCATGTGATCTGTGGGAGCTGAAAATCCCTGGCCCGCAGCTGAGCAGCACCACTGACCTCCTTCCTTTTCAACAGATCTGTCAGCTCTCAGCCGTCAAGATTAAAAAAAACCTCACTAACCCATACAGATACTTTTCTGATAAGGAGTTATGCTGAGGTAGTTCAAACCTAATGTGTAAGTTGCTTTGTTAGGAAAAAAAACAATAAAAAGAATAAAAGGCAGTGCTTGCTTTGGTTGGTTTATAGTATTCTTTATTACTCTTATGCCTCAGAGAATCTTGCAGATCCCTGATATTAAAAAGCAGCAGAGAGCCTAAGAGGAAGGATGATGCCTCAAACTTTTATGGGCATGAGCACATTATAATTAAAAGAGGGATTTGCATTGATCCTGATCATTTTCGAACAGGCCTCTAAAGTTCAGGCTCAACTAGCCTGTGTTTTTTTTGTTGTTGTTTTTTAATAACTCCCTGGATGTCTCAGCCAGTAGAGTGCTATGTGAATTTCAATTTCTCTCTTCAAATAAAACATTGACGTAATTTTTATATTCTTTGAAATGATCTGTGCAATTTTGTTCAAGGAAACTCTTTGATTTAGACTTACAGGATGTAGTGCCTGGATAGGAGGGTATCTGGAAGTAATGGTGAAAATGGTAATTATTTGTTTTACTGCCTTCTGAAATTCTTTTATTTCTCTGTACTATCTCTAAAAGCATGGCTGGCAATAACAAGCTGTCTCTGAAAAGAATTCAATTAAATATATTGCCAACAGAGTATTTTATAATTTTTTATACCAGTAGTTAGAGTGTTAAATAATACATTAGTAGATTTATAGACTACATTTAGGTACAACTATGAATAGCTACAGTAAAAACTCAGAATATTCATGTGAAAAGGGAGGGGGGGAAGTTTGGATTCTGGGTTTTAAGATTTTTTTCTCCTCGTCCTTCGTACTTGAGTTTCAGTTTTAGGACTTAAAAAGAATTAGATTTTCATATCTTTTTTCTCTTATTCTCGAATGACAAGAATAAGTTAGCTATTTTTTGAGACAAAAATTCCCATGAGATTTCTCCTTGTTTTAAATAATTAAATATTAAAGGAGTAAGAAAGAAGCAGGCAGATCCTACGATATGGACATGAATCAAATGGGATATTTATTTGCATAGGTTCATGGCAAATAGGAAAGGATCGATCCCGAAGCTGTATGAAATTGCCAGTTACTCCATTACAGTGTTACAAATAGATTATTACCCATAAGAACGTAACTCTTAATGTCCTAAAAATAATTCAATGCTAGGATTATTTTTATTTAATCTGGTAAATGACAAATATATTTTTGATTCCTATAAATCAGAAATGAAAGGTCCCCCAGGAGCTGGGAACTAAACCCAACTTCTCCCCCTCGCCCCTCTTATTTTTTTATTGACATTTCTTTCCCTTTTTTTTTTCTTCTTTTCTCCTTTCCTTTATTCCTTTCCAAAATCTCATCGGCTCTTCCGAATTTTGCAATTCATTTCTCCTTCCTTCGCCCTCAAGAAAAACACTTTTCCTCAGAAAACATGATACTTTTTTCCTTCCGAGACTCCCTGCAAATTGCCTCTCTCCCTCCAGACAAGTTTCGAGGATCAACAAGTTAACCTTCAGAAAGATTACAAAGGTACAAGTGGGCTGCTTAAGAGGTGAATCATTAAACATAAGGTGAAGTATATGACTGCAGAAGGTTTCAATTAAAGTGACAGTCGAGGCAGCCTTTGCCTGCCCGGGAAGGTTTGCTTTTATCGTCAGAGTCCTGCTGGTAGCTGCGTCCATCCCAGGCAGGGAGGGTTGGTTCCCATCGGCTTCGTTCTGTATTCCCAGGGCTTCTGCCGCTACGGTCCTCACTCCTGCAAACAACTCCACCGGTTTCAGCATGATAAATTCAACTGTGACAGCATTAAATTTGGGAAAGGAGCCAGATCTCCTTTATGTCCTGTCCAGGCTGAGATCAAGGAGCCCACCTTGGACCTGCCTTCACCCAATGCTCCTCATTACCCTGGCCTGAGGAAGAGCAGTATCAGACCCACAACCTTCCCCTTCACTTCCCCAAATCCTGCTCACTCCTACATTTTATTTTTTTTTTTTTTAAGGTGGCTTTGTTTTAATATTACAGCATATTTAATAGCCTCAGGGTGGAGGGAGAAATGTCAGATCCTTGCTGAGTGGTGGAAATCCCGTCTGAGTCCTGCCTTGTCCCCACATCCCCAGGTCTGCTTGTCACGGGGCACCTCTAGCCCTCTTGCCAAATTTCTCCTGGGTGCTCAGGGACTGCTTGCACTGACACAGAGCCTATATCAATGCACACAGGATAATGCATGGATGAAGACCAGTCCACAGGCAACTGCCCTGCACAGAGGTCCCGCATGCTTGAAAGGAATACGTGCAGTCTTGTGCTTTTTTTTCTAGGCTTTGTGGAGTACAGGCAGTACTGTAGTGAAGTAGGAGGTAGAAAGGGGTCAGGCTAGATATTCCCCTGTCATGGAGCAATGCTGTGACATTTTTTGGCACTTCCCTAATTTAAATTTTATGTATTTCTGGGTTTTATATTTTGCCCTGGCATGTTCCTGTGTGTCAGTCCCAAGTGTGGATGAGATCCTCTCCAGAAGGATGCTCCAGCGATTGGGTTAATACCCTCCTGCTAATTCCTTACATAATCATGTGGCCTCAGATCCTCAAAAGTATTTGTGTGCCTGCCTCCCTTGGAAATCGGAGAGTTTAATTGTCTGCTAAAATTATTGTGTTTTGTTTTGAAAGCAGAGCAGGAAGTAACAAACTTGGGGTTTATGAGATTTGTGTGCTTCTCTGTGGTCACAGAGCATTTTATCTACCTTCACAAATAAATTTTCAGTCACACAGGGGAGTGCCCAAATTACAGACGGATTTTTAGAGAGTGACCAGCAGAAACCTGGGTACCAGCATAGGTTAGGGAATCTGGGTCTTCTCCTCTTGATGCTTCTGGTCCCAATTGGTAAAATTTGTGTAGGACGATGTCACAGTCTCAAAAAAGATGCTGGAGGGAAGAATCCATTAAAGCCTGTGAGATGCTGAGATAGGAGGATAATAGAGATCACGTCAGTGAGAGATGCCATCTATTACAGATAACGATTGCACAGCTGACTGCATCTCCCCCTCTGGAAATGGCTCCTTTCTTAGTTTCATTTTTGGCTATACAACCCAAAAGAATTCTTCTCACTCCTTGGCATTTGTCCCCTTCAGATATTTCATGCAATACGGAAGAAGGAGGAATCAAAATACCGTGACATTGAAGTTTATTGCCGATTCTGCTCACGTCGGTTGAAATCAGTCACTAAAACCTCAGCCTGCAGGACCCCGTGCTCTGTATTTTTCTTGTCTAGGTAATCACGATGGCAGCAGGGGGAGGTAAGTAGAAGGAAAAAGGACTGATTTTATTAGGTGTTAGAAGAGCTTATTAGAAAACAGGGGGGAAAAAAAGCAATAAAATTATGAAGACAGGAATTAGAACAAGTGATGAAATCCAGTCCCTGCTGACTGCAAGGGGACACTTCTCACGCACCCTTTCTTGGTTTGGAAGATGCCCAGGCATTGATAAACATTTTACGAGAATTTGACTCCACAGCAGCAAGCGGCGGCGAATACCAGGAGAAAATATACTCGTGTGCCAGGATCAGCGAAGCAGCTTCAGAGGCAGCGTTTAACCTGCTGCCTCGCAGCCTCTGGGCCCTATTTGGGTCTGTTGTCAGCAAACAATTTGGATCTGCAGTATACCTGGGTTATATTTAGGCCAATTAAATTAATTACTGGAACAGACAACCCTTTTTAGACCCAAGGCACTTTTTGCCCCCCTTCTCGATACGGTAGGGCTGATGTAGTGATTTCAGAGCTTTGGTTTGGCAGTTAGAGTATATGTGTATTTTACATAAGAAACAGCAGCAGGGATGAATGCTGCTAGACAAATATTTGGTTAATTTTTTGTAATTATTAGTAATAACAATATTCTGCTCTCTCAAGCACCTTTCATCTCTGAGCGTTTTTGAAACACTGGGACAGCCAAGCAATGCAGCTCTGCTCTAGGGGCTGTAATTAGCTTTAGCTCCACGCTGTAGATGTGGAAAGTGATGTGGAGGGAGGTGGGAGGATCGGAGGTGCAGCAGAATTGGAGAGCAGTGCCCTGAGCAGCAGCCAGCAAAGGGCTACCAGAAGCAAAGCTCTGGCCACTGCTAGCCTTTTGGTTGATCTGTCCTGTAAGGCAAACTCATTTCATGATGCCATGATGATGTTCAGGCCAGCTTCTGAGCCAGGAGCCTGAACTTTCCCTCCTAGGAGATTCAAATACACCCAGTCGAGGAGGATATCCCTTGGCCACCAGCCCACGTCATCTCCCCTCATTGTCAGAGGTGATAGAAGAAGATGGTTTCACATGGTTCCCCTTCCCAGTCCTCCTGGTGACTGGGGTCCACATGCCCATGAGATGAGAAGGGTCCCTCAGTGACCGAGAACACGAGAGACCTGCTGGGCTTTGGAGCCTGTTCCCCACAGCCCTGGGCTGCCACACCCTCTTTGGCCAGGTTGGCTTTTTGCCTCTGTCTGCCAGTTGCAGGACCTCTTTCCCCACCCACTGGAGGGTCCTTCACCTAGTTTTCACTGTATGTGTGTTCACACAGCATTTGGTCCTCCCCCACACTTAGGTCAGCTCTGTACCAGCTCTGCCCTCCAGCTGCAGTATGCTCTAGGTCTCTTGGACATCTGTGTCCAGGCTGTGTTTGTCTTGCTTTGAAATGGGTAGCAAACTCAAGAATTTGGGATTATGCCTTAGGAAATTCAGCCTCTCATTCCAAAATGAACTGCCCACGTCTGACTGATCCTTGCCCCTATTTTTGGCCCTGGAGCAGAGGTAGCAGAATGCACCATGTGTCCTGCAACCTGGCCACCAACCTAGCAGCCTGACCCATGCCTTTATCACCAGCCCCTTCTGCAGTTAGTATTTGGGACTTTGGTTCAGGACCCTCGTTGGATAGAGCCGTGGTGCCTGGAGAGGTTGCTAATCCACACTGTGACTCATGGATGTATGCAGAGGACACAGATCTCTCAGGAGAGAATCCTCTGAGATTTCAGGATGTAGATCATGATTTGCATGGGCTCTTTCAGTCTGCACCTTCTTTTAGTAAGGAATGTCATGCCATGCTAGCCAGGATCTAGGTCTAAAACTAAGATGGGTAAGTTCTAGATCAAACCTTGGGAAAAAAAAGAGGAAAAAAAAAAAAAAGAAAAAAAGGAATTAATTATCTATCATTCCTATTCTATTTCATTCTATTTTATTCTGTTTTGATCCATCACAAATGTGTCTTCCCAGCAAGTTCCCTGGTTCAGGCCTTAAGTGCCAGCACAGAGATCGTGGCTGTAATGCTGAAATTAGTTGAGCCCAGCAGATCGTCAGAGCTTCAACCTGACACAAGGATTCAATCACCTAAGTATATTTCAGCTCCCAATTGACCTGGTACTTCTCTCTGTTATTATCCATGCACAATCTTTCCTGCTGTGCCAAGATTCCTGTGTTCTTTTTTTCTCTTCCGTCTCTGATGCCACAAAGTCAAGTGAATGTCTTCAAGGAAATCTCAGTAATAAAACCTATTTCCTCTTCCCAGCTGCAAAGAGAGAGCAGAGTAATAGTTTCTTTATCCATCAGGGACCGGTTAATGCCTCGCTCCTCATCATCACCAAATGCAACTAATAAAGGAGTAAAGGAGATTTGGCAGTTTAATGCAGCAGCTAATTTTGTGCCTGCTGCCCTGCCAGAAAGTATTTTCACTTTTGGGTGATGCCAGAACAGCAGAGCTGATTAATTAGCCTTCTCTTGAGCAGGAAGAGCTCAGCTAGGATGCCTGCAGCCCCCAGATATCCCTGGCATTGGCTAACCTTGTAGTAGCTGGCATTCCCAGTATCTCAAGGGTTCATTGGTCTTTCTGTCTGGGTAAGGCAAAAAGACGACAGTGCAGAGCTTTCCCTTGGGAGGGAGCAGGTCTGTTATACAGATCAGGTCTAGCTCTGTCAGTGAGACAACTGGCCAGAGAATGCTCATAGCATGAAGATGCTGTCCAGGCACTACCAACGTGGTGGCTCACAGCGGGTCAGTGCAGAGCTCAGTGCTGCGTTTAAGGGAGACAGTGCACAGACTTGTAAGTGTCTGAAGATCCAGCTTTGGAGAGGTCAGCACTGCTGCCATCGCATGCAGGTGTAGAGCCCTATGGAAAACAACTCTCAGGAATAGTAAATATGTTTGCACAATGAGCAGAAATGCAAAACAAGGAAACTCTGGCCTTTATGGGGAGTGTCTCAGAAGAGACATTCAGACTCATTCATTGACTTCAAACAGTTGAATACATGGGAGACATCAGCCACGTTTGAGGGCAGCCCACAGAGCAGCATGTGCCCACAGGACCACAACAAGCAGAGCCCCTGTGCCAGCTCAGTAGTGCTCTTTGTGGGTCATTAACTCCTCCTGAGCTCCCTGTCCTGCCTTCATCTCCACAAGGTGTTTCAGAACAGCTTAAGCCCTTGGATGTATTAATTAAACTTGGGGACAGGAACAGGCTGTTTCTGTAGGGCCTGGTCATCTTCCTTTACATATAATTTCTCAGAGGTAATGCCTGAAAGAGTTTGCAAGACCAGGAACATAGTGAGTGTGTTTGTAGGCAGAGAAACTCCCTCCAAGCATGTGATGTGTAGGATCCTGCAAAACAAGTCCTTTCGTCTTGGTGGGTCAGTCTAGATGCTGTGACAGTAATGATAATACTGAGAATTTCAATCTGGAGACTTGAACAGCTTCTGCAGTCTAAAAGCTGGTGAGGGGAGAAGTAGCTGCAAAGAGTAGAGCAGGTGGATGGTGTGATGTGCTTCTCCTCTAGACCTGCTGCTGGGCTGTAATGTGAACTTTACGAGGTGCCCCAGCATGAGCATCTTCATCGGGGCTGGATTACTGTTCTGCTTTTGTAATGGGTGCAGAAAAACAGATGCTCCAAAGAGGCCCTTCAACTCATTCCTAAGGAGCAGTCTGTGGTAGGCTGGTTGTGCCCTCCAAGTTCCTCTACAGACCACCCCGGTGGCTACATCATGTGTGAACACCAGCTACTCCCATTTGGGGTTTTTCTGGCTATTCCTGCCTCCTTGGGCTTTCCGAGTATCACTTCTGCCAGCCCCATGTGTTGAGCCGAATTTTCTGACTCAGGTGCTTATTCAGGGAGACACAGGTTTAACCCCATCCTTATCTGTCGGGAAGCTTGAACATCCTTAGTAGGAAGCAAGGGCTTATACCCTACTGCAGGTAGGTGAAGTTTAAGCCAGTCTGTAAAGCAATCCTGTCAGAGGGAAGCACAGTGTCACTGGGTCAGAGACCCAGAACAGCTGGTGATGGTTGAAACTCCCCGTTTCAACGTGCCAAACAGCTAAACTGCAACGCAGACAGGGGAGACCTTGATCCAGCGAAGAAGATAAGGTGTTTCAACTGGTACAAAGTAGCCAGTACAAAACTAGACCAGAAACACAGAGAAAGCTGGATCTATGAGGTGGTGGTGCAGCCCGTTGATGGGGTACAGCCTTCAGGCACAGCATGACATCATGTATTACCGAGATAAGGGACAACAAGCACACAGGAGCACAAATGGAAGGAGTATCAGTTTTGCATTTTTTTGTAGTGAAACACTTTTTCATGTAAAATGTATTGTACAGATGTTTCCTTCGCACTGTACCCAACTTCATGATGAGAGGAAAGAAGTTGCTTTTTTTCTCACAATCCAGCTTTGACATGGTTACTCCAGGTGCTATAAGACCCTTCTGATTTCTTAGAGGTTGCAACGGCAACACAGGAAGGGTGGCCTTGGCCCTTCCCAGGCATGGTGGTGTGTGTGCATGATGAGAGCTAGATGAGGCTAAGCATCCCCCTGACCTTGCAGGGCATCTTTCCTGTTGCTGACAAGTGGTGTGCCCAAGCTGGCTGTAGAGGGGTGGTTGCTTTGTCAATGTTCTCAGCACACGGCACAGACAGAGCTGCAGGGGCTATGCACTGGCTGCGAGCTTCACAGAGATTGACAAATCAACTCACCTTGATTTATCCAGCTTTCCCAGATGATATCTTGAAATGTCTCAAACCTGTTGCTTCAGCCCAACCTGGCAGGTAACATAGAGCTTGTGCACCGCTGGGACAGGGTTTAGGCAGTGGGTGAGTCCAGCTGGCAGGAAGCTCATTGCCTGACTGCAAGGGGACAGATCTTTATGCTGTGGCAGTCACAAGATCAAGAAATGCTTTTTCCTCAGAAGAACTTGTTGATTTTAAAAATAAAAGAGCCATGGCCTATGCTCCCAGGAATGTCTTGGATCAGGAAAATGGAAAGACATTTTTCTGTTTCTAGCGCAATTTGCACTGTAAAACCTAAACAACGTTTGTTCCTCTGGACCTCCCCAGCTCCACACTTCTGTGGCATTTATCAGCGCAATATTTTGGTGACTGACCTTCGTCCAGTTAACTAGCATGACTTAAGTGGTGTGGTGACAGTGCCAAATTCTGATACCTGACAGCTTCCTTCTTCTTACTCACAGCAGTCAAGTGGATCCAGGGAGTGCTCCACTCATGGAGCAAACAGCCTGACCTGAAGGTTCTTTGGAACAAACCAAGGCCCAAACCTGTAAAAACTTGTGCACCTGCTCAGATTTGAGAGCATAAGTAATCTCAGAGACTGAAGATATTATTGCTATCCTTTATTCATATGCACTATTTCTAAGGCTTTCTCTCCCTATTATCTCGATGTCTTGTAAACATTAATGAGTGGTTCTCAGGTCCCAGCACACTTCTTCATTGGTGGCATGTCACAGGGAGTGATTAAAATTATGGGAAAAAATGGGAAGTTGGATTTAAAATATCTGGTTTTATTAAAGTTCTTTTGCCTAGCTTTTGGAGCATAGAAAATTCAGGATACCCTAAAGGTGGGGTTTGAGATATTTCAGAAAACAGGAACCATTTCCCAACCTGTTCTGTTTCCTCCTATTCTGAAACATTCATGAAAGCCATTAGAGGTGTCTCCAAACCTTGCTGCCACTAAAGAGTTAATGCAT
Organism: Cephalopterus ornatus; assembly: GCA_013396775.1. Classification (NCBI taxonomy): domain Eukaryota; kingdom Metazoa; phylum Chordata; class Aves; order Passeriformes; family Cotingidae; genus Cephalopterus; species Cephalopterus ornatus. The sequence continues at coordinate 1,102,932 of VZRE01007732.1, read as the reverse complement.
ATGGCTATAAACCAGACTTTCAGGTCATTTTAGATGAAAAACTATTTCTTCTCATTTAACTTACCTCTGAGAAAAGCATTGCTCCTAACCTTGGCTGCCTGATTTTGTTAACCACTGCTGTTTTCACTGGGACCTAAGGACTGGCTAAGGTCCAACCAGGCTTAGATGTGTGATCACATGCCCTGGGAGAGTGCTCATCCCCTCCAGCCCTGGATCCTGGTGCAGGGAAGTGGCTTCTGTGTCCCCCATTAGGAAGAGGAATTTCATCAGGGAAAAAGCCCGAAGGGTTGGTGTTCTCCAGCCATGTATGTGAGACAGGGACCTAATGCTGCATGCTTGGGAGTGACATTTTTGTCTCTAGGTCCATGACCTGGTTGCTGTGGGGTTGGGACAGGTTGTCTCAGTGTGGAATCAAGATCTGGGATAGGTTCCCTGACCTTCACACTGGGAACGGGCCTTGTGCTCTCTGCCATTGTGGGAAGCAGGGTGACCCTCATGAACTCAGCCAAGAGCTGGAGAACCTCCACCTGCTGCTGGATCACTCTCTGTGTGACACCCATTGGGGGAAAATCTTGCCAAAATCTTAAAAGGACAGAACTGGTCAAATATTCAAAGCCTGGTCTGGAGATGATTCCTCAGCAGTGAGAGGTTTGGTGTGAATGTCCAGCTGAGTTAGCTCATGCAATGGCAAAGGGCTGGGAGATATCCTCAGTTCCCAGGCTCAGAGCTGGAGTTGGGTGAAATTGTTTCACTTGTGTGAAACTCCCCTTGTGTGAAAAATGCAAATTTGGTGACAAATAGTTTTGAACATTATTGCTGGTTGAACTAAATTGTTTGTCCTGAGAAAAATATTCCAAGAAAGCACATTTGCAATGTTTATTTCAGTTTGAAATTCCCCTCCATTTTACTTGTAAATAACTCCAAATCAAAGCACAGCATTTTCTCCTCACCTTTCACGTTTTCTGTAATTTAAATTAATAGTCCTAGTTGCAATCCGAACTAATTCCCTCCTTCCTGACTTTTCAGAACTGCTCATGAAACAAAACAACTCCAAATACATTTTTGCAGACAGTTCTCCTCAGAATCATTAGACACATTAACATCCACCACATAAATGAAACCACAGGCTATCAATGTTTTGAGACAGCTGTATTTCCCACCATAAATTTGCATAGCATCACCTTTGTAGCACTCTGAATTATTCTACCAATACCTTTTTGGGGAAAAATGCAACTTACTGGTACTGGATCTAAAATTAGGAGACTGAAAGTCCCCAAGCAAAACCTCAGCCATGCTCTTATCCACCAGTCCCAGGTCTCCCTTCCTGCCTATGTCTAGCACTGGGCAACCTTCGTTCCTTCCCTATCTCTACTCATTGTGTTTGTTCCTAACAAAGCGGCATCATCCTGTTTTCCTAACCTGTTTCTTTCTTCTCTGAAATATCTGGTCCAAGGAAAGGTTTTAAACTCCTTTTCATCAGCAAAGCATGACCTTTCAGAGGGTTCCAGCAGCTATTTCTGCAAAATTTCCATTTTTGCCACCACTTAAGGTTTTCATCAAACTCCCATCTAACAAAGTGTAGTTCTCAGCAACTGCACGCAGAAGCAATTCAGCCCTCTGGGCAGTGATATTTGTCTGCATCAAGAAAATTCTCCCGATTAGACAGAAAATGGATATTTCTTCCCCCGTAATATATACTTTTAGTGAAATCCCCCAGCTCAGTTCCCCTCCCCCCTCCAAAAAATAATAAGAGCAGAAACAGAAAATAATGAAACAAAAAAATGCTTTTCCTGCAGAAAGCACCGTTTCCTGGTGAGCTCTGCCACCAGCTCCTGCTCTGTCTCTTGGGAGGCAGTGGTTGAGAAGGTGCAGGAAGGCAGCAGTTCACCCTGGTAGTTTGTGTGCAGCTCCTGCCAGCTTTCTGCCTCCCACACCCCCAGCTGCCCCATGGAAGTGCAAGGTTTTGCTTTCCCTGCTGTGGGAAGACAGGAAGACGAGCCTTTTGGGGAGGGATTTGTTTCCCACAGTTAACTGGAGATGAGGGTAATGGTGGGGCTGATGCTTTTCTCTGCTCTCTGGTGATCTGTGTCTTCTCATCAGGGATGCTGACGGAAGTGGCCCAGCTCCCTCCATCCAAGGTCATGCTGGGATGTGCAGCAGGGTTGACATCTGAGAGTTGTGACCCTGGGTGGAGGGGATTGGTGCAGACTCTTCAGGTCCCATATCTTCCACCGGATGGAGGACGCTGGCTCTGCACGGCCCTCGGGCTGCCAGGCAGTGCTCAGCGCAGTGAGCTCACCCCACTGCCTGCACCCAGGTGGAGACTGGGTAACATTTAAGGAAAAAAATATGGGGGTGGAAAAAAGGGAAATGAGAAAGAAAAAGAAACACGAAGGAGATGATGATGAAATGTTTGCCCTGCCTATCAGGGCAGGGGCAACGTGAGCAGCATAGCAAAACACGCTCACGCTGCCCCAGAAACAGCCTGTGGAAAGATGTGGGTCAGTTAAGATGGGTGTACTCAGGAGGCCCATGCCTCCTGAAATGCCACATGCAGTAGGAGCACTGCTAGGCAAGTGCCAGGACGCTGTTGTTACACAGCCATTGCAGAGATGTGCTGCCAGGGCTGGAGAGATGGAGGAGGAGGAGGAGGAGGAGGAAGAGGGAAGGAAGTTTTGGGGAGTTTCTCTCATGTAATTGCCATGATTCCTGGCAGCCCAGCTCACCTCCTGTTGCCTTAGGAAGTTTGAGCCTTGACTTGCCAGGTTGTGCTGGAGCAACTGAGCGAGGAAGGACCTGAGCAACAGAGTCCATGCTGGGTCAAGGCTCCCTTGCTCCATCCTCTCCTCTTGCATGTGAGTTTGGGGCTGGAGCTGCTGAGCAGATGAACTGTTAACCTCTGACCTGTCTCCCCAGGGCTCCCTGCAGGGAGTTTGGGCCTTTTTCAGCCCATGTACTCTGAAGTGTTGCTCAGGAGAGCTGGGTCCTTGCAGAGCTCATTTACAAACCCTCATGACAGGTTACTTTGCAGAGCAATCCTCTGCAGAGCTCTCTCTTCTGGGAACAAAACTCTTTCTGAGGACAGGTCTCCTGAGAGGGGCCTTGAGCTGGTACTGGGTTGTCGTTCTCAAGCAGGGATAATATTTTGCATAGAAAAACTTCCTCTAGGAGGGCTCAGACTTTCTGCACCTCCCAAATGTGTTGGAGGTTCTGGTTTACCACTTCTCCTGTGTCATGCTTCATGGGTAGGAGCCTGCATCCAGTCCCATGTGCAGCACCATGGCAAATCCAGCACAAATATCTAGAGAGGGTGTTCGGAAATGTGTGTGTCTCTTACAGCAGCAGAGCAGTGAGCTGGCAATGGTTTGGCTGTCCCTGCCAGGCACCATTTTCTTCCTCCACAGCTGGCAAATGCTTTGGCACCTGCAGCTGCTTCCCGAGAGACTCCTAGGAGTGAAGGAGCTGTTGCCTGCTTGCAAAGCCTGGCATGGCAAATTTGTGGAACAAATCAGGATGAAAGTGTGTCATATGAGTAACTGGGTTTTAGAGAGGCAGCTAAAGAAACCACGTACCCACCGTTGGGTACCACCTGTTATTGCTTTCCCCAGGCCATTTGTTTGGGCTCCACTGAGATGTGCTCGGTATTTAGAAACTCTCAAGTTCTGAAACTTTCTGCTCATATCATGGGAATAATGACAATCCAACTCGAGTCATCAGGTTCTCAAATTTAATCACTTTAAAAAACGTCAGTGTTAATCCCAGGCCCCATGAATACTTTATGACATAAGATACGTGTTGACACTTTGAAGTCAGGTATTTTAAGGGATTGTTCAGGTCTTTTATAATTAAATGGATTAAAAAATATAGGAATGTATTAATTTTTCATCTAGTTTCTGTCTTCTCCTCCTCCTCTGAACAAGCCAATGAAATCATAAAAAGCAGGTGTAATGGAAAACAAACCCAGAAGTCTCCCTGCTGAGAAATGTTGTCGAGCAATGCTTTTTTTTTTTATTTCAGCAGGAGGAAATGGTGACATCAAAATGATATTGTAACATAGTTGGCACTAAACAAGTATAAAGTGTTCTAGATGACAGCACATCATCTCACATGCCTTCTATGCTCTAGGTATTGCAAATAAACCACCTGTCACATAGACCATAAATATATTTCAGAGACTAAGTGAGATCCAGGAACACAAGACATTGCAGCTATCCTGGATGACTGGCTGCACTGAACTTCCCTTTAACTGTGAGGCATTTCAGAAGTATCCCAGTGGCCCCAGTGGTCCCAATGATCAAGACCCACATGCCAGCTCAGGATAGAGCACCAAGTCTGTGTGGAAAATGTTCTTGACCTTGTGCTGTCATCTAGACTAGGGTTTTGCTGTGGCAATCACACTGTAGTTAGTCCCCTGGACATCCTCACCAGAAGGTAAAGGATGAGCCTGTGGGCTTGCTGAGCAACTGTCTCACTTGTTTGACATCCAGTGGTGTCCCACCCATTGCTTAGGGCATCTTCACCTGCCTCTCAGCTGCAGCTATAAGACACATTCCAACTGTTGAGCTGTATTTTAAGTTCTGTCCCTTGCTTTCCAGAGCCAGACCCTGGGCAGAACAGTTGTTGTCCTTTGCATCCAGGGCCTGTGGCCTTGGAATTGATTTTGTGAGACTACACCATCCCTGTGGGCCATAGGAAACAAGAGAGAAATAAGAAGCAAGACTTGGAGTCTCCCTTGGATAAGATTTGATCAAACATCTCTCCACTTCCCAGACCCTTCATGTGGTGCCAGCCTCCTGGTTCCCAGGGCACAGAGCAGTTGCCTCTGACCACCTTCCTGTGCCAGCAGCTGACAAGGGTCACAGCAACATCAACAGCAGTATCCCACCACTCAGGTGCTGCATTTTGCTTCCCCATATGCACTTTACCCACCTATTCTCTGAGTCCTGCTTTATGTAGAAATTCTGCCTGCCAGGAAGTTTATTCAGCATGGCCGAGCATTTGGCTCCCACAGGACTCTCAGTGAGACCAGCCAGAGGTGGTCATGCAATGATGACAGGGTTTGACAACAGTACAGGAAGAAGATTCAGTAGTGGGGGAGGCCAGATGAGGAATTCGTCTTACATCATGACTGGAATCTGATTGAAATACCCAGATGGTTTGGTTTGAGGTTACCTCTCTCCATCCCTCTGACCCCAACCCTCACCTCATTCCTTCCCACGTCAGAGCTCACCCAGTCCTTGCCAATCTCATGTTCATCTTTTCACCATTGGTCCCCTGCTCCCGCTTGCTGTTCTGCAGGTCTTCCTTGTTAGGTCACCACTTGATTCCTCTGTTTGCATGGCAAGGATATGGGCTAGCCACACTTTCCTCTCCTCCTTCCCTTCTGCCCCTAGCAGGTTGGAGGGAAACAGCTGAGGAGGAACTAGGTAACTCCCTCTTCAGCCTAGCAGAGCCAGCTGACTTCCTGCAACGTCCCTCTTTTTGGAAGGGACAGAGAAGTCATCCTTGCTGTGTTTTGCCAGTTCCTAGGATAATGTACAGCATGACAAAGAGGAAAGAAACCCAACTGCATATTTGTAGACTCCAGGACCTTCATGACTGGCTCATTTCGGTCTTCGTGTTCAAGTGAGGAATGATTGAGCAAGAACTTGATTTTATCAGAAGGAGGTTGTCCATTCTCTATTCCAGCAGGGATTTCTCTGGTTATTATCTATTCACGCATTTAATTTCTTTAGAAATAGCATCTGCCCAAAAGCTCTGGGCAGTCTGCCATTCCTCTGATGTACAAAGTGTACTTGTTATTGAACCTGGGAATGCATTAGCTACTGATCAGGCCTTGGTCTTGCAACGCCTTTTCCATATGCTTAATGCTATATGTACAGGAGATATTCAGACGAACAAAGCAAAGCTTGCTGTTTCTCTTTGTGTTGCTGGAGTTACAGTGAGTCACATTCTGACCACTTTTAGATGCTGTTTCATTTTTCCCTTTCCCTGAAAGACACAAGATCCCATCCCACACGGACACGTGGAATGCAATGATGCTTTCCTACTTATGAAATTATGTCAAATAACTTGTGTTTTCAGCAGGTGTTACTCACTATTTAATTCTCTAAAAAGATATCAAGTAGAGCAATTCTTCTTAGTTCCAGTCATGTGGTCTTGTTGTCACTCTCAAGAGGACTGGATGAGTCCACCAAGTGTCCCAGGCTTGCACCTGGGGACTGATTTAAAACAAGCACCTGCCTCTGACTGCACAGATCACAGGTCAGTAGAGCAACTCAAGCACTTTACACAGCTCCAGTGAAGTGACATACAATCTCCTCCTATCACTTCCTGCTACAAATGCAAACATTCCCCTTTGCACAAGTGTTTCTGACAACAAAAGTATCCAGAAGCAAGAGGATTCCAGAGGACCCTAAACCTAGAAAAGGACAAGTTCCTTGGAAAAACTGCACAGATGCCTCTGGGAAAATTTCCAGCTGCAGTAACTACCAATAAAGAATATTTTACACCTTTGTGACCAACTGAACTTACGCAATCACTCTGCTTCTTACATAACGCTGGCAAAAAGCCACCCCCTCCCTGTTCTGGAAGAACCAAACTGACGTGCTAGAAGAACATGATTGGAAAGGCTGGCCTGGGCCATTACTTTGCTGGAGCACTTAAAGGACATGTGGAATATACTCAAGATGCCATGCAATAATAGCCCATGTCAAACTAGTTCCAGATCTCCTAACGAGCCTTGATCTGGCCACTGAACACACCTGTTCCCAAACTGGGGTGACATGTCGCTCCTTCTTTGGGAGCGCATGGGTGGACCCAGACATGTCCTCCTCTGCCCCACCCAGCAGAAGAGGGTGGCTGAATCCAAGAAGGAACCATAGCAGGAATTAATCGCGTGGGGAAAGCTGTGATGTTGCCATCCTCCACCACCCTCACCAGTAGCTCGTTTACAATCAGTCCCTCATGAGTAGTGAAGTGCTCACCAGTTCACTTGGTAGTACCAGTTCCACCTCCTAAGTAGAAAGGAGGTTTCCACTCTTGGTTAATGATGGTCCCTTCACCCCACTGCTGCAAGGACCCTGGTCAAAGTCACTGCTGCTGAGGATGTTCTCCCTCAGCTCATGTGGTTGAGTGAAATTTTGTGGGAAGGGACAGCAGGGCTGCTGTCATGCCTAGTTTTGATGGATGAGGAGAATTGCATTCCTGTGAGCAATGTTCCTTCCGGTCCTACTGTGGAAGCATAAGGGAATATTGTGAGTTCAAAAAAAATGAGAAAGTGCAAAAGCTGCTAAGAACCTTTAATCCATTTTGTGGACATATAAAAAAACCCCAACCCCAAACCAGCTTCTGCAAGTCTAGGAGCAAAGAGGAGCACAAGCATATGCAGCTGAGGACCATCATACTTTCCATTTGCCTGAGAGCTCTTTGTCTGGTGATCACTTGGATCCAGCGCAAGGTCCACAGAGGGGTGACCAGCACCAAAGGGTACCAGACCGTGTCACTGCCCACACCACCGGGGAGCGGAGTGTGCTGGGGCCCCGCTGGGTGCAGGAGCCAGGGCACAGTTTCAGTCTGTGCCGGAGCAAGTGCTTTGGTGTAAACACTGGGGTGGGGAAGGCGTCTGGGCTGGGCAGGCTCAGACCTGTGCAGCACTGGCAGCCCAGATCTCTCTGTGGGGTTTCTGATTTCAGGAGCAAAGGCGTTCCAAGAAAGCACCCGCACTGGGCACAGCAAGCCATCACCAGACTGGACTGCGGTCATCTTCATCCCCTTTCTTTGCCTCTCTGCAGCAGCTCTTCTGTTGTACAGATGGAATTATGGGCATGGGATTTTAATAGAATAAATAGTTTGAGTAAAAAAAAAAATTATTGTGTGGTTATTGCTCTCTCAAATCTACTCATAAAGGGCTGCAACAGGCGAGGAAGGAAATTACTGCTGACCTGCAGCTGGGCAGCTTCATTGATGGCTCCATCCAAGCTCGGCATTTCACACTTAATTTTTCAAGGTGTCATCTCACGAAATTTTACAAGCTCAGTGGGAGCAGGCAAGGTCAGTGCCTTAATGTGAGAGGAGCAATGTGATGCCAGGAGTGGGTGTGCTGGTTTGGCAGGCAGTGTTCTGGCCCATGCCCACCTTGCCATGCTGTGCCGTGCTGGGTGATCCACACTCCGGACTGGTGTCCTGATCACTTCAGTAACTGCAGGTCTTGTGGCGTTGGTTTTCAGGAGTATTCAGGTGGCAGCCACAGTGGCCAGCCCAGGCTACTAGTGGGTTGGAGACAGAAGGCCACCGAACAGGTTTGAAGGGATGAGGAAACATTTAGGTCATTTTTATCCAGAGCTCGTCTGCTATCTCTAAATCTTGCCAAGTGGGCACGACACCAGGAACAGGAGGTGAAGTGGAAGGAAAAAACAATGCCAGGCTTTTTTCTTTCTTTTTTTTTTTTTTTCTTCCACCTCCTTCTCCTCTCCCATGAGTTTCAATGAGATTACACCAAACGCAACACCTCTGAACGCACGTGGCACAATGGAGATACGGGCAGGTTTAGGGGAAGGGAGCCAAATTGGTGACCCAACTAGTTTGGTGGAAATTAAACTCCACTGTTTAGAGATCAACTTGTCTGCACGGAACAAATAGTTCATCTCTATCAGCTCCCCCCACCAGGGTCTGGGGAAGACCACAGGGATGTGGGAAAGGTCTGACCCAGTCTTTACAGGGTAGAGCAAGGGCTGCACAGAGGGGTTAAAGGGAAAGAGATCCAATTAAACTCCTAGATACTCCAGAACATGCTATTTTATGAGGACAGAGTGGAGCTATTTATTTTTACCCCTTCTCTTTTTTTCTCCTTCCTCTGTAGCAATGTGGGCTGTACACACAGTGTAGGATGTGAGCACATACTGTACATCTGAGGTGAGATGAAACACAAATATGCCTTTTCATAATAGCATTTACACCTGGAAGAGAAGACCGGTTTATTACCTTGGTAAACAAAAGTTAGAATTCAAGCAAAGTACAAACTTTGCCCCAGGCTATTCTGACAGCGCACCTTGTGTTTGTGAAGTGAACTCGGTTGCTAATGTGCAGCGTGAAGCAACGGGGCCATTTCAAACCCTCCCCCACCCCCTCATATAAGGCCCAAAGTTTAAAAGTCCATTATTTTTTTGGGGAGGGGGTGCCTTTAGGTACTGAAATGCACCCTGGCCTCTCCAGCCAAGATAACTACTGCTGGTGGAGAGGGCTGTGCGTGGCATATCTCTGCTGTGCATCGGGTTTTCTCTCTTTCCAGAGAGGGTGAGGATTACAAGGTGTGTAGATTTAGCAATACATGTTGTGCTGAAATGAGACTTGTGCTGCAGGGACATGCTAATGGGGGAGAAATACCTAGAGTGCTTCTTTGCACATGGCAGCAATGCCAAATCCCAGCCTGGTACCTGGGAGGACCTGAGGACCATGAACCTGGCTATACCTGGTAGTGTTGGTCTCAGACCTCCAGCACTTCAGTGTTACAAGACCTGGAGAAGGCTTTGGAACACTTGGAAATAGTCTTATGTGAGGGGCTTATTAACCTAAACTCAAAAGCCTACATGGAACCAAATTTCACTCTGCAGCAATGAGATTAGCTCCCATATTGCACAAAAGAGCAAGCTCTGCCCTGTGCCCCAGTTTGCTTTGTTGCAGTCCACATAATCTGCCAGCTGGGCAGGGAGGAAGGGTATCCAGATAGATCCGAGACAAGCTGGAGCAGCAGGATGTGTCTGGTACCACGCTCTCAACTCATCAATCCTCAGCCATTTTCCTCCATGCCAGAAGACAGTTCCTGGACCAGGCATCAGGCTGGCTCTGGGCTGCCCTGCTCTGTATCCTCATTAGGCAGAGCCATGTGCTAAGGGCATAAAACTGCCAGCTTTGCCTGAAAAGAAAGGATGAGCTTGCTGGAGTAAAATTCACAATCGTCCCCAAATTTCTAGCTCAAATATTTGACTGAGAAAAATTCCAAACTTTTTTTGCAAGTTTGGGATGCCTATATGATTTCACTCTCTTTTCAATGATGCCTTTACATAATTGCGGTAAAAAAAAGGGTAAAGTGATTGCAGCCAAACAGTTTCAGAGAGCTGTTAGCTTCAGGATCGGCAGCTCATAAAAAATATTGGATTTCTGATGAGTCTGTTCTCTTGAAAAGTTTCTGAAGAATCCACACTCCTGGGTGTTATTTCCAAAAATCTGAATTGCGCTCACAGGGCCTCCATGGAGCTGATGTGCCCAGGGTTGCAGTGAGGATGGAGACATGCCAAGGCAGTGGACCTCCGCCTGCTGCCTGGCAGATAGTGGTGTCTCCTGCAGTGGCATCTGCTGACCCAGCTCTGGAGGTCATTAGCAAGACGCGACATATCTCACCAGGCCATGTATTTTACTGCAGGTCACAGCCTGCTTTTTCTGATGACTTAAACACTTTCATCACTCTGTACAGGAGCTATACCGCCAAGGGGAGCTGAGCTTTGAAAAATCTTGCCCTTTCCTAGACCACAGTGTTTTTGCTGGTTGTTTTATTTAGCTCTGTTGACCCCAGAAACCTCCTGGGTCACTTTAATGAAACAAAACATATCTGTTGACTAGATGCAACTGAGCTAGGAAATACGCTGGGTATTTACTCTCAGAGACCCATGTTTCTGGCTATAAGAACTGGTACCTTATACTTTGTGTAAGCCTAGCTACCAGAGCATGGCATGCACATTGCAACTTATCTCTGCTGCAATCTCATCAGGCTGATGGGAGGGGACCTTCTTGTGTTATGCTTTCAAGGGAAGAAAACCAGGACCCTGGATGATAAAAAATGACTTCCACAACCACATTTTTTTCTGAGTCATTGGCTGCTCTTTGTTTGCATAAAGTGGAACATCACCCTCCTGAAAGCAGTCACTGCCACAAAAGGGCAGATCCATAAGAAGACCTCAGAAAACACACAGAATTTACTTGATATATGAAAGAGATTCTCAGTGGAGGCCACCAGGGATATTTTAGGAAGTGCCCTCTGACAAGGTGAGAGGTCTCTGTTGCCCTAAGTCAAGGAAGTGGTGGAGGAGATGATGGAAAACAAATGCTCAATCAGCTTTCTGATAACAACTTCCATTGACCTGCACAATTTACTGGATTACAAGATCAAGTCATGAGTGTTAAATTGAATCTGAATATAGCAACCACATTAATACAAGTGAGATTTCAATTTGTTGAATGATGACTTTGACTATGTTTATTGCCAAGTCTTAAAAATTCTTGGAAGATGAGTACTTAGAGAAATTGAATGCATTTCTGCATAGGACTTTTTTGACCACATCAAACATACTTAAGTATGCATTGTGCAACTGTGAGACTCTGTCCTGATCAGAGATACAAGATTCCCCAGTGCTGCTTCTGCAGCAGTATGACATAACTTTGCCCGGCTGTTCTAGTCCCTTTGCTTGAGTGATTAAAAACAAGACGAGGCAAAGCAATGAATATAGCTCAGGGAAAAATTCTGCCTGGCTCATGAGAGGTTGCAAATGGACCTGATATATCACTTCCATTTCTAACTTCTTTAGATTCTGTCATGATTCTCTCAGACATTTTGAAAAATATGCGTGACTGTACACATGGATTGTACACATGCAATGGGTCCAGAGATAAATAGAGCTGTATATAAACCTATTTGAGAACAGCTGTGTGGGTTCTGGTCAGTGCTATATGTGGAGGCTTTGCCACATCTCCAGTTTTCACGTCTTTAAGCTAGACCAGAACAAGTCTTGTCAGTTATGAACATCTATTCCATCTCTTTGCCTGTGATACCCACCATGGCCATGGGATTTACACTGTCTCCCAGGGGTCTCAGTGCTTCTGTTTGACCTAAGGTTTGCTTCTACAGCATGCCTCTAGAAAACCTCCAACTGGAGACAACACAGTGACTGGAAGACCATCTTATCTTTGTTCCCCGTGAGACATCACTGGAGTGGCACAGTTACAGCTGTGCTCCAGACAAGATAAGTCATATCCTACTGATTGTTTTGGCATTTACAGCACTTGCACCAGCACTCTGCCTCAGCTCCAGCCACCTGCATGTGGCAATGACACCAGCTCCATTCACTTGTATAAACACACCAGACCTATGCAACACTGCTAAGTAGTTGTGCTGTGCTTGAAGAAAGCATGTCATGGATCAGGGTGCAAAGCACCTTTGTCCAGCATTCCCTAAGATGGATCTCTTCTGATGCTGTTTCTCCGTGGTATAAGTCAGTAAAGAAAAGCTATCCAGGCATCTTAGACTTGGAATTGTGAGTCCCCCAGGGTCTGTATCCCTGTTATGAACAAAGATGTGCCTGGGAAAAGCTGTCTGTGCATCAGGCTTACTCTGCATGAGGCTGGCATGTGCTTAGCTGCAGCCCAAATTTGCAACTGAGTCACGTGACAGACATCTTCTGCTTATGAAGGGCTGGCCATGGGTTGTCCACCCATGGACAGAGGCGTAACATGCTCCAATATGTCTGGCTCTCCATGAACAAGAGCTTGGCTAACATTAAAGCCCTCAAAAGGCTGAAGCTCTGGAAGAATCGCAGAGATCTTCCAAACCCAAGTGGAGCCAGTGCCATGCCTGTGTATGAGGATTTATGACGCAAACAGTCCAGACAGCAGAGTCTGACATTGCTCAATGGTCCAGGCATGCACACCTTGGGAATCTTTCAGGGACAGTGCTCAGTAAGGGACAAGGATCTTGGTTTTGCACCTGCAATTGCACCTGTGAACCCTCCGATGCAGAGGTATGATCTTGCAGAGCTGGACTATGGACGTGAACTGAAACGGGGTTTATCTCCCCATATGCAGATGCCAATTTCAGGCGTGTCTGCTGTGCTCCTGCGAGCGGCTGAGGCTCCCTGGGAAACCAGAGAAGAACACGGCAGCCTGTGGCACTGAGAGGTGAGAGGAAAGAGCTCAGTTCAAAGGCTTGAAATGCTCAGTTCAAAGACACTTTAACGCTTCATAGATACTTCCTCCTTGCTGTACTGCCTGCCCCTTAGCCTTAATGTAATTGTCATGTTATATCTGTAGTAAACCTATTGTATAGAATGGGGCTTTCTAGCTGTTACTTACTAAATGTATCAACAGTCAGCTTTGTCCTAAAGCATAAGACATTCCCAGCAAAGGCTTGCCTGCCTAAGCTAGTGTAAAATGTTGAATAGCTATTCAGTTTGCAATTCACTAAGTATTTCTTAAACACTGATAGAACAATAATAATAAATCTTGGGCTTAAATTTCTTCTTTTATTGAAGATCTTACAGTGTGTTACAGAAGGTAATTGTTAAAGTTTCACATCCAGATGGAGTTGGGCATCTGCTTCCTTACCAAAGTTGTCTCTTCCCAAAACACTACTCTCCCCTTCCCACAGAATCCCATTAGAATCTTGAGGGACATCCAGGGGCCTGACTGCCACAGTGACAACACAGCAGGCCTGGCTGTGACTGTTCCTGTGGGACACATAGCAGTTCTGTGCTGCTCCATGCTGGGGTTTGGCCAGGCTCATCAGCCCCACAGAATGCTTCCCTTCCCTTGTGTCTGGCCTTGAGATCCATGTCAGGAGCAAGATCAGTTGGTATTCAGACAGACCAAAAGATGTTGCAAGGGCAAAAAGGAGAAACATGTTCTCCACGTTTGCTAAGGCTCAACAGTAAGCCCTGGGCTTATAGAGCAATGGGAGACTAATTCAGAGGGGAGGGAACAGCCTGGTGGGTGGTGCCCTGCCAGTGCAGCCTGGGAGCAATAACAAGTCCGTATCAGGAGATATCTAAGGAAAAGTTAGTCAGTGCCTTCTCCAAAGGGCCCAGGCAAGGTCCTCCCCGAGCTAGCCATGGGATGCTCTGATTTGGTGACCTAAGCCTCTTGTTGGCCCGCTTTGCATGCAGGAGCACTGCTCATCCAGTGTTATTTATGGTGAACGGCTGAGCGCCCAACCATCTGGAGCCCAGCCCCACTAATCATGTCCTCTGCCAAAACAAATTGAACCTAATTGGTTGGAAAAGAAGGAAGGGGAGAAGCAATGACAACAAAATCAACAACAACAACAACAAATACCCTAACTCACCCCGATTCTATACTAAAACCAAATCATTAAGTATTATCTAAAGTCAAATGGCACCAACTGTCTGATTGAGGCTGGTCCAAGTCTGGCCTTATCAGCATTCAGCAGCACTGCCCCAGGATGGATGAGGAAACATAGAACACCACTAAAAGGTAAGCCAGAGACAGAGGGCCCGTGTTCTTGTTTGTTCTGCAAGGCCCTTTGTGTTCTTCTGGAAGACAGAAAAAGATATATCTAACTGAGAAACAGAACTCTTCATTATCTTTGATCAACTGGCTAGAAGATGTCTCTTTTTCTCTCACTTCTGGCAGTGCAGTGCAGGAACTCATCTTTGATGAGTTTGCAGGCAGTGCAGGAACTCATCTCCTGGCATTGAGATTGGCAGGTCAGTCCTGGGCTTTTCTGTGAAAAAGTTACCCTGCATCTCTCCTTCAGGCCCATCCCTTTTTCCGTGGAGGGGCTCAGGGCCACCCCTTAGAGTCCACCTTGGTACCAGGCAAATTCTTTTCCTTGGGATGATGCAAAGGGAGGAGAGCAGCCTGTGTGCCTGCACCTCATGGACCTCTCTGTCTTGTGATTTTCTTCTGTTTCAGGGGTCTCCGTCTGTCTCCTACTCTGGTGGCTTCTCGCACCACCTTGTCACCACTGGATCTGATCTTCCTCCGGCGTTAGGCGCGGGGACATGGCTCACATCTGCTGCTTGTTTGTTCTCTCGCCCTCTCCCCGGGGGAGGATCCTGTGCAATGGACTGTTCTGTTTTGTTTTGTTTTCCCTGTGTGTGTATACATATTTTTATATATGCCTATGTGGAAACACGGATATGGATATAGGCATGGATTTCTCAGCTTTCACCTTCCCTCCTACTCACAGATTAATACCTGTAGGCACACTGCTCTCTCCCCAGAAGTAAGTGAGGCTGTTTGGCTGCACAGTCTCCCACCTCCAGTGTATTCAGTCCAGATTTGTGTTTTAAAGAAAGCAAGCATGGAAAAAAAACATCAGTGTGTTTTTCACCTACCAGCTGGGGGACTTGTTCTGGGATAGCACATTGGAAGCATTCTCCTTCCTAAGCAGGCTCTGTTTTCTGAAATTCTGTGTTTTCCCCTCAAAAATCTTTCCAGAAAGGACTTTCTTTTAGCCGTAAAGGAGATGTTGCCATTGAGATATAGAAGAGACATTGCCATCTGGGACCCTTCTCCTCGATGTGGTGTGTTTCCTGAAGCAGAATTTTTCATTTCCTATTTCAAGGCTGTGGCTCAGGTGGAGTGGTAAGGTTAGGTATGGAGGGGTACATACCTACACCTGCTCTGTCACCCACTGGAAAGACTCCCTGCTTCCACGTGCACAGAGCTCTCCACAACCCATGGGTTTCTCCTCTGCAGAGGTTTTTACGCTTGTAAGTAGATGAGTACAGAGAGGGAAGTCCCAGTTGAAAGATGTCAGATGTTTTTTTTGCGGACTGTTTTTCCCTAATCTTTCTTCTGTGTTTCAGAGGTGATGGAAATCCTCTGGACTCATCTAGGAGCAACACCTCTGATGTTTCAAACAGCAGTAATGGGAAGACACAAATGCTTTGGACTTTTATTTTTTCTACCTACAGGCCAACACTGCCTTGCAGGCATGTGGTGCGTGGATAAATATGGGCCATTTCAGCAGAGAGACAGTTCCCCAGACATTGTTGACAAGGTGAGAGATGCTTTTGAAAGATTGTGGCCTCTTTTTCCCTTTTCAGTGGAGCTTATCCACTGCTCACCTGGAAATGCGTTCTTCTCTCTTCTCTGTGAGCCTTCTCCACAGAGTTCTTGCTTTTCCATTTTTTGTACCATTTTCTTTGCCCCTATTCCAGCTATAAAGGGCTTCCCACTCCCCTGCTCATGCAGTAAGTTACAATGCCCTCCAAAAACTACTCAAGCTTCATCATCACAGTAGTGCCACTCCTTGGAGCTTCCTCTTCTTGCAGGCAGTTATTGTCAAACTCCATGTGAGCTAGAACCCTTCTCGTAATTTTTAACCCAAATGTTCTCATACAGTAACTGATCCCTCATTTGTTCTCATGCCAACAGGATCTTTTGGCTTGGATAGGTCTTCTCCCACCCCAGCCTCTGGTGTATTTACAGACAACAAAGTTATGCCCTCTCCTCCTTAGTTTTGCTAGACTAAACAAGCCAAACTCTCTTGAATGTGGGTGAGAAATACATTCCAGAGACCTGCAGAACCTGGGACACTGATGGAAACAATTGCTGGGGGGCCATTTGGGGCCTTGCAATGCTTTTACTGTAAGTTGCTGGAAGCAGGGTGCTTGTCTGACTGCCAGAACAGTTTATCTTCCTCCTTCACTGTCTTTAGCCAATTCCTCCATTGCGTCCTGCTGGACAGTTCCCCCACTCCCAACACACTCATTTCAGCCCAGGGCTCACTCTTGAACCTCCACCCACTGTAAAGTTCTGCATCTGCCTGTCTGCCTAACTTCCTGCACTGAATTTTTGGATGGCAAAGCTGTTCCTGTGGGTAAAAGCATATCAGCTGTCCAGTTCAGTATCATGTGGGCTGACAGGCTGCAGAGCAACCTCATGTTCCTTCCTGTTCTCTCATTCCAGTTGGCTGTGGCCATGGTAAAGCCTCGCACAGCCCCTGTGTTTCACTGTTGCTGCTCTCTGGAGGAGGAGAGCTTTGCGATCAGTGGGGCTGGTCATTCCCTTGCACCTATGAATTTATTCAACCAGCTCCCAGAAAATGCCTGTTGTCTAGGGGATGTTTATGCTGCTTTCAGTGGATTGGGGTTTTTTAACCGATGAAAGGAGTGCCATCAGATTTTGAGCTGAAATACACCCACTTGGGGGACGACTGGCCTCCCTGTGAAGACAAGGTTTCGGTCAGCTGCAGCTGCAGCGCTGTGGGCTGCGGCGCGGAGACCTGCCCAGCCGATGGCTGTCACAGGCACGGAGCAGCAGCTGTGGTCAGCTTTCTCTTTTTGCGATTTCACCTTTTTCGGTATGACTTTTGGCCAGGTTTGAATCCCAGACCTGCAAGTCTCCTGCCGCAGCCTGCGGGCAGCAGCTCATAGAGCAGCACATTCATATCATGAAACCATACCAAGTGCTGCAATAGAACAGCCTCCCTGAGGGCTCTGCCTCTGTGTTTGTGTGTCTGTGCACATACATATGCTGGTATTTCAAGATGTGATTTAAGAGCAGAACAAGTGAGGAGAGTTCGGTGGGGAGTAAAGAACGGGAGGGTAACAGTATAAATATAATGTGTTTCAAATCTAGGACCACCTTGCTTCATTTTAAGACAGCCTTGAGAACAGTGTATTTCAGCTGCCACTTAATTTATATTTGCCAAAGAGTTGTACTTAATTTCATAGACCACATTGTTCCTGCAGAGCACCAAAAGCACTTTACAGAAAGACAGCAAGCTATTGAATCAGGTTTGAAGCCTGCAGCGGTATCCTTGAGACACTCTTTTTTAGAGACAACCTTGGCCTAGACTATTTTAAAGTGGCATGAAACTCAGATTGGTAATTTCTTTTCCCTAACACAAAAGAGCTCTCTAGAATAAAAGTTCGAGAGGTACCTGAGAGAGAGAGAGCTCTGCCAGGCAGCCCATCCATGGCAGTGGGATCCTTCAGCCCACAATTCCTTCCCTGAAATCAAGGACTGGGCACTGAGCCCAAGACTGCGCCAAGCAAATACCTGTTCTTTCTCACCCACGGCCCAGAAGTAATGAAAACAAACCCATACATTACAGATTTTTTGTTGCCCAAGTGAAAAGCACAGAAATAACATGGTGACCAGGCTTCTGGGAGAGCCCAGGAGAGAATTAGACACTCCCCACAGTTGCATATACAGGGCACTGACATCCCTGGTGGTCATCCAGCACCTGGGATCACCCTGACCATCACTTGTTTTCAGCAGTTTATGGAGAAGCCTGTTCTGCTCACGAGAACTTCAGAGCTGTAAGCCAGAGTGCCTTGCTGCTTCAGGATGCTACAGCGTGAGCTCAATGGGTTTCTGACATCTGCATTGTGCATAACATGGTAGTTTCAGTTCACAGTGGCTTGGGCAATCACTTTCCATTGCCTTACCTTTATGCCCATTTGAGTTTTGCTTTCAGTTTAGGGTTCAAGCTCACCCAAATCTTTGAGGTGAAATGAGCTCAATAGAAAGTCTCATTAAAGAGGACACTACCCACATTTCCTTCAGCCTGGGCCTGTGAGAAATGTGCACGAAACTTTGAAATTGGAGGCTGTTTCACGTTTTAAATAATATTGTAAACAAAAATACTAATCAAAACATTTCCTATCCTCCAACCCATGACACAGGAACTGATTTGAATGCATCTCTGCAATTCTTTAAATTATCTTGGCTCCTTCCTCTGCATGGACAGTATGACTGGTGTGACTTTCTCCCAAGTTGTTTCCAACATATCTTCTTTTAGTTTTCACTGTACCAGCAAATCACCTCTTTCTGTTGGAACCAGATATCACCATGATAGCTTGAGGGACTGTGGTGGGTTGACCTTGGCTGGATGCCAGGTGTCCACCCAGCCGGACAGGAATGAGAGCAAGATGGGAAACAACTTGTGGGTTGGGATAAGGCAGTTTATTAAAGCAAAAGCAAAGCAAAAGCGTGTGCGTGCAAAAGCGAATCAAAAGATAACAGTTTATTCTCTACTTCCCATCAGCAGCGATGTCTGGCCACCTCTGAGAAGCAGGGCTTCAGCACACATAATGGTTCCTTAGCAGGCAGCCATTGGAGACAATGAATGTACCTGCTCCTTCCCCCAGCTTTTATATCTGAGCTGATGTCATATTGTATGGAATATCCACTTGGTCAGTTTGGGTCAGCTGGCCTGCTTGGATCCCCTCACAGAATCCTGCCCTTGATTGAAGAAGGAATGTTACGGTGCTTATGCTGTTCTCAGCAGTAGCCAAAACACTGCTGGGTTATCAACACCCTTTTAGCTACCAATGCAGAGCACAGCACTGTGAGGGCTGCTATGGGGAAATGAACACCATCTCAGCCAGACCCAATACAGGGATGAAGTCTGAATTGAAGTAATGATTTAGCTGCTGTGTAATTTCCATTTCTTCAATGCTTGTCTTGAGAGGCCCAGCAAACCTCAGATTTTCTTGAAGGCTTCCTACCTCTGATCTCCTTGATGCAGAAAATTCTGGAAATTTAGCGTAATAGCTTGATATCATTGTTGTTCACATTTTATCCCCAGTCTCCCAGCTGTCTCCTGGATGCCTCTTCATGGCATCCAGCTACAGTTCTAGGCAGGAACTTGTGTAATCTAAAAATATTGTGTACCTGGCCTTTAACAACACTGCTTCTTGACATGTTCTGCTTTCTAGAGGCAGGTTTGTGCCCTGTGATCGTTAGATATATCACAGGAATGGGCCCATGGAGTGATACAGTGGATGGGTGACCTGCTGTGATGACTCTACAGTTTTAATTGGACTTTAGTAACTTTCAAGATAATTAAAATCCCTTCTGGGCAACCTTTACATGTTCTGGGTCACAGAGATTAAAACACAAGCCCACACAACCAGGGGCAGACTTCTTGTTCTAATACGTTCTGAGCACAGTGAGACAGTTGTTCTGTACTGACTCAGAAGGAAAAACACACTCTATTGAATCAGCAACACCACTTCCTTCCTCTGCAGTTCTACCATTCACACACTCACTCTGCTCTTCATGAGAGAACCAGCAAGAGCAGTCCTGAGGAGGAGAGGCTGAAGATGAAGAGAAAATGTAGCAAAAGAGATATAGGTAAAATACCCTGGATGGTGAAGGCAACCTTAATCCTCTGAAGCTGATGTCTGTGATTACTGTACTCTTTATTAAACAATGTAGCTTGGCTGGAATGGGTGTCATTGAGCTTAACATCCTCCCAATAGCTGAGGAAATGCATCATGTCACACTGCCAGGGCATGAATGGTTGCTGTGGGGGCTGCTGCGGAGAAGGGTCTCTGACCCAAGAAAAAGGGAGCAGCTGCTCTTACTGGGCTATGCCCCCTGATGACCCTTGCAACAGACGCAGCTGCCTCGGGATGTTTATCATGGCCCGTCACAACAACACGATGGTGGATGACTGATTTCTCTTCCCTGCTGCAAAAACCCTGGGCAGCAAGACCCATTTGCCAGCTCACCTTTTCTGGCAGGATAATTAAAGTTTTCCCTTTTTTCAAGACCCACCATATTGTCCCATTTGGCTCTGCTGGCTGAGGGAGGCCTGGAGCAGTAACAATCCCATGTGCCAAGGCAGAAAGGAGGGCTGGCAGCAGGGCTGAGCTTCCCACCACAGAATGCTGATGTTGACTGTTGTGTTTTGGTGGACAAGAGTCCAACTCTGTCGCCTTCCACTACTTGAAACTGGGAACTGTACATGGCCTCAGCTGTAGTGGCGATCTAAAGCTTCAGATGTGCTTGGCCATGGTTGGTACAGGTCACTAACAAAGGTATTTAAAAGATGTGTCGTTGTGGTACTTAGGGACATGGTTTAGTGGTGGGCTTGGCAGTGCTGGGTTAATAGTTGGGCTTGATAATCTTAGAGGCTTTTGCCAACCTAACTGGTTCTATGATTCTATGATTCTATGTCTCTGTGTCCTTGGTGCTGTCATTCAATGCTGGATTTCGTGCAACCCACAAAAATGGTGGAAAATGGGACAAGAAAACACCAGACACAACTGCAAAGCTTTACAAGCCCTTGTTGGGATGCTGCATCTTTCTAGGGAATTTTATGGAAGAGGATGAGTTTATAAAGCTTCTGAAATGGACTGGGCAAATGTCACCTGACTGTCCTCACTCAGCCTTAAACTGATGGCACAGGTTTGTGTGTAGTGTCCATTACCAGCATCACTGGCCAGGAACCATGTCAAAGGAGCTGTTTACAAAGACAGGGAAAGAAACAACCTAGCCAGTTCTCAGGCTAATAGCAGTGATTGGGATTTGTATGGCACAGATGGATTTGAAGCAGTCACCCGTGGGCCAGTCCCAGAGCGAGCCAGCCCCCCGCTCACTAAACAGTCATGCTGGTTTGTGATCGTGCAGGACATAAATGTAAGCATAGACATTAGGAGGAAGGCTTTCTTTCAAACTAGAGGTGTGGTAACTGGATTTGATTTTTAATTTTGCTAATTCTGTACTATTTTGGCACTGTTCTGATTGTTTTTTAATGGTGTTATTTTTGTGTTTTGTTTTTTCTTTTTCACTAAACCTCACAGAATCATGTGAACCAGGGAGCTCAAAAGCTGGGTGAGATTTTTGCCCCAGGCCCTCAACATGTAAGATATGTTCGTGTGTGTGCATATACATGTCTTCATATGCACAGATGAGTCATTCTCACTCTTGCTCATGTTATTTCCGGGAGGGGGAAGTGAGGTGGTTCAATCCAAGGTAGGGAAATGCAACACACAGACCTTCTGATATGGGGGATGGCATGCACACAGGGTTTTATGGCTCAGCAGAGGTGACTGAAAGGGGAACCTGCTGCCACTTTCCTAGTGGAAGGGTGGGCAACGCAGCCCTGTGCCTCTGGTGCCTTGGATGGTCAGAAAGTGCCACGCATGTCTCATCTCCGTTCCCTCACTTTCTGTATGTCACTGTGGGCAGGGGCAAGACTCAGAGAGGAAACCACAAGTGGTCCAGGCTTCTGAGTCTCAGCAAACAGCAGAATGGGCTCCAGGTGCAGCCTGTTTGCTTTCCAAAGAACCCAGTGCACTGCTCTCTGTATCTCTCCTGGGGAAATATCACCTCTTGCATGTTCACCAGGACATGCCGCCTTCCCCTGTCCTGTCTCCCCTTTTCCTTCCACCACCTTCTCGAATAGAGACTGACCTTTTTTGTCTCCTTGTTGTCACTTCTTATTAAACCTATCTGATGGCTGGCAGATTTAGGGCTGGCAGAAAGGTGCAGGACCAATAAAAACTGACCCAGATTGTCACCCATGATTTGTACCGAACTCAAATGGGACTGTTCCTAAGGCTCTCAGTTGTTTAATTCAGTGTAAGATGAATTATTTTTAATCATCTCACTCCTTCTGGATCCTGGCTGGGGACAGTACCGTCTATATTATCATATATTAAAATGGAACTGAGGTTGAAAATACACATCAGCAAAGCAAGCTGTTCCCAGGCTAATTTATGGCTCATCCCATAGCAGAGACCCAGAAAAAATCCTCCAAGAAGGTGTATCCTGCAGAGAAGGTGAGCCTGAGTTTGGAGGATCAGTGTGCACATAGGATTTACATAAACATTTTAGTACAAGATCCATTGATGCAAGCACTGTGGGAATCAGAGAAGGGAAATCAGGCCAAGCTCTGGCCCAGGCCACTGGTGGTCACCCATCTTCCATGGCTGGGAGAACAGCAATGCCAGCAGAGCTGGGGGTGACATTCCCCATTTCCCACCACCACCCACACCGCACCCTTGGCTTTGCCACACGGCCTCTCTGTGTGGCGGGTGCCTCTGGACTGCCTGTACACACAGTTTGTGTCCCCATGTCGCAAGTCACCAGTGGAGGCTGCCCTGGCTCCCCAGCTATGTTCCTCTTGCCCCAGAGCATCACCATCATTACAACACAAATCATGCTCAGAAATATTGTCTCAGCATTTGGGGCAGTCATGTGTCTTCTGTACTGTATTTTGGGACTTTTGTCTTCTGTGACACCTTCTGCAAGAAGATGACACACAGGCCCCCCTTGTCCACTAACACTCTGCTCATTGCTCCAGTGGTCCAGGACTTTGCAAAAGCTGTTGGCAGCTTCGTTTTCTTGCATGTTGCTGAACATAAAACTATCACAAGCAGAGACATTTCCTAAGAGCTCTCAGGCATCAGGATGAAAATAAAGTCAGTAAACAATTCCACAGGACTATGAATGATATTTAGTGCAACCCTCCCTCTTCCCTCTCCAGGAAGATGAGATACTGGAGAGCCCTGGTATCCTCACAGTGACACCTGGGATAGCCCAGAGGTGCTCCAGAGTCAGGCAGGGACTCTGAAGGTGGGATAACTACAGCCCTATGAGCAAGAGACAAAAGTCAATTAGGGACATCCCTCCTACATCCTTTCCCAGAACAGGTCTATCTCCGGAGCATGGTCTGGACGCCTTACCAACAGCACTAGGGGCTGCAGCCTGGGGTGACTGGCTCTGGCAGCACTCGTGGGGAGGTACCCAAAAGGTAGTAAAGCCATTGTGGCACCAGCTTTGCTGCCTGCTTCTTACCAGAAACAGTGTTGTTTCACCTGAGTTGTGGAGGCTTGGCAGATCATAGTGGGAAGTGCAGAAGCTTTGCTGCAGGATGACATAGGAAGGCACATAAGCTCAGGACTTTTAAGAAGTCCTGGGGGTTTTTTTAAATTTTTTTTCCTTTTTTTTTTTTCCCTTCCTGCCACATACAGAAGATTTTCATCAATGTGAAGATGGACATTATTAGCTTTGCAGCTTTTCATGTCATTCTGGAAAGTCCAGTTTACTTTCCCTTAACTAGTGGAACCTTTTCCAGGCACACAGGCAAAATAAAAGAATTATTTTCACTGAGTTATTTCCAAACAGCATCACAATGTGCCTTCAGAAGATTGATAGAGGAGATGGAAGACCTTGACACAGTGGCCTGATCAGAGATCAGAGATGTCCTGCTGATGTGGTAAACCATGGATGTGATTTTTCTAGTCTTTGTGAGTGTTAAGGGGAGGTCAATGCACAGGGATGTGATAAGGACACTTGTGGTGGATGTTCTGAGGAGCAAGAGAGTCTGGATTGATGCAACTGCACACGAGCAGGTAGTTGTGGATGTATAGTGTTCCTGCTCCAAGCCTAGGGCCATGGTAAGAAATGCAGATGTCTGTGCATCAGGCATTTATTAAGATGACCTCACCCATATGTATGCATTTTAATCAAGTCAGTGAATGCCTGCTGTGTTTATTTTTAATACAGCACTTGTTTTGATGTTACAATTGTGATGATGTGGATCTAATGGAAGTGACTCTTCGTCTTAGGTCTCAAATCCAGAACTGAAAGTGAAAAGACACTTTGCATTACTTTAAAATACAAAAGGGAATGTCCCTGAGCAAATTAGTCCTTCATTTCCATTCTAGACTGTAGTCAGCTGTCTGCTGCCTGGAGTCCACGGTGCACAAGCTGCTCTGGAGATCACCTGAGGTCCCTCCTCCTGCTGTTGATCAATAGGTGACAGAAAGGCATACAGACCTTTGGAGAAAGGTTCACTTATACCCTGAACTTCAGTATCACCTCCAGGATAAAACACAGTCTTTTCTAGCCCTGAATTTTATTTGAAGTGCTAATTTCCTCTTTCTTACCTTGAATAGCTCCCAAAAAATCCCCAAGAGCAAGGTATATACCCTAAACTCAGGTCTAGTAGGGCTTTCCATCAGACAACCTGGTGCTGGTGTTATCTATTACAATAGCAGTTCCCATTGACTTTTCATAGAGGAGAGGTATAAAAAAACCCCATGTAAACTGAAAAAAGATCACCGCAGACACTGGCAGCTAGTCCATGTGATGGAGCTGCAGGAAGACGAGGGATTTCTGACTTCAGCTCTTCTCTAAATTGTAGCCTGGTCACTGGGTCTGCAGAGATCTCCCAGTTTTGTGATGCATGATATGTGCTTGTGATAGACAGGCAAGCCAGTGAGCTGAGGGCAAGCTGCCAGCCTTCCCTTCACTTTGAATGCCCTTGGCCGTACCAAGACTCATTCCAAAACATTTAAATTGCTTAAGGGTGCAGTGATGTGTTTTAATTAATGCAGAACAAGGGGACAGTAAAATACAGGTCCCTTCAGTACTAATTTGGCCTTGTGGTTGAGGCACAGGTGCTAGAAAGCCAGGAGTGCCTGGATGTGCCTCTGCCTCACTGCAGCATGAGCAGTGCTGCAGTTTCCTCCACCTCAGTGGGGCTGACGGTGCTGAGCTGCCTTTGCCAGGTGCCTGGGACACAGGGTACCATGGGAAAGGTGTGTATAGCACCCAGGTATTCATGACATCTTCTTGGTACTCTGTCTAGGAAACGAGCTCCACAAAATAAACAGCAGGTTTATTATTAAACGGCAGGACTTGGAGACTGAAGCCTTCCTACGACACACTTTGTGGAAAGTTTTAGGAAGTGGCAGAGTTTCCTCGAAGTCCTCTCTCCAATGTAGAGCAAGTAATAGCATCATATGAAGAAATTGCTGCTACCTTTGCACAGGTGGGGAACACAACCATTACCCAGCTGCGCGACTTGCCCAGGAAATGCGGCATCATATTAGGGCTTCACGTGCACTGTCTGGAGGCTCACACTGTGATTTACCACAGGACTATCTTTCATCAAAAGACTCTCCCAAACAAACTGTGTGTAGCCCTGGTGAAGGGGTATTTCTGGGTCCATTATTTTCCCTATGAGCACAGTGGGGAAAAGGAAAGTGGAGAACTTTCTGGGTCATAGTTAGTGCCACAGGGATCAGATGATACTCGAATTTTCAATGACACCTAGATTATTAAGAGATTACGTGTTGGCTGATTGAAGTGGCCCAATTTTGACATCTACATCCTAACCATGATTCTTCAACAGAGGGGACAGACCTTGACTTGACCATGTGAATAAATTGTTCATTGCAATGCCAGCAATGCTTCCTTCTGAGAGACACAGATATTGTAAACAATAGCTTAGCCTGTGAACTGATCAGAAAATCTAGTATTAGCTGATCTGGCCAGCCAATGACCCTACTGCATTTGGAAATAAAAGGTCAAATTCTCAGACAAGCTGCAATGGATTAGGACATTTTTGTGAGAGATTTCCCTTTAGAAAGCCACCCTAACTGAATCTTCTAAGCTCCTCGGATGCCCAGAATTTGAATGGCAGCTAGGAATGGCTTTGATTTAGTACAAGTTTTATTGGGGAAATTTAACCAACACTTGCAATTAGTCAGCATGAGTTCTACCAGAATGGTCAGTTCCTTAATTTAAGGAGCATTAAAATAGTGATTCATTTCAAAGTGGAACTGGGTTATATTGCTGCAGAAAGAAGAAATTACAGAGAGGAACAAAGAGAATGAGGAAACAGTTGTTTTAGGCTGAAAACAGAGCAGTATGTTCCTGGAAGTACACTTTCAGCCCCTAAACAGGCCTGGCTGAAGCTGACGGAGGAATCCTTGTACATAGTTAGCTCATCTTCTCTTAACAGGGCTGGCCTGACCTCATCTCTTTAGGCCAAAGCTCTGCAAGGCTGCAGGTACTGCCTAATACCCTGTACCAGGCTGATCTGCACTGTAGAGCCATGCCAGGAGCATTTTCCCTACATTTCCTTCTTCCATGAAAGTGCTAACAGGTTAAATACTTGCATAGAAATGTCATAATAATGATTAATGCATTCCTGCTCAGGTTCAGGCCTTTCTTCTGGCATAATCTATCCTTCTTCAAGACTATAGGTTCTTTTCTTATGCTGGTGAGTGTTCTGTCCTTCAGTCTAACTGAAGTCAACAGGAGACGAAAGTGTTGCACCTCTCATAAAATGAAATCCACCCATTCTTGACCAAGTAAATGCCTTCCAGAATAACAAAAGCAATGTAGCAACTAAGCCTGTAAATGGGAGATCAAGCAGAGAAATGAGAAAACATTCATTGCCTGGGAAAAAGTCCTGGCAAAGCTCATGGTGGTGAAACCAAATGGAAATGTTGCAAACTTTCACCTAGAATAAACAACCCAAATCAGCTGGAAGCGCTTTCCATCGCACTGGTTCCCAGGAATGGGGTTGCCTCATTTTCTTGACACAAGGCTGCCAAAATCTGTAGCGACGTACTAGAATCCTGCTGATTAGCCAAGCTCTTGGCACACTTGTACGGCCAGAGATTTTTATTTATTATTATTATTCTGGTAAGAATCTCTAGTAGATTAAAAATGGGAGGCAGGCAACACAAATACATATTTATTTGGGTGGAGGAGACTCTGGCTTTAGGGTAGAATAAAGCATTGCGTTATGTGGCAGCTTTCTGTCACAGGACCTCAGACATGAAATACCATTATTAACCTCCCAGCATCATCTGTGGCAGATGAGGCATGCTCCATTTCTCAGATGGTCAGAAGCTGGCCAGAGATATTAGGCAGCAAATGCTCTTAGATCCCCTTGAGTCAAGCCTGACTTGTTTATTTATGGTTCTGAAGACCCTGCTCCATGTTTTTTCGTCAGCTGTTGAAAGCTGCCTGAGGCACCTGCAATTTGTAGGTGCTCTGGTCTAGAGGTTAGTGCCACATTAGGATCAAAACTCAGGAACTCTGGCTTTCTTCCTTTGCTATTTGTCAGGTTGTGTTTGGAAGCAGGGGCACCATCCCTTGGTGTTTGCACTTCAGAATTACCATTCTGTGAGAAAATCCCCTTTTTCTTCACAAGTGTCTTTCATTCCACGTCTGTTCTTCAAACACTGCCTAACCCATCTGTTTCAATGGCTGTCTAGTCCTAGCTGCTCGCTGCTCGCAGACCAGAGACTGAAGCACCTCCTAAATGCACCTCATCTTTACCAGTTCTCCCACAGTGCCTACTTCTTCTTTTCACCCTTCACTGCCTGAGCCAGCATCCTCCTGTTGTTCAAGGCAGCCTTTGTACACACTTCCTTTTTCTCTGAAACTCTAGCAACACAAGAAATATGGGCTCAGGAAAAATTAAATAGCAGTGGTGAGGTTTCCCTTTTTCTCAGCTCTTTCTTCAGCATGGCTTCCTTTGGGAATTCTGTTTGTAATTTCTTGCCGTTTGCAACAGCATCCCAGGAACCGAGCTGCAATGTAATACATCTGGGGCTAAGTTTGAAGGGGAAGCCAGATGCAGACGAATGTACTGGAGCGGAGGGGAAGGAAACAGGGAAAGTTCAGACATAACTGGACATCCAGCAAGGCCTTGCAAAGCCAACTGGCAGCCCTATATTCCAAGGGGCTGTCTGAAAGCAGAGATTTGTCTGAATCAGAAACCTCCATCCAAACAGACGTGAACTTTGAGAAGGGTCAGGTCCAGATTAGCTCCAGCTGGACTCCAGGCCTTGATAAGGGAGTTGCTCCCTGGGGCTTGAGAGCAGCTGAGTCCTCAGGCAGCCTCTGGACTGACCTCTCTTTTTCAGGGTCTCCAGGATTTTTTACCCAGTTTACTAGGTCATGAGCTTGCAGGAGGAGATCAACCCACTTTGGGATTGTTTGTTTCACTGTCCAGGGACATTTTTATTTCTTCAGGGAGCTCTGTGAAGCAGTTTTTCACAGCGGGGAGGAGATTCAGTGTGACTCAATGGTGTTTGAGAAACAGAGGAAACAAATGAGGAGATCCTAGAGGTACTTCCTTTCTAAATAGCTCAGAGATTAGTAATGCTTTGCCATACCTGTAAATAGTTCACTCACAGACATGAATGCCAACAAGTGCTCTGAAAGCTGCACCTTGCTGCCCCTCATTTTCAAAGTGTGTTTGTGATTTTTCAGCAACCACCTACCAAGCTGAGAGAAAATAGAAAGATCCCTGACCTTTCACTGCTCTGATTTCCTAATAATTTGGACACCTTTAATCCTTGCCTCAGTCTGCAGGGCACGGTTGTGTAACATAGCCACAGCTGAGGAAGGGCCTGACACAAGAGAAATGCTGGACCCCAGTGTGCAAAAAAAGCAGGAGAGGAGCAAAGAGGAAAGCATGTCTGGGGGCTCACAACAGCATTAGCCATTCTTCTGTGGCATTTGGAGAATCAGTCAGTGTGTGGAAGGCTTCTGCTTGTCACCAAAATGTCCGTGCAGAGTGGTCAGACAAGTTGGGCAGTGAATGCATGTACATTAATATTTGCTGTCACTGAGGTTGCAAAATAGAGCAGACAGATCATTTCAGGACTTGGCCTCCTTATCTCCACCTACCACAGCCTATGAAGTTGCATAAGAAAACAGGACTGAATAAGAAAAATTTTGAGGTGGAAACCTCAAGAGAAATGAAGCAGATGCAGCAACACCAAATGGCAAAGCTCCCCCAGAATGGGATTTTATGGTAATGGCAAAGTAATTCTGAGCTTGTCTCAAATCCTGACTTCAAGTCCTACCCATCTTAGGCCAAAAGAAGTTGAAATTAAGGAGGCTTCGTTTGTGGTTTGTCAGACACTCTGTGATTATGGACATTCCAAATGCTTTTTACTGAAAGACTCAAGGATGTGCACCCTACTGGAAAACTTCCTTGTTTAATGCATATAATTCCAGTATGCAAAAAACTTAATGACTGAGAAAAAGAGGAAGATGTTCCCATTGTGGTTTAGTGGTGACAAAAGGGTTAATCATCTCCCAACGCTCCCAACAGGACACACTAAATGCCATTGAGCCCCAGCTTTCCCCTGGGCTGCAGGAGCAGCACAGAGGGGACAACCCCTCCAGAAACAGAGCCCCCAAAAACACCCGGCATGCAGCAGAAGAGGCAGAGTGGCTCCAAAGTGCTTTTGATCTGTTGTAAACCCTGACTTTATTTAAGAAAAGTGAAGACTTTTTTGTTTGGAAGCCATGAGCGTCTGCTTAGTGACTTCCCAGTGCATGGGAGAAGCAGCTCACTGGTGTTTTGCCAGGTAAGCAGCAAACAACATTAGGTCATTGAAAACAGTTCTCCTTGGGCTCCATCTGTCAGATAAGGACAGTGTCACTGGCAGGATGTTTGTGCTGACGAACTCTACTTCAGTTAAGAAAAGCCAAATGTGAAGCTCGTTAAGGAGAGAACCTGAGATGCCCTCCCTAGACCAGCAGCAGCTGATTTGCTGCCCATGGGTTAGTTAATCTCTCATTAGCTCAGGACAAAATGAGCTGCTTGAAGAAGAAATGTCTCTGTCATGACATGTCAAACCTGTGGAGCCAACTGAATCCCAAGTGCTGAAGCTGTTAGGGGCCACGGGGGTGATTCTGGCTCCAAATTACTCACGGTTGATTATGTGTGAGTGACTCGTGCAGTTGGGGCGTGATCAGCAGCCTTCTTCGGGCTCAGCCTGCAGGAGACAAGCGTATGTTCCAGCCTCACCTTCCCTGGCTTTGGAGCAGGCCCTACTTAGTGGCCATTCAAATACGGTGCTGTCAAGGAAGAAGTGAAGCACCTAATAGTGGTGTAGATTGAGATGAGATTAAAAGAAAACCTGTGGTTCAGAGGAATGACGCCATGGAAAACATCAAGGAAAATGAGATGGAATGTGCAGTCATTAGCAAATTGCTTTATTTATGGCTATTGGACACTGCTGTTGTGCCAAATCTTGAATTTATTGGGTACCGTGAATTTTTTGAAGTCGTATTATTGAATTGTTATTTATTGAAGTTTGCAATGACCATCCTCTTAGCTATTTTTACTTTTGCTCTGTTGTATGTGTGTATGATCCTGTAAAAACAGGCCAGTTTGTGGGGAGAGAGCACGTTTTTACTTGTGCTTTTTAAATGGCACAGCTGATTTTCTCTGAGTTGTCTCGCTTCTTTCCTCCATTTTGCTTTTGTGCTTCACCTCGCAGGCTGCACTGCAGTGGCTCCAAACCCTTTCCCTCCCAGTTATTAATGTTAAGCTGACAAGCTTTAAGTAAGGATTTTCAGGTGTCTTTTCAAAGCTTATGTTGGCTGCTAGGTGTTCCCAGGAGGCTGCAGATCCTGGAATCTTCCACCCTGGCAATGTGCCCAGTCCATCGCAACTGTGACCTTACCAAGATCTCAGTACTGCGATTTTGCAGCTGTTCAGAGGTCTCCAGACACTACAGCAAATGATTTCTGTTCTCTGAGTCAGCCAGTTCCTGCTCTAGATGACACAGATCCCAAGCCTTTCAGGTTTTCCCACCTTCAGAGTTGGTCTCCTTGAGATGGAGATGGAGCAACAAGTGGAGGTGGCAACTGTGTCATTTGTCTTTAGCTTGCTTATGCCAGGGTTTTGGGCAGATGATCTTCAAGGCACATGGAGATGCCAGGATATGTGAGAGCTGAGATACCCAGAGCTGATGATTGGATCAACAACCAGGTCTGCACATGTGCTGTACTATACAGAAATCACAACAGCCCTCTTCCCTTGCAGTAATTAAATACATTATGTGATACTGTGTGGATCCAGACTCTGTTTAAGTAGTTTTGTGACTCACAGGCTGCTGGATCATTGTGACAGCTGGGCAAAGCTGACAGTGGCTACAGAAGGACAGAAACAACTCAACTCTGAGCCCTGCTCCCTCAAACCATGCTCTTCTCTGATGCACTTGTGTGCTGGAACAGAGCAGAGTCCCTAGAGCTCATACTCTGGCTTGTCCCATCGTATCAAGTCATCAACAGTAAAAGGTCTTCTCTCTCTTCTAACCAGACATGCTCATAATAAAAGCATGGGTCCTCAGCAAAGCAAGGTAAATATGGCTTTTCAATGACATGCCCATCATCAGTCTCTACAGGAAGATTTTTCAGTTTAGAAGCTCACAGATACATCATGTACCCTACACTCTGTGCTGCTGTTTTGCATAACACTTCCCAGCCTGTTTGAACCTAGCCCTGGACTCTTTCAGGTCTCTTTCAGGTCTCTTTTGTCCCAGGGACAAATCTCTCTTGAGAACTGCAATATCAGCCTCATGTGTTGCTCACTTTTAGGCAAGAAACTAGAGGCTGGTTATACCCAGGTTCATTAGTAGGTTTCACATCTTGCATGAAGTAAGACCAAAAAGTTTGCATTCACTTTCGTGCTTTTCTTTTTTTTTCTTTTCTTTTTTTTTCCCCTCCTCTGATTTGGAGCACTTGGGGAGTAACCTGGCTGCCAAAGCACGTGGAAACAGACAACACCTGGGGTATTCAGGGCAGGGGGAGTGCTGCTAAACCATTTCAGCATGTATGATATTGTCCTGTCACCTGACATCGTGAACACATAAGTTTGTAGATCTTTCTTTTGCTCCAGTACCTCATGAGGTGAAAAGCTCCCTGCAATGGCTTCTCCCACATGGATTAGTGACCCCATGGGAACAGCAGTCAGTGTGGAGGCACTGAGTGTGCACTCACCTGCCTTCAGCATGTGACATATTGCAGCCGCTGATGTCCAGGGTGGATAACATTGGAAGGCCTATCCTTCTTGTTTTGGGTCTTCCCTTTGTCTTACTCCAAGCAAGGGACACTCATCAGAGGCTGCTCCCCATGGTAGTGGAATCTAAATTATCCCTCTAATCAGAACACTGGCTTCCCTCCCAGCACACACACGGCTGGAGGGTTGGGTGCAGAGGTTTTAGGGGAAGATAAGCAGCTCCTCTGTCAGTCAGAAACACTGTGAACAGCATTTACTCTGCTGTTGTGGGGCTGTTATGTGTTTCGTGTCCCTTCCTGTGATTCTTCCTCACACCTTTCTGTGGAAGGAAGGCACCTGGCAGCTGGCTCTCGAGACTGCCATCCACAGACCAGCCGGAGCACATGCACATACCTGCTTTCAGCCGGACCAACATCAGACAAGTCATCTGATGCCAAAGAAGGTTTCTTCAGGATCAGAATAACTAAAACTTCCTTAACATATGCAGGAGTCCTTCCAGATTGCAAAATGAAAATCACTGCCCGGAATCACTGCATTCAAAGTAGGGAAATATCCCTTTAAAGAAACCCATTGGCAATATAACTAAAGGCCTTTAGGCCAAGCTGATATTCAACATAACTCCACCGAGTCAAGAGAAATACACCAGGGATTAAAGTTTGGCCTGATGGCAAAAACCACAGGCAAGTGAGACTGATTCCCAGAATCAAGTTGACCTGGAAAATGTAGTTAGGTTTTGCCCTTAAAGGAATAATTTTCTTAATAATAACAGATAAAATGAAATGCTTGTCAAAATTATTACGAGCATATGGGGATGAGATGATCAACATTGCATGAATTATTTCCTTCCGCAGCTGTATTTCTGGTTCACTCTTTAGCTGTTCTTTAATTCCCAAGCTTGTAACCTTTCTACTACTCTTCTAGATTTACTACCTGCCCTATTCATTCTTGACTTGCTAGACCCACAGACTGCGTGGTTTTAGTGCTAATCCTAGGTTTGCCACTGACTTTCTGTGGGAATTCTGAGACTTTTTTTGCCCAGTATCCTCCAATTCCATCTCTAATGGTACATCAATACATGAACTAATTGCCAGCCAGTGTTAGGGGTAAAACACCTGGTTTTATCTTCCTGGATTGGGCCCTTGGGCTTCAGCTTAATGCCTTGCAAGCATTGCCAAACAAGGATGGCAGTTAGCATGAGGAAAAAACTTTCTCAGAAGCAGTGCCTGCATATGGGTCTTGCTTCCTGAGAGAGGAGAATTAATACCATAGAATTAATCTCTTTCAAAGCTCTGTCCAAAACTCTTTTGTTGTGTTTTACTTGTTCTCAGCACTCACAGACAAAGAGTGGAAAACCCAACTGTAGTTCACAAAAAAAACCAAACAAAACCAAAACAGGAGCAACTTGCCAGGGTGCTAAAAAGATCACTACCAACAAACCACCACAAAATAATAAATTTAGTTCACTTAAAGTATTGAAAATCCAAGAAAAGAGAAAGGATAGAGGGTTTTTTGGGGTGTTTATCAGTTTGGAAAAAGTTACCAAGAACTCCCAGGATTTTTCATTTGCTTTCTCACCTTCTCATACCTTCCAAGAGGCAACAGGCCTTTTAAACTATATTTTTCTTCCTCAGCTTTGTAGTTCTCAGTCCCAAAATTCGTGGCTGCAAGGGAGGGCTGGAGACTCCCTCCTGAGCTCCTGCACTTCAGGTTCCTTGACTATCACTCCCTCACCTCTGTGTTTAACTCATGTTTGGCAAAGCACAACTTGATCTCAATCAGACCTCCTAGGAGGGCAGCCAGGTTGGATTTGATGGCATCAAGAAATGTGGATCAAATCCTGCCCCTGGAGTTCATCCCAAGTGTAAGCGTCTTCACTGATACAATGCATGCTACTTTCTTACTTGAAATTACCAGGCTGTAGTGTTCTTGTCATGGGCCTTACCTGCAGTTAAAGACTGTTTTCCTACCACCATTTCATCCAGAAGGTGCTTACGCAGTATAATGACACCATCTCTCACTGAATTTCTGCATGAATTTAGCATGTTAAATTCTTCAAGTCTCTCCACTTTTTTTCTTAAAATGCAAAGACCAACAAAGGGCAAACTATTTTTCTGTTTAACATCATCTGTGGGATCAGAACTGGTCCATACTTCAGTCTGCGTCTCCTCTCTTCACCGTCCCCAACTCCTGTGAGGCCCTTTACCTGCAATATCACTCTTCAGTGTCACAGTCAGGTTGGGCTTCATGTCCACTTTGCCTTCAGAACCCTTTCCTCACTTCCTCTCCTTTCCAGGGTAGATGTTCTTCCTCCACATGGTCAGCTGCAGCCCTGTCTCTTTGGCACAGGATTCTGGCTGCCTGGACACATGTGCTCTGCCTGCATGAGCCCAGGACCCACATCTCTCCACACCACTGCCCCCACCTCTTCATCAGCCACCTTTCCACTTGCCTGGTGTCATCTGCAGGTTTTGGCAGCAGTTGCTGTGCATCGCCTTTCATGTGCTGGATATAACATTGCCCTGTCAGTCTCTGAGGGTCTCCTTTGGGAATGTACCCTGAATGACTCCCCAAGGACTGCTCATTTGGAAGAACTTTGATCTCACTGCTCTCTAAGCCACCTAGAGCTTGTGCTATTGGCATTATGCTATTGATATTGTTAAGAGAATCCACTAAGTCAGCCACCTCACCACAACCTAACCCATCCAAAGTTTCTTGTCCCAACAAAAGTTTTAACCTCTTCAGAGAACGTCGTTGGATTTGTCTGAAAGGCCTGGTTTTCATTTAAAAAAGGCTAAATAATAGGTGCAGCTTTTAGCTCCACTCAGTTCAGCTCCCCAAGGCTTTTCCATCATGTTGTCCACAACTGGTTTCATCCTATTGTGTGGTGCAGTTTTGATTTAAACCTTGTCACACGCTTGTGATTTTGAAGATGCTGTGCCATGCTGGGAGATGTATAGAATGAAGTGCCTAGTGCCTTCAGCAAACAAGAGTCTCGAGATAGAGTCTGTGCTCTCCCATCATCCACCTCTGTAAGTGGGCCAGGTGCTAGTCTGAAACTGGTGGAAGTGCTCTAGTGTGATGCAGCTACAGTTTACATGCAGAAATGAGGGAGTCAGTGCTAGGAATAGCATGGGAATTTTTCATTTTCCTTTTTTCAACCACTTTTACCCCTCATTAAGTGCTTTCAGACCCAGCCTCAGGCTTGATTTATTTTTGAAAGGCCATTTTTAGCCACTGTGTCTTAAAGAAGAAAAGAAAAAAAAGAGTCTGCCGAGATTATTTTTAAAGAAGAAACCCTTCACGTGCACATTCTGTCACAGTTTCTTCACTTCCTGATATCCCACGAGATCCTTGCCACCGTGATATGGCATTATCACTCCATTCCTCTCACCTGCAATTCTATAACAGCATTGAGATGGTGGCTCTTCTGCTTTCTAGGCTGGAAGGATTATTGCTCTATTACAAAGAACAATAATCTCACAAAATTACTGGATTCAGGAACAGCCCACTTCAGAGTAACCCACCTGAACCTTCAAGCTGTTGCACAGTTTGGTAAAGCAACTATTTATGTTCAGCAATGGGTGTAATGGAGGCTGGAGAAATATGTCTTAAGCAGATATCTGTCACTGTTCAAACAGCCAGGCTTTCTTCTTGGCTCTGATTTGATCCTTGGTGCTCTTAATTTTCCTTTTCAGCCACTCTGATAATGTGAGACTTTGAACTAGCAGCCTCTCCTCTTGAATCTGTAAGCATTTACTGAGCAGTGTTTAACTAAGCGACCAGACAGAGATGTAGACCAAAGAGGATGGGATATGGAGGGTTTGTGGTTACAGCATACGGCTCTGAATCAGGAAATGATCAGAATCAACTTCAAGAGATGTGTCCAACCCTCAAAGCTCAGTTCTGCATCTGCTCCTGCACTGAGCTCCCACTGCCCTGGGGTTCAGGCTGATTTGGTCTGTGGCCGTTGTGTGGAGATCAGCTCTGCTTTCCTTGGACTTCCACAAAGCAAGTGCTTATTAATGGCATTACTGAGTGTGCCAGAACGCAAAGAGGTTTTGGACCCCACGGACATCACCTGGCCTGCAGGTGTTGTGAGAACTTTCTCAGCTTGTCCTGAGATGTGCACACAGAAGCCTTAGCTTTTCCCTGAGCTGAAGGGCAGTGGCCACAAAGCAGATGGCATCCCTCTTCTTTGAGCTATCCATCTGCATCAAGCCAGAACTACCCACGAGGAGCAATAAGAAATTCCCTCCCTGCTGAACAGCACCACAAAAGATGTACAGGATCTGATTCCCAGATGGCAGTGTTAAAAACAGAAGGCAACATGTCTGGGAAAGTACCCGAGGCATATCTGAACAATAGAAATAATAGAGATGTAAGAAGAAGATAGGTCCTTTCTTTTTTCTGATATATGCATGCCTATGATCACTTAAAAAAACAAACAAAGACTTTTTTTTTTTTGTCAACAGGAAACAGTCTGTCTGAATAAAAACAGTGCTAGAGTGAAGTAGCTGAAATAGGTGAACAATTGGTAGCATGAGCATTGTGCCAGGTTTGTCTGCTTCTTGTGTCTGTGTTATGTGTCACGTGAGCACCTAAATCCTTGGAATCCCTCGAGATTTATTTGGATACCAGCAAACTAAGTGCATATCTACCTTTCCAGCAACTTAGAGGATCACTGATTTGTAAGGGCCAGGGTGCCCTAGCTAGTCCACCTGCACCTCAGGAACATGAGGCTTGGCATGGGTTTCTATGCATAGTTTTTATTTTAGGCCCTCCTAGGACAAGTTCTAAAAGGTTAGAAGTGGGGAAGATGCGGCTGCCTTGTCTCACACATTCCAGGAGCTAAACGCCCTGCAGAAACCGAAGGCAGCAAATGTTTTCTGAGATACTCGTCCAACCACCAGTGAGAGGGTGATACCACCCCATGAGCAGCAGGCAGCTTCATGCAGGCATACCACTTCTGTCTCTCTGGTCTTGCCCCGCCTGCATTTGTTCCTCCTTTGCCTGATGGCACATCTCCCCCACACAATGGCATGTAAAATCTAATCTCTACTGAAAGCTCTGCAGGGCAGGAACTCACACATTCAGATCCAAATAGGCTACTCATGCCTTTTTAATTTCACCGGATCAGAATAACAACAGTAAGGAAATAAAGCAACAGCCAAAGAGTCAAATCAGTGCAGTGAAACAGGTCCCTTCCCTGTTTTACAAGTTACATCCACAGTACCCCAGTGCTAGCAGGAAGTCTTCTAGTTATATCTTCAATTAAGCAGCCCAAAAAGCTCTTAGCCACCATGAAGAACCTAATGATGTCCACTACGGTGATGTTCGCTATTCCAAAAGCCATGTGGAGTAGACAATCCCTGGAAGCATCCCAAGGCTCAGAGGTGGCTGAAGAGCCCCTCAGCACCAGCTCAGGGTCTGGGAAGAGCAAGCCTTGGGTTGGTGCACTCCCACGCGCATCTGCACCCCGATCTGGCATGGTGCTGATCTCCGCAGCCATCAATCCTGCTGCCATCTGGATGACAGGTCTTGCACAAGCCCAGTGCCATTACTTAAGGCTGTGGCTGTTTACAACTTCCCGCCCAGCGCACACCCGCCATGTGTTAATCGGGATGGTTCATAGTCAGTCCTGGAGTAAACAAATGCAACTTCACCAGAAAACATGGGAACCACACCTCTTTACTCCAGGTGTGCATTTTGGCCCACCATCTGTTTCTCCATAGCGATTAGTGACTGGTATTTAAGACAATTTCTTAACAGGAGTTGGGATCGGTGGTTTATCTCCTCATTAGGTTGGTAATATCATTAATTAAGGTTATGTCAATGGACATGATGCCACAGCAGTTGGGTGTTACCAGTGGCAACAGCCTTCCAGGGTTTGGGCTTACAGCGTGCCTACCACCATGCAACATTAGCATCCTGCCCAGGGTGGGGACCTGCCCTTTCCCCACGCTGCCGCGAAGAGCCCGCCTCACAGTAAATGCATTTTGAGGTAGGCTCCAGAAATCCCCTCAAAAGTCCCTGCTCTCCCACTGATCCCTGTACCCCGGTTGATGAACCACCACAGAGAGGGGAGTGAGGAGCAAACATGGAGTTTTGGCAGGGGCATGGGGGCTGTATCCCCTGCTGTGCTCATCCCAGGAGTAGTGGTCCCTATGGCCTAGGTTGGGTCCCACCTCACACAGCTGCTCATTCAGCTGACTAGATTTTTAACTGAGGAAACAGGCATGTTACTGAGAAATGTGGTGGAACCTATGCCATGGTGTTAGCAGCAGGCCTGGATACTTGAAGCAAACAGGCTGGTGGAGCTGGAAGGAACTGAGCAATCATAATGTTCCCTCTTTTAAACCATACACACCATGAAATCCATGAATCTATGGATTTTGACACTTTGGAAGCGAAAAACTGGCACATTTAGCCTGTCCCACTCACATGATGCACCTTGATGTAGTAGAAAAGTATGAAGACCTTTTAAAAACTTTATTCTTTCTCCCCTTTTACTCCAGGAGCTGTATAGTTAAGTCAAACACACCCTTGGGTCAAGGCCTGCCCCGGTTTTGTGCAGAAGTCCCAGTATATCCCAAAGAATCAGCACACTTTAAATATATGTCAACAGTAGCATGTGCTGGCCAGAAGATATTTTACTAAGCGGTCCTTCAAATGAATGCAGTTTTAGTTGTTTTCCTCGGTTGTTTGAGGTCACTGTTCCTCCGCCCTTGTTAATAAAGATGTGATTAATGACTTTTGGCAAAGCTGCTGCCTGAAAGAGCCAATGCTTTAGGAAAAGCAAAACCAGTTTTCAGGTATTTTCTGTAAGGTTCATCTCAGAAGCGCACAAATACATTTCAAAGCATTTACAAAACACGCTGACTCCTCCTTCACCCCACCTCCACCCCCCTGCAGACACACATCGCCATTCATAACCTGCATAATTCTATTCCATCTACCTGGCAGAAAGCTCTTGCCATGCCTTCAGGTGGAAAGGTTCCCCCTCTGCACAGGCACCGGCGCAAAGCAGTTATCACAGGGCTTCCCGGAGTGCCCATGGTGCAGTAATGGCTTTGTGATTGCTCTCCTCAGAGTGAACAGTACCCAAGAGCCCTGAGTGAGGCTGCAAAGTCTCTCTGAATAAATCACAGCGGTAGGGGAAAAGAAATAAAAATAAAAATTGAACTTGTTTCCTGTGAGAGTGCTGGGCTCATGAGTTGAAGCCTATTTCTGCAAGCAGGGAGGCTCAGAAATCCTGGTAGTTAAAAGCAAGATGGCAGAAACTGAGTCTCTCACAACTGGGCCCAGGGTGTTGCAGCAGGGATTTGAGGAAAAGCACCTACAATCAGAGCGTTTATGAGAAGGGCAGTACCAAATGTAGCAATCTAAGCTGTGTTGTGTCTGCTGAGGACTCACTTTTCTGAGGCAGGTCCTGTTTCTCACAAGGATGATGAATGTAAATCTGGTGATTTAAATCTTCACATTGATGGGGTTTAATCTGCACAATGGGACCCTGTGCTGCTTTTGAGGGTGCCACAAAAGATGTCGAGAGAGGGCAACTCCTGCCTGGGGATAGGGATAGGGATGAAGGTGCGATAGGCCAACAGTGATGCCTGAAGACTCGTACATGGG
Organism: Cephalopterus ornatus; assembly: GCA_013396775.1. Taxonomy (NCBI): domain Eukaryota; kingdom Metazoa; phylum Chordata; class Aves; order Passeriformes; family Cotingidae; genus Cephalopterus; species Cephalopterus ornatus. The sequence continues at coordinate 1,063,196 of VZRE01007732.1, read as the reverse complement.
ATATCAAATCTGTGCTGTGAACTAGCACCACAAGAATTAGGACCAAATCAGAGGTGGTAATGTCTTGGACCAGGAGGGTGCAAGATCCCTGTGCCACTGTGATAAGACCACATCAGCTCCTTAGTCCTCCACTCTGACCCTTATCCTGCTGGACCTGAGTTCTGAGGATGTGAGCCAATGTGCTTGAGGCAAGTCCAGCCTCAATGGCAGCTGGATGGAGAGTTGGGCATGCCTCTGAGGTACCTCACAGTGCTCCAAGAGGCTGCTTTTGCAAGGGGCAGTTGTGCAGCTTTGCATTAAAAAGGGTGAAATGTGTGCCATGAAATGTGCTGTCCCCCCAGCATGCAGTGCTTGGCAGAACCGGTGTTTTTCCAGCTGCGGGAAGCCATGCTGGGTAGATCCAGTTAGGATGAGCCTATGACATTTTACAATTAAAGGGAAGAAAGGAGTGAGGGCTCCAAATTGAGCTTGTTTCCAAAGCTGAAGCAAATCCTTTGAATTAGGAGGACACTCAGGCTAAAGGCTTATAAAGAAATTCCTATTGCTGTGACTTTCTCCTGCAGGCACCCAGGTGGCTTAAAGCACCACTAAACTCCAGGCAAGCAGGAGATGTGTCTGAGGGTGCTGGCCACCGGGTTTCTGGACTGGACCAGTCCAAGCAGATGGTGAACTGGCAACACTAACAATCCATACGCTGAAGCTTCCCCAAAATTCCTGTGGGTGGCTCTAATTATAACCTGTGTCCTACCGCCTCCCCTTTCTGTGAGTAGGAAGGAGACAAGCTTTCTTGTTACTCTAGCTACCTGCCCGTTACCAGGTTGAGATTGCTCGTGGGATAAGGGCCTTCCACTTGTTTGTAGTACTGATGTCCTACTTGGCAACACGTGCCTCATTCCTTCAACCCTACAAAGGGAAGAGCCCCGAGCAAAGCAGGTTTGCAGCTGGCTTAGCAACAAGGCTGCTCTGCATTCCTGTAAATTTCCAGGTTCAAGTGCAATTTGCTTCTCTTTGTTGCCAAGCCAAGTGGACATGTAGCCCCTCTCATCCTACACTGCTGAGCCTTTGGGAAGGCTGATGGGACCTGGGAGAAGCAGTGTCTCTGAAGGCAGGCACAGGGCTGCAGCGAGGCAAATAGTTCAGTGATGCAGACGAAGGCAAGCAAGAGCTGCAGCATTTGCCCACCTCCAGGCTTCCAAAGCAAAACGAAAGCTTGCCCTTGGATCTGATGTGAGGAGGTAAGTACAGGTACAGATCTAAGTCCTCAAGGCTAGTCTGATTTATTTGGCAGTCCAGACAGCCAATACTTTCAATCTTGGATGTAGTGACTCTTTTCTTTTCAGCATATGGCTCATTCTCAGGTTCCCATTATTTTATTCCTTGTGGGATTGGTGTTTCTTCATTGTTTTCCTCTGTGCATGATTGACATGAGCAGGAAGGAAATGTGGAAACTATAGAAACTATTCTCCATGCTGAGGGAAGGTGCCTCACGTTCTTCTGGACCTGACCCCATTGTTCACTGCTGCACCCACAGGCACATTGTCTGCCGTGCACTGGACAGACCAGGGCATCCTCACCCAGGTTTGGGCAATGGTCGCCAAGCAAGAATAAAGGGCTGGACCCTTTCCCACTGGAATCTGCACCCTTCATTTGATCAGGGGAGGAATTGGGCCCCTAGTTATACTGTATAAATAGAAGGATTTGATTTGAGGCAGATGGATATCAAGTTGTTCTGAATTTTCCCCCTGATTTCATTAGTGAGGTGATTTGTGTTACAAGGAAAACTTGTTCTGAAGCTGTCATTATTTACCTGAAATGCATCTGTGCTTTGAAGTAGGCTCTGGAAACACAAGCAGAATGAAATTGCCCATAAAGCAGAGGTGGAGTGCCTTTTTCTGAGGTTTGAGACTGTTGGGTTCCCTCTACACTGGAATGCAAAATTAATGCCCTAAATTTAAACACTCACTAGGCTTTCTTTTTTTTCTTTTTTTTTTTTGCATTTGTGACTTGAGAATGAATTCAGTCGTAAAAAGAAATGCAACTGACACCGTTGGCATGCAAAACAACCATTGTTTTTGCCGGGGGGTTTCACGTGCAGGTGTGTATGTGTTTGTCTGTAAAACACCTCAAGAACCTTCATGGAAGACTTGCATGGTGAAATGTTGGCATCGGCTGCCCAGAAGTTACCATCCACTTTTGGTCCTCAGTCCTCTTATGGATCACCCATGCCCTGCCCAGAAGGATTAGCTCAGCTGTATCCAGCTACAAAGACTTAACATCATACAAGATCACTGGAGTCCCAAACTATTAAACGAAATAATTTAACAGCTAAGTTTTTGGGTTGGTAACTTGTGTGAGCTCAGACACACCGTGCAGATTTGTGCGTGCACCTTGTTTTGCTGCCCTGCTTTCTTCCCAAATGAATGGTGTGATAAAAGTAGCAGCAGCAGCTTAGTGCACAGAGCCTAAAAAAAGGTGTTTGTTTCCATTGCAGTGCTTAGCTCATTGTTCCTGCCACTCGTCCTGTTGACTGCCTGCTCAGGAAGGCCGTGTTCTCAGCAGCCAGGACCTCCTGCCTGCTCCCCGCTGCTCTGCCACCAGGTTCCTAAATTCACACTTTTTATCTCAAATGCCCTCTTCTCCTTTTTTTGTTGAAAGAGGTGGATTTTTTACTTCTCTCACAGGGATGTGGTGGGAACTTGTAAAACCTCTGAAAGCTGCTTACAATTCCTCAGATGGTAACAGCGAAACACACAGGGGTACAATTGGCAGGAGATATAAGATTGCTGACTTGCCAGCTCTCATGAATCTGGCTTTCCCCCTACATCTTCTGGCCAATGGAGAGTTAATCAAAATTCCCTTGTATGCTGTACTTGAATGAAAATGCCAGCAACTCTTGTATGATAATATTTATATTTGAATCATTTCAGACAGTTTTGGGATGACTGAGGTCTCACAGAGATGGAGGTTTGCCTTCTACTTCATTATTTTTCCCTGGTGCTGCTTTTTTTTCCCCAGAGAAGGGACATGCAGGAGCCTCTCTGGGCTCTGGGTGCTGCCAGCTCTCCAGGAAGGGTCCTTGCTTACCTCTCCTGCCTCGTGCAGCTGGGGACTGTGAGCTCATATTGAAGGGCAAGAGATATGAGTCTCCAAGCTCAACTTCTGTGCTGTGTGGCTTCCTGAGAGCAAGCATTGAATGACACTGCCCGGTTTTGGTTGTTGGGTTTTTTTTGGGTTTTTTTTGGTGTGTGTGTGTTGTGTGGGTTTTTTTTTTTTTTTGGTGGTTT
>VZRE01007732.1:962615-1059857 GCA_013396775.1 Cephalopterus ornatus | reverse complement strand
TGGGTTTGTTTGTTTTTTTTTTTTTTTTTTTTTTTTTTTTTTGTGTGTGTGTTTGTTTTTTTTTTTTGTTTGTTTGGGTTTTTTTGGGTTTTTTTTTTGTTTGTTTTTTTTTTTTTAAATTTGCCCGCCAGATCTGGAACTGAAACCATCAATTCATTTCACTGATGATTTCATTCTCAGCTCAAGTCAGCAATAGTTACCCCAGCTAGCATCAGTCTCCTACCCACTGAATCAGCTGTCTTAGCTCCTATGGGAATGAAGATTTGTGTGTTGCCATGTGAGAGGTTTTTTTGTTCAGAAAACAATGTAACGAGCTTCCCTAGACACTCACTTTACATCTTTATGTCCTTCTTGGAGACACGTTAATTAAGCCTCCTGTCATCTGCTGAGGTGGAATAGGGGAGGGTGACAGTGGGAAATGTGGAGAAAGTCCACCTGAACAGGAGATTTCCTCCCATCCTGAGCCACATCAGCTGATCATCAAATGACTCCCATAGTCTCCAACTATGCCAGTTTGAGATCTACTTCCCACGTCACAGGTTCGTGTTACTGTCCATTTCCACAACCCCATGTCACACCGGCTGTGTTGAGAGCACTGGAAAAGGATGGGGATCACAGGATGATGGCCGTGGGAAGCAGCTCTGCTGCGTGTTCATTTTGCTGTGCTGTGTCAAACAGGGACAGTGCTGACCCGAGCTCCAGAAACCCAAACTCTCAGTATCTGTTCTCATACCTTTCAGAGCTGGACCAAAGTCCACTGAGATCAATGGAGTTTTCACACTCGTGACCATGAGTTTTGGATTCAGTTTCCTGAGATGAAAGTGCTAGGAACAGGCAGGAAATTATCCACTAGGAAACCTATTTCAATCATCCGTTTTTATGGCAGATGCTTTGGAAATGGTTATGCGCTGTGTAAAGAAATATGGCCTTCTGAATCTATTCAGGCTACTTCTGAGTGAACTCAAAGCTCTTTTATACTGTTTGGGCTGTGTAAAGAGTCTTAATGCACACAGAAATTAATTTACAATCCATTTAATTCCCCTTTGTTCTGCCAGAATCATAGAAATCAGAAAAGCCTGGGGTTTAGTATTTGTGTGTTGGTCAAGAGTGTGTTTTTCTTTAACTGCAGCAGTTAGAGTGATAGAGTGGACATTAGACTGATAGGCAGACAGAGCGATTCCCTAAGGTGGACATGGTGATGGCTTTATTCAAGTATAATTTATCCCACTCTTCATAAAGAAATAAGCCCAACACGTATAAACACCTTTATAGCATTACAATTCCAAGCACAGTAGGGAAGTTTCCTGCTTTCCCACACGCAGTCACAGGATTACAATAAATGCTGAGGTCCAAATCAGCAAGCATCTCCTTGCTCCATACTGTGGGATAAGTTCAAAAGAAAGCAGTGAGACGGATGATTCCATTTTTGACAAAAATCTCATTTTCAATGGCCTTGAGAAATTTTTCTTACCTTCTGTTTGCTGGAATTTCTTGTTATTTGCCACACACCTTTAAAGGTTTCCAACTGACATCAGTGGTCTTGAGAAAGAGTTTTCTCATCCACACCACCAACTCAAGCCCTAGGTTAGGTGCCTGCTCCAGTTCCCAATCAAGAAAGAGATATTCACCATGTGAACCATGGTGCTACTCAGTCAAACTCAAAATAAAAGAGCCATCTACTAACAGTGAGAAGGATTTATTTGGTATAACTTACTTGGCAAATAATCCTGCACTTCAGATACATTTCAGAAAATCATGACCTATTTCTGGATGACTTATCACACCCACGTGTGGCAAAATTCCTCCAATAAATCAGTTGTGGTGAATGATTTCAATGTTGATATTATTATTATTATTACCTTCTTTGGCCACCTTAAATGTTCTGAGACAAGATGAAAGTACTGAAACTTCTAATGCCTCCCTGCAGAGTCACTATTGTAGGAGTGAAAAAGAGCAGAATGGATCAGTTTTTAGTAAAACCCATGGTTTATGTAAAGCATCTGATTCAAAACCTATTTTCTATGTAGCCTTTTCTTGTGGACTGAAATAGTAGGCTGCATTCAAACTAGACTTTGAGCTCAGTGAAAAGGAAACACTGATGAAAATCATGACTCAAACACCCTTGCATCATATAATTCTATTTGTTTTATTGGTGAGATTCAACCTAGGCCCCACTCCACGGCTGTAGGAGGAAACTCAGAGTAGGGCAGAAGGCCAGCCTCAGCCTTAGGCAATGTCTGGACAGCAGTCAAACGCATGGGGTGGAATTTGGACCAGACCAAAGTCCATGGGTACTTTGCCATCAGCTTCTGCAGGCCCAGATTTCACCTTAATGACCATTTCAAGGGCAGCTCTGCAGAAAGGAATATCTTTCTGTTCTTAAAACAGGCATTTGTTGTAGAGGTCAAATCGTCCCAAGGACAACCACTCTTTCATCCAGCTCAAGTGACAGAGAGAAGCCACACACCAGGTACTGGGCAAAATCCATGCCACACTTCTCTGCGGTGCGGTGGGGTTCCCCTGTCTTCAAACACCTAGGCAGAATTCATGATGTCTTTCCTGGCTGCCCCAAGGGTTTGTGTATCATTTGCGTGACTCTTGGGTCTTGATATCTCTGCAGCAATTGCAGCTTCTGAAAAACATTTCAAACATTCCTGCCTGGGAGGCTTTTGGTTAACAGGTCATCATCATTTGGAAGAAATGAAGCTATGAGGCAAACTCTACGTGCAGCGAGTGTGCACACATGCTTGTGTCCACAGAGCTGTGGTGGCACAAGCAGATATCTCTGCAGAAATCACTGTCCCCCTCTCATTTCTACAATCTCTAAGCAGCTTCCCACTTTCAAGATATGAAAAAAAATATTTATAGGCATCGGGGAAGTGATGACATGACCTCAACCTAAAATACCTTGCAGCAGAAAAGAGTTATGTTTGAGTGCTGGACAAACCCCATGATTTGGTCTGGATCTGTTCCTCAGGTGAGCAGTGTCATGGTACTGGAGGTGCTCCGTTCAAGGGAAGGCTGTCACCACACTACGCTGCAGAACAGTGATGGTGAGACATTGCCCCTTAGGAGAGGATCCTGGCACTGAGCAGTCACAGCAAAAAGATACCTCTCTAAGGAAGCTGAAGCCAACACCTGAGAAGCAATGCAATGGTCATAAAGGACGCTCAGCCTGCAATGCCTGATGAAATATGGATCAGTGTAATTGTTTCTTATGTTGGTGAAGTATATAAAAAAAGGAACAGAGACACTCTAAGTATTGCATTACTGCTGCACCCTTCAGTGGCTACGGCTAACAGCTTATTTTTATTTTCATGCTGACAGCACCAGCCAAGTTGATTTATTTTCTGTGCTGTCTTAAATATCAGAGGAGATATGCATATCCGAGAATCTGAGGCATGGGATACAGCAGATGAGCTCAAAGGCTCAAAGCCTTCTCCTGATTCGCTTTGACGTACCTGGGTGTTTGCTAAGTGAAGCTCTGCAGAGCATCTCTGAACCTGCACCACCAAGGGTCTTTGCATGTGGCAACGGTGATTTGCTGCCATGGCTCAAATAAGCCACAATTGCACTGATTGTTTCCTACTCGCTTTTCTTGAACTCCTTTGTCGTACACTTAAAAAATATTGCTCCCAATTAAGAAATGTCTGTAATTAGCAGATTTAGATGGAAGATTGGTTTTGTATTATTTGCCTTCTGGCTCTGAGGTTCCAGGAAGGACATGTTTTCAGGCTTTCTCCTCAACCACAAGATTTAGAACTTACTTTTCTGCGTTTCTGTCTTTTTTTTTTTTTTTTTGAGAAAGCTGAGATTTTCATGTAATCACCTGCCTTCAGCATCTGGGACTTAAAATACAGGACCAAATATGGCTTGAAGTGGAAACAATGAATGATCAGCTTTTTTCACATGAGTAGTCCCTTTGAAGGCTAAGTGTCTATACTCATGAGCAAAGTTACATGTATATATGAGAGCTTGCACAACCAGAACATGAACAAGATATAAAACTTAACTTACCCTAGAAATACAAACCTTCTATAAACTTTTTGTTTCATAGCTGGGGGAAGTACCCTTTTTCCTGAACTAAACAGACTTCTAATCTTTTTTTCCTTTCCTTTGTAAAAATACCTGCTTTGATACATAAGTCTTGTAAGCTGTACTGTTTAAAGTCTTTCATTAGATGTTTCAGTAAATATTAAGTAAGCTTAAGGCAATAACAGAAGTTTATGACTTTTTAAAAGAGCTTGTTCTTTTCCCTCCCACATTATGTTGCGTTTTTTGTTTTTTGTTTTAAAAAAAAGTCACAAAACCTACATCTTGATCTGCTCCAGTCTGAAGGTTTCTATTTATAGTTTTTGGTTATGAATGTTTTTTCCTATGAAAAGGTCAGACCTCGCACATATACAATGGTGGAAAGCCCTGCTTATTAAAAAGCAGGCAGATGGATTTGTTAAAAAGAAGTCATTTCATAATGCAGCTGCTGTGAAAGGCTGCTTTAGCAGAAACATCCTCATGCTGCTTTATGAGAAAAACAGGTAAAGGAGTTCTGTTTTGCAGCTAAGCAATTTTTCCTTTCCAAGCCTCCATCCTCACACACATGGCATGTTCTTTACCTCTATTTACGTGCTTTGCCCTACACCCACCTTCTCTCCTCCCTGCCCCAACACACTCCCACTCCCTTGCCCTATTTTTCCCACTCTTGCTGCTCTGGGAAGGTAATGCTCTGGAGGAGGTAATGCTGCCCCACCTCAGTGTATCCTGCACGGACCAGTCACCCTCAGACTGCTACCCAGGGCTCACTCAACATCAGACACACTCAGCTTCTCCTGCTCAAAGCAGATGGCGAGTACTCTTGGTCAGCACTGGAAGCTTGGGGTAGCCTGGGAGGTGTGTCCTGGCCCAGGGGCTGGCGTCTGCAGGCCAGGACCACAACTGGCTGAGGCAACTCCTGCTCAGGGAGACCTGGGAAGAGTCAGTGTTGACTGGCAGATGTCCTTCATTGCTTCAGAGCATGGCATCAGGGGTTTTAGACCTTGACAACAGGGTAACAGCAACCTGCAACCTCCCACGTGACGACAACCAGCAGAGACCTCTCTCATTTGATGATGAAAAAAAAGAGAGGTCTCGGCTGCTTTGTTCTAGCCCTGAGTGAGGAGCTTTGATTAGCTGAACGAAAACCACTTCATCCCAAAAGCTTTTCTCTCCCTCCTTCCTCTCTGAAGCATCCTGAGCACTCCACACACCTGCAGCACCCTGGGGTGATGGAAACAGCACATGTAGCCTCATATTTCCTAAAAATCTGTATTATTAAGGAAGACCTCTCCTGTGTTTTATGGAATCATAACCAAAATCCCCAAGTCCTTTAAATTAAACTTTGAAAATAGCCACTTCTCTCTAATTCCTGGGTACCTTGTACAAAAATGGCCCCCAACCTCTGACCAGTCTCTTCTGCTTTGAAGGAACAGTCTGCGCAGGAGGGAATGGGATCACTACTGAATGCATAAAGTGTCCTCCAGCCTCCAAGGGCGCATTCCTGCCAGGGTTTAATTTCCAGGAGAGCACTGTGATGTGTTCACTCTGAAGGGCTTTGTCTGCACCAGCTCCTTCTCACCAGTATCCCCCAAAAAGTTGTCCCCAGGATTTTAAACTCAGGGATCCACCTGTCCAGGAAATAATTTGCCCTATTAGTGACTCCACCACTACTGCTATCCATCATGTCACTCTTGTGAGGAAGAATGAGGATGGATTCACTGAAAACCCTCTCTCTCCCCAGAGTGGGCTGGGCCCAGCACCTCTGGCATTATTAATCAGCTTCTTCTGCTACCATGAAAAAATGTTCTGGGTGCCTCCTCCACAGTGCCTTCCCACGGGGTGCCAGTCCTGCTCCTGTCTCACTGGCTCCATGCGAAGTGACAGCAGTGGGAGAGTGGCCGGGGCTTCCCCCACAGGCACAACCTGCTCCAGGGAGGATATAGGTCTGATCAGTGCAAGTCAGCACCTTTGTCCTCCCTGCAGATGGTGACATGGGTGGGCAGCTCCTCCCACCCTTCACATCTGCTCCTGGATCCGTTGCCACGAATGACTCCACGCACAAGGTTTAGATGGTCCCGTGTATATGCAAGCACAGCTAAGCAAGCCTTCTGGTGGAATGACATCTCACCTGAGCTTTCAGAAGCAGAACCAGACAGTTCCAGTCAAGTAATTGGTAGGCTTCCACTTACCTGCAGCACAGTATGAATATCAGCAGTTTCACACATGCCAGTTTGCCACCTGCTTGCACCAACAAAGTGAAAACACAAATCTGCTGTAGCAGTGAAACTCGGGATTTAGAGCTTAGCTGGTGTGTGGATATTTTGCCACAGGTTAATCTCACCCGTTTTGAAATCTAATCCAGCCTCTGATGGGATCCCTTAGCAATCATCAGTACAGCTGGAAGAATGGCACTGGAGATGGGCAGAATGTGAATAAGGAAGGTGGATCTAGCCCAAGAGTCAGAGCGAGTCTGGAATTTGTAAACATGGAATGCAATTCTAGCCTTCATGACAGACCATGTAGGTGCAATGTTTATGTCTTAATCTTTAGTGAAATCAATAAAAGGTTTAGTAAGGCAAGAGTGGAAAACCAAGAAGAAACAGTCTTTACAGGTGACCTGCTGTGCCGTTCTCCTGACTGTTTCAGAGATGAGCTTCTGATAGCGATTCAACCCAGTGCAAGCTGGTTTTAGCTCACCTCACATGTCCTGTTTCACTCCCAACTCCCAGGCTTCTGCAGATGCATTAATCACTATTGCCTTTGCAGAACAGAGCATCTAATTGCACCACGGGGCCTGATGCATGTGCAAGGGGATACATCAAATTACAAACCACTGTTCCTCTAAGCTGCAATGTCTGTATGTGCACTGGGCTGCAAGTTACTCTGGAAAGAAAATGCATGTTACAGCTTTATAAAGTAGAGGGCACATTAGTCAACATGGCCGTTAAAACTAATATTGCAGTTGTGGGGGCAGATGTTAAAATGCTTGTATCTTTTATGGTGACCATATTAATCCAAGAGAAAATCAATTTGTGATCAACCTGTTGACTGCCAAGACTGCAATTGTCGAGATTTCCCTCTCTGCAGCACCACATAGGAGATAGTTGTTCAGCCCAGCTCTGCTGGGCCTGGCAAACTTTCCCTTGTTCTGGGCATCCCTGGGACCTAATCCCCACCTTATGTCCCTCAGCATCATCCACATTACCCTGAATTGGTATCCTCAGAACTCTCTGAGAATTAAGATGCTGTGACCAACTGAAATGCTGGGAAGAAGCACCGAAGTCCGTTGAAGAAAGGCTCATGATCCTGCAAGACTGGGAGAGGCCAGGAGGTGTTCAGTGCCATACACCTGTCTGCCCACCTGTGAGTCTTCAAACCAAGGGAAAGTGAAATAGCTCTGCCCACACCGCTGTCATCGCAGGGGGCTGGGGAGCGGGGAGGGCTTAGTAATACCGAGAACAAAGTAGTCTGCCTTAGTCAGATATTTTTAATGATCTCTCCCCACACAGGGCAGGAAGTGAAACTGAGGTCCTAGTCAAACCCCTCACCCGCGCTCCCCCTTGGCAGGTCCCACTGTGCCGGTGCGTGGCAGCGGGTGAGACATTGCGCTTTCGGTCAGCGTGGATGGGGTGCTGTGATCTAGGCCCTCACGCTGACACGCACCACCCTCCCCAGCCCTGCACAGCCCCATCTGCTCCCTGCCACCTGTGCTGCCCGTGATGGGGATGCCCAGGCAGGGCTGCGCTACAGGAGGAAGACCAAGACTAGATTTTTGGCCTGCTGTCACATAATCTAGGATGATCTCTTTCTGACCCTGTTTCCAGCCCAAACAAGACCTGCAGGGCCTGTTAAAGCCCCCAGTGACCACAAGTCCCAATCCTCAAGGGATTGCGTGGACAAGCTGGTCCCTGGCAATTGCTCCTTTGGAATCTATGGTTTTTTTGCTGCCATACTGAAGTCTGTCCTTTGGTGTTCTCCTACCGGCTGAACAGCATGTGGCTGGCAGATTAGAGGGGCTCCATCTGACCTCTGTGCAAATGCAGCCCTTTGTGAAGTAGAATGCAGATGCTGTGTGATGTTGCACAGCAAGGACACCAAGAAGCTCAAAGCAGACACTGAAAGGAAAGGAGAGAAAAAAGCAGGAAACATTTGCTGCCTGCCGAGGCTCCCAGGTGGCAGAGCAGTCCCAGTGCTTGAGTTTTACCATCAGAGCTTCAGAACAACAGTCTCCTTGGGAAACAACCACTGGGACAAAGCACAGACTTGGTCCAGCCCCATTCTGTGATTCAGCTTCAGGTGCTGAGGGTGGACATCCCAAAAGTGTCATAAAGAGGTAGTGGTTTGGCCACCTTGGAAGCTCTGTAGGAAAGGTTCCTGCAAGAAACTTATTAGTGACATCCCCCTGTGGCAAAGCCCAGCTTTCAGGATCTAGATGAGGAAAAGAGAAAGATGTGAAGACAATTCTGCTTTGAGAGGCTGTGAGTGAAGACTATGGGATAGATCCTGACCTCAAATTCCCAGGAAGATCCTTGAAAACTGAAATCATTTGAATGTAAATGGGCTAAGGAGGATATTACATTGCAAACTCTTCACCAGATGCTTCTTGATACCTGTTCCCATGGTATTTATAGGAAGGGAATGTCTTCACTTCCTGTCTCTGTACTGGCCCTCAAACAGGTGTTCCCAGCCTCCCAGCTGACACCCTGAGGGATGCCACAGCCACACTAGCTTCAGGAAGCCACAGAAAATTGTTCAGTGCTACTGTGCCTGGCAGCTTTGGGTGGTCAGAGTACATTTCTGCTGTGTACAAAGTGGCTGGGCAGAAGAGTCAGCTGGCAAACAGATCAGGACCTTGGGTCCACTCCCTCTAACAAGGACAGCTCAAGGGAAGTGACCGAACAGTGGCACGGTCCTCCCCTCCCGTTAGCCTCGTCTGCAGGGCTCGGTCAAAGGTCTTTTTATTACTGTTCTCTGCTCCAATTAAAACATCCTACAGATTGTGCTTGGCAGACTCTCAACAGCATCCAGAACTAAAGCCTGTTAACGGGATACAATCAGCTAGGTTCAGGGCTTGAAGTAAGCCAGAGGGGCAGGGAACATTTGCCAACTGCAGAGTGCCAAGTCCTATGGTCTGCCCATTTTAATTCTGGCTGTTAATTGCTTTCCAGAAGCACCCACAGGTCCCAAGTGACAATCAGAAGCCAGTGGCCAAAAATGCACATGCCCAGAGCAACAAGAAGCCCAGCTTCAGAGAGCTGCATGGCCCCCTTGCACCCGAAGTGTTCCCTTGGACCAAAAAAGGGTGGCAGGGGCAGAGTGGTGGCCTGTGCCAGTGGATTTTTGTCAAACCACCACAGTGGCCTTGAGTGCAGAGTGCCCCCATTCCAAGTGAGCATTGCTCGTTGTTATCTAAGGCCCGCTGGGCATTTTGCACACTCTGATGGGATTGCTCGGGCTAACTGGGAATTGAGTTCTTGCAGGAGCTGTTGGAGATACATCAGCTATTTTCCGATGATCACATCCCTGACGTCTGCAGAGAGCGGTGCTTTGCAGAAGGATTTCCACCAGCAGCAAAGCAACCAAGAAGCATTTCTCTGGGGTGCAAAGGAGGAATTAGAAACAAACATAAGACGTAGTTGCCTCATACACTAAGAAACAGCATCTGAAGTGATGGAAAGAGATCTGTGTCCATGAGTCCCTGCATGACAATTGAGGCCTAATAATATCCCAAAAAGAGATATCTTAGAACCCCTATGCAAGAGGAAAGCGAAAAGAGTCACAGCCCAATTCCCACATTATTTGGCTTGTGGGGAAAACATCTAGCATAGGGTCTGAGGACCCCTTTGTCAGGTCCCGGGCAGGACCATGACCCTTTTGCTAAATGCAGTCCTGTCTAGGGAGATGGAGGAGAGCTGCGACATTGAGCTGTAACATGAGCATTGCTGTGGGAGAATGAGAGATGAGGTGAGCAGGGGATGCTCTGCTAAACTCTTTGGTCCTGATGGATGAGCACAGGCTTGCAATAATGCAAGGGATGGACAGGAAAAGAAACAAGCAGATTTGAATCAAGAAATGACCAGTCTGATTTCTTCACACAAGCTGAAAGGAATACAGGGCATGAACCAGCCCCTGATGAAAATAACGAGTGATTCACACCAGTTTGGAGGCTGTAGGATCCAGCAATTTTCTTTCCAGATCAGCTGTAATGGCAAGTGAGTTTGATTTTTACAACTCATTCACTTTCAATGACCTATGACTGTCATTAATGACTGAGCTAAAGACACAACTTTTAGATAGAAAAGTTTTATGTTGACAAGAGGGTCTTTGTAATTGCTTCCTCTTGTTTGCTTTGGTTTTATTTTCATTTCCAAACATATACAATTTCCTTATTGTTTCTGACACCTATCAGCAAAAAGCACAGCCTTGTGGATCTCCTGCCATTCCCGACACACGTGCAGGGAAATGACTCTGCATACTATGTGGGAATTGTGCCAGCAATTCCAAAGATCAAGAAGGGAAACAGATAATGCAAATAAATCATAATGCAAATAAATCATAGACACAATGGAAGACTGTAGGGATTGGAGGCCTTAACCTCACCTAGACCAACAAGAATCAAAGGTTAATGCAGGTGTCACTTGAAAGGTAATTTTCTATTGATTTGCAAGTAGGTCCCTGACCTACTGACCTTCGTGATGCACCAAACGGGAAATCCCCTGGAGCAACATATGTGCAGGCAAATGTGTTATTTACTTTGGTAGTCCCTCTAGTATTTATAGGCCCAGGCAGGACCAATAGAGATAACCTAAGGAATGTGGTAGCCCTTGTAAAGATTTGTGTCTCATGCTTAAATATTTGGGCAGCAAAATAGCAACCTTGATCATAATTTGACAGAAGAAAACCACAAGGGCACTGCCTGATTTCTACATCCTCTTACAGGCAATAAAAAACACCCATAAATATTTTTCATGCAATGCCTCAGGAGCTTCTTGCAAGGGTCAGCTCAAGACTCGCTGGACATGATTCATGTTGTACAGAGGTGTAAATCCATACACTTCTGCAGAGCTGTTCCTGGGGTGCACGGTGGGAGGGGCTGGATGAACTGGATTCAGGAGCACACATCAGCATGGTGTTGCTAGTGGGGGCCACGGTTTGGGCTGGTCTGGTGAAGCACCTCCAGAGGCTCAGCTCTGAGCACCAGTCCCTGGCTAGACAGGTTCTTGAGTGTGGAGCCAGGAAGCAACAGCAAATCTTCTGTGGCTTGGCCATAGATTGGAAACTGTGTAGTCAGAAATTTTCCTCCTGTTTCCTCAGTAGGAAATTTGGGATTTTTTAATGAAAAACTGAAAACCTCAAAAGGCTTTGCACAGAGAGATGGCTGCAGCGCTCCCTGAGGATTTTAATTACATCTTGCTCTCCCTCTGCTTGAGCTGCTGTTGATGGCCTATGATTCACAGCTGATGGGAGAAGAGATAGAGTGTACAGGGAGCTCACCTCCCTCCTGGGAAGCACGAAAGGGCGTAGGGCTTGCAACCTGAGAGTCAGCAGCAGATTTCCCAACTCAGAAAGATTTACATTTACAAATAAAAAGTGAATGTTTTCAGTGGAAGGATAAGGAGAAAAGTGGTAGAGAAACAAGGAACACACCATTTTTGACCACATGCAACAGAAACGCCAGGGTCACCTGCACATCCTAAGCTCACCTCTATTTTCTTCTGGCAATTAAGTGTGTCAGAGTCTACCACACTTGTCAGAGCTACGTTCAGCAGCCCCCCTGCTCCCATCCCTGGTGCTCCAATGCTGCCCTGTGTACTCCCTGTGCTTGTGCAGTCTGTCTCCTTTCCATGCAAAGGAAGGGGTCACTATCCAGGAACTGGATCTTGGGTTATATAAGGCAAATGGCAAAGGAAATGGGGCTTCTCCTCCAAAGGGTTTCATGGCAGCTGGGATGTGCCAGAGCTTGCAGAGCTGTTCCTGTCATTCCTCAGCTCCCCTGGGTATTGCTGAGAGCCAGACTCAGAGGTGCAGATGCTGCAGAGCTTCCATGACCTGCTAGGAAACATCTGGATCAGGGCTCAATGGGTCTGCCAGCTCCAGGGGCATCCAATTCTCATCCTCCCACAGAAAGACTCTCAGATGTTTCTTTTCACCTCCACTTCCCACACCCCATCCCAGCCCAGTTCTCATTCCTAGTTCTCCTTTTCCTTCCCACTCCCAGGGCCTTGATCTCTGTGCCAAGCTGGGTCTCCTCCAGCAGTCTACTGGCTGTCATCTTCTGCCCCACATGGCCTTCTGCCAGTAATGCATCCAGACTGCCTCAAAATTTGGGACACAGAACCTGGCAGTCGCACCTTGACCCACTCAAGCTGGGAGTCTATCACAGCCTGGGGACCCAGCCTAGGTGTGACTCAAGCTGCTCACTTTCTGCCATGGCTTCCAGTCAGGCAGGTCATTATATACGCTGTGTTCTGCGCTGACTTCCCATGAGACCCAATTTCACACAAGGATTTTGGGGATGGTCTTGACACGTCCTGGTGCTTGGTTACAGCTTAAATCCAGCCAGATATTTCCCTACCCACTAGGAAAGCCAAAAGTGGCAAACTGGTGCTCCTGACTCCCTCTTGCAATGCACCACTCTACTCCCACCATCACACACACCTCTGCTCCATGGAGCAGGTATTACTTTGATATTGCCCTTGGTAGAAACCAGGCCACAGATCAGGCACCTTCATGGTGTCTTGCAAGGCAATGCTCTCATCCCAAAAATGCCAACCCATGTCTATGATGCTGGAAGAAGTTAATGCTCTCAGGGTACATCTGGCTCTCCAGGTGAGCAGAAGAGACAAGCATTCAGTAGTTGTGTGACCCAGCAAATCATTTTTGGTGTGTCAAAACCAGAAACCATCCAGGGATGTGGGTTATGGAGCAGCCCACCTGCCTGCCACTGCTGCCTGCTGGCAAAAGAACCAGCTCTAAACAGTCTGTGAGCCACAGGTAGCCCACAAGCCACAAATTGCCCAGCCCTGGAGGTGTTATGCCATCTGCAAGCCTGAAATGCTACAGCACTAGATTTGGGGAGCCAGGGTACTTGCAAGAAAGCTGTTGTGGTAACGTTCTGCTCTCCAATACCCTCCTTGCTCCTCCTTGTACGGGAAGGAACCTTTCTGTTCTTGTTAAACAGCTGCTATGATTTGCTCATTTTTCTGATCTGAAGGTTGGGAGAGAAATCTCTCAGTCCTTGGTCATTCCAGCGTCCCCTGGGGCAGCAGAGGTGGCTGAGGGATGAAAGAAAGGAAGACAAAACCCCTGCATGGGGCTCGGTCAGCATCCACCAAGGACCACTGCCAGGCTGTATTGCATCCCTGTGGCAGGATTCCTCTGCCTTCTGCCAAGAAACACAGGAGTGATATGAATTTGATTTTACAGTGGAAGAAACAGGTCACAGGAAGGTTTAATCATGTTCTTCTTTTCCAAAGCTGCCCAGCCCTTTTGGAGGATCACAGTGAATCCAGGTGTGATCTGGGTTGGACTCTGCTGAGCTTTTCTCCCTGAGATGTGCAGCACCTGATCCATTTGCAGCTGCTATTCCCTGGATGGAAATAGTATTTACTCACTGAAAAAATTTCTGGGCAAAGGTATTTTTGAATTAGGAGAAAGAACAAGAAACCCTACAGAATAAACAAGTTTAAATAAAGCTGTCACCACAGGTGACTCTTCTTTGACCACAGTTGGTCAGTGCCACTGTAGAGAGTGGCATAGCTAAAGCTGATGACTGAAAGTTCAAAAATACATTGTTAAGGCAGTGACTATTCCCACCAGCAAACTTGCAGATCTGCTACAGCTAGACTCTGCTCAGCTCTGCAGGGGAAGGCAGTGGCTGCTCTCAAAATGTGGTCTCCATCAATATTCACATGGACAGTTTTCACGGCCTTTATTCTGTAACACTGTCAACTTTTCATGGATACAGTGGGCACTTGTGTCAGCTCCTCTGCAAAGGACAAATAAGGTCTCAAATGCAAAACCAGGGCATCTTTTAATAGGCCAGGACAGCAGCAGATGGGTGAGGTAGGAGAAAATTCACAACATAGCCCTTCTCATGAGAAACCCTTTTAAAAAAAATTAGCTTGCAACCTTTCACCCCCTTTACATGCACAAACTCAGGTTGCAAAGCAGAGGGATGCTGCTGGGTGGTATTAGAGGTTGGTGGCTGCTCCTCCCTACACAAACTCCCCCAGATGCTGCCGAGGAATGGAGCGGCAGTTGGTTACTATTTTTAGCCCCCCATTCACGTGGTCTGAGTATCAGATGCACATTCCCAGATGCTCATTCCACAAATGCCGAGATCCCTCCAGCCCTCACCGCGCGGATGCGCGGAGCTGGCACGGCACATCACAGCGCTGGGGGTAACAGCAGGGGCTGGAGGTTCAGCTCCCCCCATCCCGCAGACCCACACGTACACGTGCATGTACACGCCATCTGCTTCGCTCAGGAAGCCTCCAGTGAAAAAGGCTTTCTAGGAAACTGGAATAAATGAGTGGGAGGAAGTCAAACTGAATCAATCCATCAGGGCACACACGCTGACGAACAGCTTGCATCCCCCGAGGACACGGACTTGCTGGGAAGGTGAAGGGCCATGTTTCAAGGGGAGGAACCAGGCAGAGGCAGAGAGAGCAGGAGGCAGGGGCTGCCCGTGGGAGGAGCAGGGTGTTAAAAGGGGCATGCAGGTGAGAGGGAGCTGGACCAGGCAATGAAGGTGAGCCCAGCATCTGCAGTCCCTCTGTTAGGCATTGCTGGGATGGGTACCACTGCCATCCCTCAAAGGAGAAGGTGGACCAGGAGGGTGCAAAGAAAGAAAAGAGAAAAACAAACTCCTGAATAAGAGAAGTAAAACAAGTGAAGAACAGTGAGTGGGTTCTCAGCTCTGTCCCGACCTCTGCAGAAGCTGTCAGACATGTCTGAGGTGTGGGGAACAAACTGTGCACGTGCAGAGCATCCTCAGGATTAGATAGAGCATGCTCAGGGTTAGACAGTCAGACACACGTGTGAGCTCCCTTACCCATGCTCACTAAGCTCTGAATGGTCTACCTGGCATCCAAAATGTCAAATGAAAGTCTGAAGCCTTCACCTTACACCCAGGGAATATTTCTGGGCAGGGAAAAGAGATGCCCAGGGTAACCCTGGTCTAGGGAAGTTCTGCTGAGAGGTGATGTGATATGGAAGTTGAATGACACCAGGCGTGCCCAACTATGGGAGATAAAACGTGATCCAGCAGCTGCAACCTCAAGCCAGACAAATGCAGATTAGGCGTAAGATTTGTTTCTCTCAGGAGGTTTAATTAACCACTGGCACAGCTTTGGAGGGCTGTGATGGATTCTCCATTACTGGCAAGGGTCCCATTTGCATTTGGAGGTATCTCTGAGCATTCTGCTCTTGTTCAAGTGCAGGTATTGATCTAGCAGCAGAACTGTCAGAGGAACAACCCAAAGCCTGGGCTTCCCAGGCCATCAGCAGTAGTGAAGCATTCTTGATGGTGTCAGTTTTGGCACCCGTGGAGATTTGGGCTGGCACCAAAACTGAGAAGAGACAAAGACCGGCAGATAAGACCCAGGATACTGAAACACCTCTGGTGGTGGATGTCAAGTGACCTCAAAACCTGTGATTAGGTGCAATGACCATGAGGACACGAACATCCCTGCTCCATGGGGGCTGTTCCCGAGAAATTATTGCTCATTTGCTCGCAGCAGCACTGAATTGGGCAAGCCACGTCTTGAATGTCCAAGGCCAAAGGTGGGCATGGCTTTGCCTGCTCGGCAGGCTGTGAGCAGTCTCCAAACCATCCCACTCTTCTCTTCCCTTACTCAGGGTGCTTGCACAGCTGTATGGCTGGGAGAGGCTCAGGGTGGGGTTGTGGGCTCAGGAGGACTCTTGCAAGCTACTGGGGTTGCCCCCAGCTTGGGTGCTTGAAGAAAACTGCTTACCTTGCTTAATGGAAAATTGTGTTTTCTTGCAAGGCTTCTGTCCCTTAGAACAGTTTCTGGTAGTTAGCTATGGAGTGAGTCACTTTTCTTTGTGCCTCAGTTTCCAAACTTGCTGAGAGGCTGAGTCTGTTCAACTTGATTCAGTCATAGTGTTCCTGAGGGAGGAGGAGAAGTTGAAGCAAACCTGGAGCCCACAGCTTCCAGGGGCAAAGCCTCACAGCTCTTGATATCACACTTCTTACCAGCACAGTCATCTTGAGAGGGTTGTTGTGATACCCCAAGAGGCTTCTAGCCCACGGACACTCAGCAACTGCGACCGCAGCGCGGCACTACATGCTGTGCATCTCCCTCAAGCTCTGCTTCTTCACGACATGTCTGGGGCATCCCGACGTCCAGGGTTGGCTGGAGCAATCTCCTTTGGAGCAGGGTCCCAGGAGCAGTGTGGTTACTCTAGCAGCTCCGCGTAGCCAGCCTTGAAGGGAAAAGGGAAGAAGGGGAAAAAAAGACTTTTTCAGGTTCACAGCAAACCGGAGCATCTCTGGGGAGCAGGCAAATCTCTCCCAGATGCTGCAGGATCTCTGCATGTATAAGTGATCTCTGTAATAACCCTCATCAGGGCATGGCATGCTTCCCATAACTAAAATTTGAAATACTCAGACTAGTAAGCAGAGGAAATGTTTGCTGCTTTTATTAATAACCTGAAGAGACCTATGCCTTCTGTTCTTTAGCTGTAAACTGCCAGCCCCATATGGAGAAGATTTTCTAATGATCCTTCAATTTTCCACAATACTCTATTGAAATATACAGAATCATTTCCCATTTATGTTCTGCTGAAGGTCAGCAATTTCTGAATTACTGCAGCAGTCCTGATGATGGGCTCTTACTGTCTGCAGGTCAGGAGCACTCTCCTCTGCCAGAAAGTAGAAAATGGGGATCAGGCCTTTATGGCTACCTAATCTCCTGTACATCAAACAAGAACTACAAATACTGTGAAATAATCTCAGGAAAAAGTCTGGTTGCTGTTCCAGCCCTTAGAAAGCATTTTCCTGTGTCCACTGCTGCCCTTTAAACTTCAAGCAGCTAAATCAGGACCTGCTTCCCCAGCTGACCATTGAATTTATTTCCTCTTTGTTTGTTATTGTGTCTGGGATCCTTCTCTTTGTAAAACCTGTGTACCCATAGACAAGTACACAAACACAGACACAGAGATCTCTGCCCATGGCAGATCCCATCTCTGTTCTAGGGAGAAGTGTGGTCAATGACTGTTAGATTAGCCTGAGGCTGGGACACTATCCCAGGCCTGCAGGTTGCACCTCTGCGCTGTGCCATCCCTCAGCTCCATTTACTTGAACAGAGGAGGGATGATTCGGATCTCCTTCGCAAGGTGCTTTCAGATCTAGAGACAAGAAGAGCTGTGTTATGGTATCAGAGCCTCCTGATCCCATCATTATTTTGCATTACTTTGATGCCCTTGAAATCAAAATATCACACTGTGATTTCATTAGTTTTCAGAGAGGATATCAGCAATCTTTCTCAAGTGTGTGCATGCGTCAGGTGAGGGGCTGAGGGTGGTGGAAGTTACCTGAGATGAGTATTAATGACTAACAGCTAGAAGCTCCAACACTAGCACTGAGAACATCTAAATCTAGATTGAGGCACTTAATTAAACCTTTATTAAACTTCCTTCAGCACATGGGCATAATTCTCTCTTGCTTTTTGAAACCATGAATTAAAAAAAACTGTTGTCCTCTCACGCTTAGGAGCATGTTACTTCTACTTTACTTCAGCATGAGTTGGTATTCAGAGAGCAAGGGTATTCAGTGTTCAGCTCCCTCATTTCATCACCCAGGGCAGCAAAATTAAAGCCCAGAAACTGGTGTTTCTCTGTATCAAAGTCCTGATGCAGTCAGTGTCTTTGCAGGACCAGGGCAGTCAACTGGCCATTTTTGGCTAGCTGTTTCAAGGAGATAAGTCAGCTTTGCATTAGGACTAGGACTCCCCCCAGCTCTGATCAAGAATGTCTGGATGCACAGGATGGAAGTGCCTGATGCCAGTCAAAATGGACCCCAGCCCAGGCACAATCCATGTTCCTCAGTATTTTATCCCAGTGACTTTTGTAACCAACCTTCATTTGGCCCAGCCCAGGCAGGTGGCCATCTAGTCTTCCTGTTGCCATGGCCCTGGCTCAGATAACACACAGAAATAATGATATTAAAAATCCTTAGCATTATTAAGCTGCTATAATAATTAATCTTTAGTACTTAGCCCTACCTCTTACTCTTTCAAGAAACACAATGGCATTCCCTGATTGTGTTCATTCACCTTGCTTCTCCTTAGAGAAAAATCTATATCACATGCTCTGTTATAGAGGGAATGAAGGATAACACATCCATGGTCATCCATGCATTTCAGTGCACCAGATGGAAATATGGTACTATGTTTTAAACAGTTTGCTGCCCTTGAGTGGCAGTCACAGTGTTCCCTGATTCACAGGGAGCTGGAAAGCTGCCAGAACAGCCGCAAGCCTGCAACTAGGTCTTGCAAGTTTGGGCAGATTAGCTCAAAGGACTCCTCTGGAGATCTAACCATGCTTGGAGTGATTTCTCTGTTGTTTTTTTAATTGCACCAGGAGTGGAACATATTATTCTGGACCTGTGGAGGGACAGCTGTGATATCCAGGCTGTGCTTGGAGCTTCAGGATGCTGAACCTTCCCAGAGATAGGCAGCAGATCTGGTCGCACAGCCAGGCAAAAGCAGAGCTGGGGTGGGCCCATAGGATATGGTCTTGCTCCCTGGTGCCGTGCTCACAACAGTCTGAAACACATGTCTAGGACACAGCACGGCGAGTCTTTAGTGTGTGCTCGGAGGAGCAACTTACTGCAAAACAATGCTGACTTCAGGAGCCTTACCTTTTCTTAAAGGTCAAAGCATGCCCAATGCCTCAGTAACTTTAGCACTCTCATGAAGGCAAATTGAAAGCAATTGTCCTTTCCAGTAAAGCAAACCCTGAAGAACTGGGTTCTCCTTTCCCTTCTTCCCAGTCCCTTTCTTAGTGTAAACTGGACATGCTCCAAATTTATGCTGGGACAAGTGGAACTGGAACCAAGCTCTTTTCTTTGCACCAGGGGAATGGTTGGGCAAACAGAGCTGGATTAAACTGGAACAGTGCCTGCTCCCTGACAAAGCCCCTACACCACCCTTGGCTCAGAGATATCAGCAGTGCCTCGTGTGCTCTGATGTTCATCTCCCAGGAGACCAAAGCCTCCAGAGACCTGTAGGTTAGAGTCTGGGGAGTCAGGCAGGATGTGGAGGTGGCCACAGGATGGCCAATGCTCACCTGCTACCCACAGCACATCCTCTGGCTGCACCATGGTGTCCATCATAGACACCCCATCCTGCCTTCCTCCCCCACCAAGACATATTTTGAGGGCCTGTTTTGATCTCCTTTGCATGTCAGTTATGCTATTTCTGAGCATTTTTATTTTTATTGTTTTCCGGTGGTGAGCTTGTTGTCTTACACTCTCGCCTTGATCTTTTCCACTTCCTCTCGCTTTCATGCCTCTCTCTTTCCCCGACAGGCTGATGGGTTGGGTGGTTTTGTCGCAGATGGTGGATGAGCTGTGTCCATCCCACGTTGGCCACCCCCAGTGGAGACTCCTCAGGGCAGTGGGAGTGCAGAGTCAGCCCCAGGGGTGTCCGTGTGGGTGCCATCGCCCTCCTGCCGAGCTGGGTGTCTCACCTGTTCCCAGCCACCACCAGCCAGTCGCTGTCGTGTGGAGAAAGAAGTGTTGACTCATTAATTCTCACAATGTAGGTTATGGTTAGGCAGATGAGTAAAACATCTTCCAAACAGTGCAGCACCACAGAAAGGGAGGGTTTGCCCTTTAATCACTCCATTCCAGAAATGGTAAAACAAGCTGGGTGCTGCTGAAAGGGGCCATTGGGCAACCACGTCAGCTCACTGCTGAGGAAACTCAGTTCCCACATGGGAATATTAACTTTTGTTTAGTTTTGGCTACTCAAAACAGACATTCTTCAGCCAAAACTGCAGAGGGGGTTGAGGGGAAGAGAGCTAAGGGGAACAATGGTATTTGGCAGCTGAGAAGGAGAGAGAAAGAGAAGGATGTCTTTTGAACTTTTTCCCAGCAAAACCTTCCTTTCTGCACCATCTATTTTTTGTTGTTGTTCAAAGTATGATTTTCCTCCACAAATCTTCAACAAGACTTTTTTTAAAAAACCTAGTTTTTTAAATACCAAAGACCCTGAATCTAAGCAGGTATCAATGCCAGATCTGTTGTAATCTTAGCCTACATTCGACACTTGTGGAAGAAATGCACAACCGTGAATCATCACAGTGATGCTTTAGTAGTTTTATTGAATTCCTGTGGTGAGATTCAGGACAGAGTCTGACACGCTGACAGGATCAGCATGCACATTTCCACAGAGAAGGGGTAAAAAGCCAAGAGAAAAACCCAAGTGGTGTGACTTTGGGACACAACCTCATGGCCAGCTGAAGACTAGCAAGCAAGCTATGACTCAGGTAAGTACTGCACACCTGTGGCACAGGCAGCTTGGATGAATGCTACTGAAAGCCTGTGGAATCAGTGCAGCAGAGAGAGTTGCAATACACAATGAATCATTTATCGTTAGTATTATATCATCAGGTGGTTAGTGAGGGTTTTCTCTCCAGATAGGTTCTTGTCTTCCCATGGAGCAGCTGGGATCAGCTGTTTGGGGAGGTGAACGAGTGGCATGCATGCCTTGAGTATCTGAGTCAAGCTGTTCAGCCTTAGGCTCCTCTGAATAGCCAGCAGCCCCCTGCAGAAGGACAGCATGAGCACAGCTCTTGCTTGCTGTTCCTCACACTCCTGCTAGCTCAGTGCCCCACCTTTCTTCTCTCTCCTTCCTCTTTCTTCCTTCCAGTCCTACACTTAGTGGATCTGATCCCACACTGGTCTAACTCACTGTAGGACCACTAAATTGAATGGTGTCAGGCAGAAGTCTCTATGGCATGTGCTGGGCTGCCCATGAGCCCTTGGTTCTAGCCCAAACACGTGGCAGATGGTTAGTTAATAGGTGGCAAGTCCCCAGTCACTTCAGTTAGGGTCAGCAGTCCAAAGGGTCAATTGGGAAGCAGCTGTTCATCTTTCCCAAGGCTTTGTTTCTCATTTATAACTCCAGGGGAAAGCAAGGATGCCTGAAGCAGGCCCAGCCCAGTTCTCATTCCTAGAAACAAGCCATGGTAAAAGCATTGAAACAATCCATGGTGCTCAGATGCAGTGATAATGGCAGTCAGAGAAGGGCTGAAGTTAGCAGGAGGGAAGGGGTGTTTGGAATTACTCAGGTGTAGTTTGGACAGTGCAGCGAGCTATCTCTTTCTTCTCTCCTCTTCAACCCCAAATCAGTCTTTAAAGAGAACAAGCTTTCTGGGGACTTCTCCTATAGTCATTGCCTGGGGCAACCTCAACCTGAGGTAGCTCTTCCGAGTTCATGAGGCTTGAAGCCATATGCCAGGAAGAGCCCATAACAATTTTTAAAAAAACCCAAAAATATGAGAATATCTGCTGCAGAGGCAGAAGTTGCTCTCTTTCCCGGAGAGACCTCTCCCCAGGGCTGGGTTTGACCGTCAGTTTGCAAGTGTGATAAAATAGACAGGAAATTCAGGGACTGGCTTCAGTGCACAGGCACTGCCCTTCAGAGATACCCATGCCTGCCTCAGCGCTGCTGACACACAGCCTGCAAGCAGGACAGTCCCATTCATCCCCTGCATGGCCTGAGTTAATAGTACTGTGGGGAAACAAGATCTGTCACCCCCAGCAGGGACTGAGCTGTCACGGATACCCCACTGTGGGTGCGTGAAAGAGTGTGCCCAGGGTAGGTCTAGACAAAGCACAGTGCGGTGCAGACATGCCCATCCATGGCAAAGCAAGACAGTTCCCTTCTTCTCCTCTCACCTGCCTCTGTCGCCTTTGTTTCACATCTCTCTCTAGCTTCTCACACCCAGCCCATATCCAAAGTTTAGCAATTCATACCTGGCACAGCCTTTTCCTGCTTTCCCTGGTCCTCATTATTGTATCAGATAGAAACACCTGTCCCCAGCACCTTGCTGTGTTGTGTCTGCTCCCTTGGGAGCACTGTCCTGGGAAGAAAATCCCAGACTAGGGATTCATACTACCCTGCCCAAGCCCATGCACTATCCTGTCTTGTCTTCCTAGTGCCATGATTTCTATTGCACACTGCTGCTCTGAACCCCCTTCGCACTCACAGTCTCCATTCATCCCTCAAACACCTTGTTCTGCTTGATTTTTTTGATGCATTAACATCCCCCCCAACTTGGGTAGCTTTACTCCTCTCCCTCTGGTGCCCTCCACACAGCCATAAATTCACCTTCCAGCCCTGCACAACCCTGTGCTTGCTGTTTTTCCAGCAGCCACCCTGCACTGTCCAGTGCTGCCTCTTTGCTTGAGCAGAGCCAGGCATGAGCCCCTGCTACCACACTCTGTGTGTGGCTCCCCATAGCTCATCCCACCCACGGGCAGCAGCACATGGGGGTGGGAGCAGTGGGATGCAGGGACAAGCTGCATGCAGAGGGGATGAGCAGTGAAGCTTGTCCCGCTCTCTCCACTCCACACAGCTTAATCAGCCTCTTGCTTTTTCCAAGTGTGATATTCCCACATGGAGTGAGAGAGGTTTCAGGAAATTTCTGCTCCTCTCAAAATCACTTCTGATTTTTCTAGTAAAAGCGTCTGCCAGCCTCCTGCCGCCAAGTTGTTTTTTGGGTTTTTTTTAATACATATACGATTCAAGCTGCGTTGGCTCTACTCCTGAAGTCTGGCAGGTGCTCAGTGACATATGTTCTGTGATAAATGTTTATTACATAAGTTCATTCAAGCTAACATGGATTTTGAGATATAGTCAGCTCTCATTATACAGCTTGCCTTCAAAGCTCAGTGTCCAGATTATGCTTTTTCTTGTAGGGATGTCTCCCAGGGTTTGTTTGCTCCTTCCCTGATTTAGCCAACTCTTGATTGGTTCATCAAGGTAGTTAACGAAGCACTCAGACCAACTCAGGGGAGGAGAGGAAAAGGAGCAATTATAGCTTCAGCTTGTTCCAGCTCATTATTTTAATCACTGTGTATCATATTTGGCGAAAACATCTCTCTACAAACATTAAAACTTCGGAGCTGTCACCGCTCAGAAACAAAGGGTCTGGTTTCGCCAATCCCCAAACATCAGTCCTATCTTAGAGCTGAATTGCATCAGGTTGTTATCACTGTGTCTCATTGGAGGGGATTCCTGCTGTTCCAGGGCTATGGATACAACAAGATAAACACTATCCAAGATTTCCAAATGTGTTCATCTTCATCCTGACTGTTCTAAAAAATGCTTATTATTGTTTAATCTTATTTTAATAAAATCCAGTCACTTTGTGGGCTGAAACAGATGAAATTACAAGTGCTGTAGCATAAAATCCTGAGCATCCTGTGCAAGTCCAGGGCAACACTGGTATCAAATTTCTGCTCTTAATGTGCATCAGATGGCAAAGCATCAGGATAAACTGCTTTGGATGAGGAGTTTGAAAATGGCAGGAGCCAGAACTGCCTTTGGGCTGCCTCCCATGTCCTCAAGTTTGAACCTCTCCCTGGGCTTCACAGAGTCTCAAACTCATTTGACTCACCATGTTTTGGCAAGGTGCACAGATTAGGTGTATGCATGTGTCCAGGAGCAGTGTGGTGTGCCATTCTGGGGAAAAACCTTAGCCTTAGTTGTAAAAGTTTTGTGTGGGGCACAGATCTCCATGTTTACTCTTAGGGATCAGGCTGATCCTGCATGTTATCACTACTGATGTGCAAAATGCTTGTGCAAACTGGATGATTCACATGCATTTTGCAACCATCTTGTGACTCTATACTCTCTGGTGAGTTCAGGCTTGCCAAGGCAGGGCTGGGTTTTGGAGGGTACAGCAGCAATGAATGTGACTTTTTCTTCTGCCATTTGGGATACCAAAATGTCAGGACTGTCTACAGGCAGGTAAAGTCCCAGCCCTTTGCTGGGATGAGCCCTCTCCAGTGAGTCTGTCAGAGCTCAATGAAGAGGAAAGCAGGCTTTTTTACACTTGGTCAGTTAGGGCAAGCAGTAGCAATAAATATTTTTTAGTTGACACGTGTCTTTTCTGGCAAATTTTGAAGCAAACCCAGGGTGGACGGGCTGTTGCTAAGTGCCTGCGCCTCTCTGGGTCTGCAATCCATGCATTATCCTCCCATCCTACATTTGTTGTTCAAGCTCTTAGTCAGAAACAAACCCAGCCCTGGAGACGCGGCAGATCTGCAGATGGGAGGTTTACAGTTAAGGGACAGCACTGGGCTATGACATGTGGTTAGAGTGATAATGTATGCCTGGGCTATTATGGTTGAAGGGGCAGGGTTTTTTTAAATACAGCTGCATAAGATAATATGTCAAGCCTTCACTGAATGCACCAATTTTAGTAAGACGTGTGCACGTTATTCAAAGAATCTAAGGTTAAACTTGCTGAGCTGTAAATCTCAGTGACTGGCATGTACTGCAATTCCAGGGTGTCCTGAAGCACGCCTAGGAAAGGAGACATGGGGAGGATATCACCCTTAGAGTCAAAAGTCATTCTAGATCAGAATTGCAGACTGGCAAAGATCAGCTGCCTCTGCTCATGCTTTGCCTTGGGCTGATTGTGATCAGCCTCATGTTTTGGAGGTTTGGAAAGGGTAAAATGTGGTGGACAGGAGAGAGAGGATTCAAAAAGGAAGAAAGGAGTATTAGACCCCAGACTGGTCTTTGGTTTCTCTTGTATTTTTGGGAGGAATTGGCTGACCTTCCTGCTAAATAATTCACAGTGGAGAGCTCAGAGGAAACATCTCCTGTGCAAAGAGGAGGAACCCAACCAGAAGCAGCTCACTCTTGGAGTGAGTACAAATGCAGTGGGTGGCCATGTCAAATGGATTTGGGCAAAGCAAGAGGTCAAGAATTGTGCACTGCATCATCCCTTTTAGGGAATTCACTCAGAAAAGGCTGTGGAAAACAGAAACATTTATCTGAGTTAAATCCCAGCTGGGAGAAACTGTCTGATATGGAGGGGCAACTTGTCGCAGTCAGTCCCAGAAGCGCTGTGGGGTCAGGGTTTCTCTGCTGGGACAAGGTCATGCTGTAAGCAGGGATGGGAGCAGCAGGCAGTGGTGAGGTGGGACAGGAGCTTCTTTGGAGACCAGGTGGCTCTGTATGATCTAGAATTAAATACAAGCATTGAAAATAATAAACCAGCACCACAGAAAGATCTGGGTAATTAACTTGTCTCTCCTATGAACTTCTCCTGCCAGGCTGCCCTGGTCTTTGCTGTAACTGGTGTCCAGCCCCTAAAGAAGTCAGGAAGCACCTGCATTGGCATTTGCATGCACTGCAAGGTTTTAGAGGTAGGGACCTTCCTTTGGCGGCTTGTGCTGGCAGCTTTCAGAGACAGGGGTCCTGGCTGGGGCACACCTGCAAGGCAAACCTTAACAACCGGGTGTCCGTCTCAGCCACTCGGAGACAAAGCATCTTATCTCTGGCTGGGCAGATGACTCAGACCCAGAGTAAATTAGACTTAGCTTGGGTGGAAGTGTGATGTGAGTGTCTAGCCATCACTTGTGGAGAGGGCAAATCACATTGTCACAGCTCCATTAAGAATGACGCGGCCGTTCTCCACCAGCAGAGAATTTGGCCCAGACCTTTTAGTCAGATCCTTTTGGTAATTTGATTTCCCTCTGCATTAAAGACATTAATGTTACAAGTGCCTTAGATGCCAGTGTGACACACGGACCAGTGGAGACAGTGGTTTTGCATGTGCTGACATTCAGCCCCTCTGAGAAATGTCCCAAACACCAAACTGCTTTTGGAGCATCCTTACTCCAAAGAGAGCTGTCACAGTGCTGAAATTAGAGCTAAGATCACTCTTTAGAGAACCAATTTACCTGACAACCCTT
The DNA here is from genome assembly GCA_013396775.1 of Cephalopterus ornatus. Lineage (NCBI taxonomy): Eukaryota > Metazoa > Chordata > Aves > Passeriformes > Cotingidae > Cephalopterus > Cephalopterus ornatus. The sequence continues at coordinate 1,033,858 of VZRE01007732.1, read as the reverse complement.
ATCCTTGGAGGATATGACATTAGCATGGTGTCTATCATCAGTTAGTCTGCTGCTGAAGGCTCCCTGATCTGCAGGCATTTGAGTACTCCCCACTCTGGAATGGGCCACTTAAAGCATTTTAAAACTCAGATTCTGGGAAATCCAGTCTAAATTTTTCAGGAGGGACAGTGAGGAATGAGACTGAGAAAGGTATCACTGGAAATGGATGTGTCTTCAGGACTTGCAGAACCACTCACTACAAAGTGCTTCAGGGCTTTGTGAGCTTAGGTTAAGTTCACAAGCACCATGAAATGTAAGTGAAAATTATGATGTTGATTTGATGTTTTCTTGGTTTTCAGAGGGAGCAGGGTTCAGGGTTTTCTTGTTGAATGGACGGCTATGTTCTCTTTCAGGCATGAAGCAACTTCTTCTGTTGTCTCTCCCATAAACAGATCGGGCAAATACTTGGTTTTGCTGCATGGCCTTGGGCTTAAGCTTTCCAAAGGCAACTCTTCATCACAAGGCCTCCATTTCTGGGATGCTTGGGCAGAGCTCACAGGAGCAGCCTCTCCTTTGGAGAGTGCTGAGCACCAGGTCTCCAGCTGCTGCATACCTCAAAGATCCCTCCAGAGAGATGCCTCAGACACAGAGCCTCTTAAAGGTCTGGTCACTCCTGAAAACCCTGATATGCCTGTAGTGTGACTTTGCTCTCTCCTAGACCTTTGCTCTTGTTCACTCAGCCCCATCTTCCAAACTATCATTAGTTCAGCTCTTTGGTGAATTCTTCTCTCACATACCTTTGCTCTGCTGACTTTCTACTCAGGATGTGGATGCAGGAATCAGCCAAGACACTGGTTGTGGTGGATTAGGCATTAAGTCATTTGCATTTCCTCACCACTGCCAATTACTAGTATTGCAGCAAAACACAAGGTGCACACACTGACTGTGGCTGCTGCTCCTGATGGGAAAACCAAAAGGGAGCACTCCTTTGATCGCAGCATTCACTGCACATACGGACATCAAGTCCCTGCATGTTTCCAGGTTGTTTTGAGTGCCTCTTCTTCCTCACAGTGATGTGCAGGTTGTACTAACCACCCTGGGTCCCACCACTGCACTGCACTGGCGTTAAAAGCAGTTTGCGGTTTGACCAAAGGAAAAACACTTTCCTTGGGAAGAGCTGATATACAGGAAAGTGATTTTGTCAGAGTTGCTTGCTTAAGCACGTGGAGACGACTGCTCAGGGTCAGCCACAGATAACAAGCCTTCAGATGACAAATGGCAGTCCTTGGCTGTACAGTAAGGGGTGTATGTTCCCAGCATGCTCCCTCTGAATTATTGCAATGGCAGCACTCACTTCCCTTCTCTGGGAAAGAAACAAGAGCAAAGCAAGCAAGAACTAGCAGCAGATGGTCCCTCCTGTGCCCAGATCGTTCCAGCCAAAACAAATCTACATCCCCAGCTGAAGGGAAGGGTACAGGAATAGAACAGGAGTGTGACTCAGATCCAGTGACTCAGACAGCAAGGCGAGGGGAGAGAGGGAGGGGGAGAGGCAGAACCTGGCGCAAGAGCCTCTTACGGATGACAGTGATTATTGCTATTATTCCTGCGAGTGCTTGCGGGCACTGACAACTCTCACTCCTGTTCTCTTTTTTAGGGTTGTTTTTTTCTTTCTTTTTTTTTTTTTTTTTTTTCCTTTTTTTTTTCCTTTTTTTTCGGGCCCTGTCAACTCTCCCTCCTGTTCTTTTTTTTTGGGTTTTTTTTTTTTTTTTTTTTTTTTTTTTTTTTTTTCCTTTTTTTTTTCCCTTTTTTTTTTTTTTTTGCTGTGTCTTTCTCACTCTTCCCTTTTGTGTGAAAGCTGTGAGCACCCCCCTCTGAATCTTTCTCTGTTTGTGAGCTGGTAAATAGCCGGCCAAACACTTGTGTGCCAGATATCAGATAGACTCAGCTGTTTGCATGCCAGCAGAAAATGCCACATGCCCATCTTCCCTCTGTCAGGGCAGCAGCCTGCAAGATTCCAGGCATGGTCCCCAGCTTGCCTCTCCCCTCTCATCCCCAGCCCACTGGCCTGGGGTGCTTTTGCCATGTGCCTTCCCATAACAATGATTGTGTCGAGTGAGGATGATGTTTGCCCAACCTTAGCAAGTTAGATTTTGACTAATGAGCTCAAGTGCTAAACTGTTGGTATTATTCTGCTGGGGCTGCCAGGCAGGTCAGATTAGCTACTGCCACTTACTCATGCCTAAGATGCTTTTGTGGCCCTTGATTTTACCACAGAGGGGTGGATTCACATCTTGATACCCCTTAGATTATATGAAAGGCTTTGCAAAGCTCCTGAAAAGCACTATCACTAGAAAAACTAGGCCATTGGGTGAGATCATGCATTAAGCACTAGGGGCTGGCTGAACAATCTGTCCCAGAAACCAGCCTTGGATTAGTGCTGTGCTGTGCTCTGGCCTTTGGCACAAGCACAGGTGGGACGAAGGGCCCAGATCCTGCCTGACCACATTGAAGGAAAATTACCCTGCGGAGCAGAACATCCTGCCTTGTCAGGCACCCTGGTCCTGGGCATGGGGTGTCTGAGCAGTGAGCAGAATTGTCCTATGGAAACGCACCAGCAGCATTTCTGTTTTTCCACCTCCATCCCAAGTCATCCTCTTGATGTCTTCCCCACCAACCACGAGGCAGAACTCAAAGGCTTCTGAGTTGTGTCAGACCCCAATCTGCTCCACACCAACCCCACTGAATGGGATCTATTCCATGGCAATATGCTCCATAAGGACTGGCATTGTATGTTGATGACCCTTCAGCAAAGTCCACGGTGAAGATGTATGGTTCACACATGCAGCTTGTGTGCTGCAATTGTGTCGACTCGGATGTTTGGAAGAGCCATAATGGCTGTGAAACATTGGTCTCATTGACTTCCAGCTAAACCAGGTGCCCTAAACTGTGTAGACTGTGACTGTGGCAGGTATCCCATACTCATATTGGATTTCATGCGTGACAAGCACCAGAATACATTTCTTTTAGGACACAGAAGTATTTGAATACACCTCTCTCCTGAGGTGGGTCCTATGACTAGTATAGCGATTCTGGACTCAGCAGAGTTGGCTGGGGACTTACGGCTTACTCATCACAAATGCAGACACAGGCACCTGAGTCCTAAACTGAAGGGTCCTCAGGGACAGAGGCAATGCACAGACATGAGCATGTGCCAGCCCACACACTGCTCACCAGCCAGCAAGGGGCTCAAGAGAGCCCTGTGGTCACTGGCCCAACCAACACATCTGGGTTGAGGGAACAGGACCCAAAACTGGAGGACCCCTGCCTGCTGGGTTTGGGGGGTTTTCTCCTTTGGGTAGCAGAGATGGAAGGCAGAGACTGTCATGTCAGAGCTTGGGTCACTTGCTGAGGGGCATTAGCCCAAGGAATTTGAAAGGAAGAGACAGGTTAAATTTATATTAAATATATATATATAACAACATATATATATACATATATGTTGTTATATAAACTATATAGCTATTTTTAATTTTGATACTCACTCTGGGTTTCATTTAACTGAACAGGATACAGGAGGTAAAACATTCTTGATAGGTACATGATGTAGAGGCCCAGTGGTCTGTCACACATGAACAGCTTCCCCCTTCTTTGCATGTGCTGGTGAGGCCTTGACCTGTTACAGACCATGGCAGTGCTATATTTTCTCACATATAATGTGCTGCTTTTTCAAAAAAAGTGATTCAGCAGTAATGCAGACTGCGTGCACGTGTGAGTAACTCAAGGGGAACTTTAACGTAAAGCCCCTTCTCCCCAGTTACTCCCCTAGCCCTGCTTTGGGCATGAAAATACAGCATGTTTTCTTCTCTTTCTGTTCTTGACCACCTTGTATAATGCTCTACAGGATGAACTGCCTAAATGATGAAGGATGGGCGAAAGATCACAAATCTTAGGGTCAGGCCATCAATCTCCTGCTGTCTGTGTTGGGAGAGGAGGGAACCTTCCTTTCCCAGCCCAAGCTGATGCCTTGGAGGCATAACCTTTACAAGCAGATATACTAATGCATGATCTGACGCTGTATCTGCCACACTGTTGTTATACCCAGAGGCTGTTTCTGGGGGAAAGTTTGCATGACCTAGATACAGTTTTGTGGTTCTTGCATGGAAAACAGTGTCTGAAGTCAAGACATTCAGGTGGGAATTAGGGGTTATTCTACATCAAATTCTGGCATAGGTTTCCTATGTAAGTTCACTAAGCAACAGGGATGCTAACTATGCTGACATAGGGTGCTATTCAGATCAGCAAGGCATTTTATATGAGAGTGGATTGGTACCAGAGACTGAGACAGCGTAAGTGGGGGGGAATCATTAGCTTGTGTAATCTGACCCACAGAGTGCATAACGATTGCTTTTACCTACCTACACCTTACCAGTGCTCACTGACTTGTGCTCTCCCAAAGTATCTCTTCCAGAAGGGTGTCTAGTCATGTTCTGAAGATATCAAGGGAAGGAGAAGCTGCCCCTCCCTTTGGTCATTTGTTCCAGTGGTTAATCACCTCTTTGCAAACACGTGCACCTTACAGCTAATTTGAATTTGTCTGGTTTCAGCTTCTAGCAGTGGTGGTTCATGTTTATGCTATTCTCTACTACATTAAAAAGCCCTGTCCCACTCACTGTTTTCCTACGATGAAATTACTTATATGCTGATCTTAACTCACCCTTCAATTTTCCTCTCTTTCCCCCTTTGGGTGCATGAAACAGATCGAACAATTTCAAGATCTCGCTCTAAGGCATTTTCTCTACTGCTTAATTCATTTCTGTGGCTCTTTCCTGCCCTCACTTTAACCACCTTTTGAATATTAAAATGTGAGCCCCAGGCCTGGTTGTGTTATCTTATCCACTTTAGTCTCAGTGCTTTATGTGGAGGCAAATTAACCTCCCTGATCCTACTTACTACTTTCCCTGTGTGCTTAATCCTGGGCAGCCCTTGCCCCCGTTTGCCAGGAGAGGTGTCTGCGCTGAACCACTCATCCATAATGACCTCCAGCCCTCGTTCAGGAGCTCTGCTACATGCAGCCAGTAGTACTGGCAAGGAACAACCTCCCCTCCTCCTCCCTCCAGATACCCTGGAGCGTGGGCTGCAGGAATGCATTGCAAGTGAGCCCTGCTTATGCAGCGGTCACAATCCCCTGGTATGGCTGCCTCTTCAACCACCTTGCCACCAAAGAAGGGGATCCATGCCCTTTGCCAGTGATCATTTTACATTGTCTTCCAGATTGCTGATGAAAAAAACATAGGGTAGAGCAGGACTGAGTCTCAAACCTGCTTGGAATTTGTTGTTCGGTGATGAGTCCTCACTGACAACAACATTTTGAGATCTGTCAGTTATCCAGCTCTCAATCTGTCTCACATATCCTCTGGTTCATACTATTCTGTGCTATTTTTTAAGCAGGATGTCATGGTTTTAGCTCAATCCCCTTGTAGAAAATCTAAGTATAGCATATCTGCGTAGTTACTTTTATCAGGCAACTTTGTAATCTCTCAAAGAACTAAATCAGGTTTGTTAAGTGCTATTTTCTCTACAGCAACATTGAATCACATTCACAGAAGAGGAGAATGCTAAGAAGCTATTAATTTTATTATTATTAAATATATTATTCCTATTCTTCTTATAGTTTTTTATAGTCATCTGCTGTCCTCACCTAACTGGTAAGACTGATCTTATATTGTTGGTCTTTTGGATGTAGGTTCTACCAGTAGAACCGCCTAGCAAGATCACAAAGTACCTTGCCTTAGCTGACCTGAGGGGATGGCAGTGGCCTGGTGAGTGCTCTGCACAGCAGTGGGTTTGCATCGGAGAGCACAGCCCAAAGCAACTGGTTCTTACAAGGCACCAGCAAGATTGTGGCTGCTGTTACAGGGCTACACCTCTGCAGGCCATCTCTTGGGCTTGGGCATGTACCACCAAGCCATGCTTGCCTGAAACACCAGCTCCAGGACAGAGGAGTGGGAAAGGGCTCTGCCCCTCCCTGCTCCTTCCACCCTCCTCTAGGTGGTCTGTCAATACCTGATCGGGGGATACCATGACTTCATTGTGATAAAGATCTGGAGGAGAAAGGAAGAAGGGGTGTTTTCAGGTGTTGGGTGCTGTCTTTCTCACAGAACTGCCAAAGAGTGGCTATGTTCAAGTCCCTTGAGTCAGCCCAACTTCATTGTGCTACAAAGCAAGGCAAAACCTTTGGGTCTAAAGTCTTACTGATGGAGTGAGCATCCCATGGGTTTCTCGCACTGTCCTAAGCTGACCTGCTTGGTGATTTTTCTCTGTTGAGTGTTGCAAAAGTTTGTCTCTCCTTCCCAACAAGAGTGCAGTGCAGGGAGTCACTGGAAGATTGTGCAGCACCTGCATGGAACTAGTCCCCTTCTGTGTGGGATGTGTTAGCAGCTGAAGAGCTGAGCTCCTGCTTTTCTTTATGTGCTCTCCTGACTCAGCCAATCTGTGTTACAAGCACAGCTGCACTCAAGAGAAGAATATTTTATAAAGAGAGTTCAAACTGGCTCTTCAGCTGTGGTAAGTTTTCAGCTACCACCTCTGAAGCATGTCCTTCCTTCCTGATGGCCATGTCAAATGGTTCTGCAAAGACACTATGGAAAGAAGGCCCAGATATGCAACATTTGATAGCCACCTCTACTTCAGAAAAGCTGTTCTCATCACTTCCTGTCTTTGTATGATTATTAACAATAAACCGTGTCTGAGGGATGGGCAGAATATAATCAGTTAGAAGAGAAACATTCCAGCCCATGCTTCCTGAACACTCCAGTATGTCACTGGCCTCGGGGTTATGGGAGACTGGGAGGCCAGATTCTATTATACTTTCCTAGGAAGATAGGAGCTCTCATGATTTATGTCATAGTAACCAAGATCTAAAAAAGTATGCCATGTTTCCACTGCAATTTTCTTTCTCAGATGTGCCAGCTGCTCTTTTTCACACTTTTGCTGCACATTTACGAGAGTGAGAAGGAATGCACACACATACGTGCACATACACACAGCTGCAGCCGTGAGACCAGCCTGGCCTTAGCCCACACAGGCCTTTTTAAGCCCAGAGATATATGTTGCTAGAGCAGAAGAAAGAAAAAAAATTAAAAGAAAAAGTGGTTGTTGTAACTATGTCTGGATTCCCAAACACCTGCACCAGGGTTTCCTATATTTCTGCAGACATTTGCATCAGAAATACAGCTGCCGCAGTGCTCACACAAGACCTTAACTTTCATTTGATTGTGGCTCTATTCTCCTTTCATTTTCTCTTACTTAAAACAGAGCTGAAATCTCATGTGCACCCAGAACTGTAATGGTTGCAGTCCACGCTCGAGAAAAGTATCCAAGGCTATTACACCAGCTTAACATCACTTGGGCAAAGGGCTGCAAGAGGCTGTACATGCTCTCTCAGTTTAGTTTAATTTGAGTACATGAAGAACAAGCTTAAACCACTCTAGCTGTAATGGATTTTAAATAAGACTGAAAATTTGTGTACAAAGAAAGCCTAATTTGATGATGTTGTAGCTTTAGGAAGGGCAGACCTTTCTTGCTGTTTTAAGGGAAAAGACAAGTTTTAATTTGTGATATTTTCATTCCATCTGCAATATTTCTTTCTTGATGAGTACATTAGTTTATCAGATGCTGAGGACTTAAATAAAATATCAGGGCCAAATTCCCAACTGAATATATCCAAACATTCAAACAGGTTTTTCTCTGGTGAGTATTCCTGAGGTGTTTGGAGTCTTCTACTGACTTTTCTGGGTCATGACAATACTCACTACTGTGGTCTCTTACTGAAAAATGCCCAGTTATACCACAGCTGCCTTAGACAAGTTGTGCCGGGAGTGAGAAATGCAAGTCAGGCAGCCAGTTCATTCATCTTTCTCAACTTAGAAAAAGAAGAATGGGGACTACCACTTGGTGTTTCTACACGGTTTCACTCTGGTTCTCATGAGGTAGCAAAAAGCTGAACATTCTTTAGAGGAAGTCAAGCAAACAATTTCAAGGAGATTTCTTAAAAAACAAACAAAGAAAAAACCCCACAGCAAAACCAAACAGCAACAGCTGAAATGTTTCTCTTCATCTTAGAGATTCTGTAAAAACCCTTGCTTAACTAAACCTAGATTTGGGACCTACACCAACCTGAGAGTTTTCTTTAATTAAACATCATCCTCAGTTCAACTTAGTTAAAAACACAATGACAACAAACACAAACTTCAGAAAACAAATGAGATGACATCTGTTCTTCAGGCAAGGCTCCTTTGTCCTGAATTCTAGAGAGCTGGTTATTTCAGGAGAGAATTATGTGAACAACTAAGATTAAACAGAAGCAGCAACACACCCTGATGCAAGCTTGAGGGTGTTGAAATCGCTCTGCTCTTCTCCCCAAAGACATTTCAGATCCCATTTCTTGAACACTGTTTATGTCGAAAGCGCTCACATTCTGATTTCCTCTACAGCCAGTTCGCTGCTCTCTGCAGTCTCTAAAAGCATCATCAAGCGTTTCCTCATTAGATAATATCATCACACACCCTAATGATTAGGCTCAATGAGTCACCTTCCTTTTTAGAGCCCTGTATTCAATCCAAAATTGTGTATCCTCTCTCCCTTGAAGAGAACTCCCTCCACATAGAGATGTCTCAGGAGACCAGCCCAGCTGTAGCAACAAGTTCATTAGCCAGCCCATTGTGGTGGATACTAAAACCCCTCTGTGTGATGCCAGAGACAACCAGACTGGTGTCAGGGTTAGGGATGCTGTGTGCTGGGAGCAGCACACAGAGCACTTCAGAAAGGGGAGCCCTTGTCTTGAAGAACTCTGAAAAGCAAGAAGCCAGCCAAGTGGTTAGTGAAAGGCTTTGGGGATCAAGAGGACGGTAAACAATCAGTGTAATTGTGAGGACCTGGGATGAGTAGGGAGAAGGGGCTAAATACACCAAGTCTATGGGGAAGGTAAGAAAAAAGAAAATGCTGCATTGATACAATGAAACTTTTGTAGGCAACAAAGCAGCGGCTACTAGAAGAGGAAAAGGCATGGGTCCCTCCTGTTTGATTACAAAGGCCTTTTCCTGTCATCTTGCCTGCAGAACAGGTTTTATTATTTGTCTCATTTTTTTATTTCAGGTGGCATTAACAGTAATTATAAAAAATAATGGCATTTCTATTGCCACATGCAATATTTACATTCCAATAAAAATCTACAATCTGTAGGCAGGGGCCAGGGAGAAGGCTTTTGCCCAGGGTCTGCGGCTGGCAGATAGGACTGGTGGGGCAGAACAGCATCCTGTGGCCACCTGCACAAGCAGCCGGCTTGGCTGGGACAGCAGCCAGGCAGGGAAAGCCTGTTACTCTCACAAAAGTTTTCATCAAAGGGCTTTCCTGCCCTTCCCCTCCAGCACTAGTGAGTGGTGGACTCTTCAGGACTTTTGCTGGTTTCATGTATTTTTATTTTATAAACATTGCAAAAAGCACATACTTCCCCTGGGAAATGCCCATTTGCATCCCCTTGCTCACAGATATTTAATAGGGCATCTGAATGCCTTGTGTTTTTAAATGGATTTATACCCATATTTACCCCTCTCATGCAGGGTAGTTGTGTGCAGGTATACAGGGCTGAAACAGAGGCAACCAAGTCTAAAATATGAATCAAGAAGTGGCCTTCTCAGCTGTCATTTAAACTTAGCCATGTCTCAGCCCAAAATGTTCTGACAAGTTTTAGCTCTTGAGGCATCCATATTTCTGCTTCTGCCCTTGCACCAAACACAGCAACTAGCTCTTGGTAGTGTTGAGCAGCACAGCCTCCACCTCCAGCATCTCGAAACTAAGAGGAGAAACGGTCTAACTTTCAGTGGGACAGTTTCTAGAAGATGTTTTCTGACCACATGTAAGACTTGAACCAAAAAATCGGCTCCCCTTTTAGGGACAATGTTTGTGTGTTCCCTTTTACTCATCCTCTCACTGATAGGATGTGCCACCATGCAGGAACACATCCCCACTGCCAAGCTATAGGTTGCCTGGGCATAACTCCCTGGCTTTCCTAGTGAAATGGTGACTCACTTCAGCCTCCTGGTTAAGGAACTCGTAATCATCCTCTCCAGGACCAAATGCGGTGTATTTCTTCTATGCATGGAATCACGGAATGATATGATCATTTAGATTGGAAGAAACCTCCAAGATCATCAAGTCCAACCATCAACCTAAAACAACCAAGCCCACCACTGAACCATGTTCCTAAGTGCCACATCTACACATCTCTTAAATACCTCCAGGGCCCACTGTGAATTAGATACCTCCTTCACTTTCTATACCTGGTTCCTGAAAACCTTCCACCACCTTTTATAGCAGAGGATGGAGATGTGGGACCAGCAGCCCTGTATGACAAGTATATATTCACAAACCAGCCCTCCTCTTCAGCTGCTACTGCACAGAGGGGTAGAAAGGTCCCCAGTTTGGAAGTCTGAGTGCTGGTCACAGAGAAGGGCTCTATACCCTCTGCTATACAAGCCATGCAAAATGAGCTTTGAATGAAGGGTTATTATAAACATATTCTGCCAGCTGTTGCTGAGGACAGTAGCTTGCTCAGATCTTACTTGTATCCTTCCTCAGTCTGTCTTCCCCTGGGGAAATGGGTCCCTCTTAAGCTACCTTCCTCATGCTGCTGAGGACTTATGGTCCACCTGGCTCTTTGGAGCCAGGATATTTCTCCCTAAGAAGGAGAGTTCTCTTCCACTCCCCTTCTTTCTTAAGTATCTCTTAGGTTTCATTGTTTTCATCATCAAAGTGGACCTCTTAAACACTGTCCCAGTAAGTCCTGCCCAACAGAGGAGGTTTTGTGACCTGCGAACTGGGGAGGAGGCACAACTGCTGTGTTTTCAGTCTGTTCTGCCTTGACAATTTTTTGCTCCCAGTCATCCGCCACCTCCTCGGTCTTTTCTCCAGAGGAGGTACTCTTGTCTCCCTGTCATTGTTTCATAGACACACGCTTAGGGATTTCCCAATGGTAGTATGTGGCAACAGTGAATTCCCAGTGCACGGAAATGCACATGAAATTGTATTAATCACACACAATTAGGCAACGCACAGTCACCATGCAATCAGGGGAAGCCTAGATGCAGATTATTGAGGTGCAGAGGTTTTTGATTAACCATATTGTCACCCCAAAATGCTATGATATGGGAAATAAAGCATTTTCCCTGACAAGGGTTGTACTGGCCAAATTTTTCAATTTGAATTGCATTTTAAAGGTTGGAAATTGCCCTTTTATCATTTCTGAAATGAAAAATTCTTTTCATTCAAAATTACTTTTGATTTCACAATTTAAGCTAATGAGGTTTTTTTAACATGGCTGAATACAAAACACTTCAAAATTATCAAAACGAACCAGTGTTGATTGCCCCCATTGAGCTTTTTTTCACACTGTCTTTATAAAAATGCTCATTGTCATCTATATTTGCATTTAAGGAAAAATGTCTGAACACTGAAAACATTTGTAGGACAGAGCAATCATGAGTTGCTCAGCTCTAACGCAACAGCAATTTCACCACCCCCTTGTTATGTGATTGTGATATTTTCTTCTTGACATCTTCCAGAGGATTCTTGCTTTCCTTAGGAGAGGTTCCTGGCTACGCAGTATTTACAAGCTGCAAATCCACACCAGACCTTTCAGGACACTTGCTAGTCCATGCAGACAGAGGAAATGGATGTGTTTTGATTTGCCCAAGATGAGTGAGGTCTTAATGGGGCTCAAATGGCATTGACAGAGCAAAGGGAGACCTCTGCATGTTTTTCAGTCTCCAAGTGAGATTTCCAGCATTGTTTGAAGGTTGCAATCGGCGAATTACCCATCATTATAATTCCATTATAATAACTGGAGGCATATTCAGTAGCTCAGCATGTTTCCCAGGAGTGGAATGTCATAGGCATGTCATCGCACATGCCACAGGTACTGCTGGCCAAGATGTTCCCTGAGACACAGGACCTCCCCCATGGGGGGCTGGGAGGGCAGATGCACATGCTTGGAGGGAGCATCCCGAAACTTGCTGCGTGGCACCTTCCTGACTTCTATGAAGCACTGTCTTTGTAAAACAGAGCCAAGGTTCACTGAAGCAACTAGTTATCACCCTGAGCATTGTCACCTCTGCACTCCCTTGGACCAGCCCCTCCATCTGCACCCCTTGCCCTTTGGACTATACTTATAGTGTTACCCAACATGTCCAGCCACCATAGCAAGGCCACCCTTGCAGGAGAGCCTGTGAGGTCCCTGGGCACTGCAAAGGTGTCTGGCACCATTACACCCTGCAGTCCTTGGATGCTCTGTGCACTTTCAGGAGCTGTTGGAATGGGGAGCAGCAGCAATAATTATAGAGCAGCAAAGGGGAATCAACCTCATGGGTCCTGCTTGCTTTTGAGCTTCAGCCAATGAAGAGTACATGGCTTTAGCAGCCTCAGGGTTTTGCTAATGGGATGTATTGGAAGTTTTATTGGGTCAACTTCGATAGCATAATGTTCCTGCTTTTGAGTTACCACAGAACAAGGGAATGTTGGGGAGTGCCTGACTTTTGTTTAAGAGGCCTGTGCACGCCACCAACACAGAGAGTAATTTGCTCAGTTTGGGAACAGATGCCAAGGAATCTGGATCCCAGTCTTTTGCCTTCTTAAACCATCAGTTTTCCTCCTTCATTGCAGAGAACAATTTATAACCTACCGAGAGACACTGTGTCTGATGCTGACCAGAAGTCTATTCAAAAAATCTTGCATAACATGGGTGAAAGCAAAACTACAATGTGTTACAAACCAAGGTAATCCCAAACACAGTAAAACCTGAAAGACTGGGATTTCCCTAAGACAAATCTCATGTGCCCAGGCTTCACAGGAGTGAGGTGACAGCTAGCTGCAGTGCCTAAAGAGCCATTGAGAATATGACAAAAACCAATTTGTTTTGAATTATCCTGCATTCAGTATTTTACAGTAGGAACAAGACAGAGCATAAGACAGGAAATGCAGAGTAAAAGCTCACTAACCACAAGCTTTTCCCAGCAAGAATTAAAAAAAATAAATTAAAAAACCCCAACAGCATTAAACCCCAAAATATTTAATGCATGTTCTCTTTTGAAATACTCTTGTTTCAAACGCGGGAGGCAGAACTGCTCACATGCCCAGCTGGCAGTGCGTCTCCTCCGCTGAAGCAAGAGTTGTATCAGTCATCTGATTCCTATCTTACATAATACAGAGCTCTGCCTGGCCATGATGCAGCTGGACAAGGGAAAAATAACCAGAGCTTTGCTGAAACACACTTGTCACAGTGGGGCCTTAGTGTTGGGTCACCACGGTGTTTCCAAAAGTTAATTTTAGTAAAGATACACAGGGTGTTCAACCATATCAAGTGTCCTCTCCTCCAGCTGTAAAAATTAACAGGATGTAAATTGCTCTGAAATCACTTGTTCATGGACTCGCTCCTCCATGTGGGCCATCCCTTTCAGAAAGTCTAAGCTTGTGTGCCCTGGGTGACCCGAGAGGTAAAGTGCACACATACGTAGACACACACACATATGTACATGTGTATATATATGTGCTTGTACACACGCAGATACTTGTCATGTGTACACATTTTGGAGAGCCCAGTACGTTGGCTCAGGGAGCAAAGGTCTCCAAAAGGCCCCCAGCTGTTACTTGCACAAAGAATGTCTCCCCAAGGCAATCTGGCCAGCTCTTATGTCCCAAGATCCCTGGTCCTCACAAGATGAAGAGCAGAATCAGGGCCCATTCCTGGTATAGCTGAAAAGCACAAAAAATATTTGTTGTTTTGGCTCTTCCCCAGAGTACGGTACCCTTGCTCAGACAGTCTCCCACACCACTGCCTGGCCCACAGCTTGTACCCACAGTTTCTCCACGCATTCTGGTTAACAAAGCCAGCCTGACCAAGAGGAAATGAAGCCCTTCTCTTTTTTTCTTTCCTTTTTTTTCTTTTATCAATCATTCATCTGTCTCTCTTGTCCTGTCACCACAGAGAAGATGTGGTTCCTGGATCCTGAGGTTGCCTCCCACTACCCTCTGAAGCAGCCATAGAGGATGGTGCTTAGATAGCACAGAGGAACAGCAGGAATTCAAGCCCAGCCACAGTGTGGTCTCACAGCCTTCAGATGCTGGTTCCTCAGTAGTCCTTAAGAGCCCTTAAAGTAGGTGTAGGTTTGTGAACCTGCCCTGTTCCCATGCTTGTAAGAGTTCTTTATTTTTCTTTCAGTGGTCTGCAGTGTGTAGCATGAGTGCTAAAGGGGAGCAGCATAAGCATTTCTAGTGATTGGAATTTTTCCTTTAAAAAAAACTCCAAACTGCTTGCTATTGTGTAGGCTCCACGTAGGAGCATTCCACTTCACTCCAGAGTTGGTTATCATTTAAATAGGAAAGCATTCATCAAGAGTAAAGAAAAACATCTTTTCCTCAGTCCCATTAGCATCAAGAGCTCAAGGAAATCTTTCTCACAAAAGAAAAGCAAGAGTTGGGGCTTTCTCCTAATGCTGCCTTTGGCGTGCTGTCTCTTTTTTTGTCACCTACACACATACACAGCAGCAGTTGTTCTTGTTAGTGTACCCTCAGTGAACTAATTTGTCCTGATGTGTGAGATTCAAACCACCATAACTCCCCTTCTGCCCTATCCCTCAGATATCTGTCCATACCACAGGAACTGAATACTTCCCAGGGCCCTCAGCCCTGCACAGGCAGATGCTGCTCAACTTACTGAGCTCTTCTCTCCTTTTTCAAGTAGAGGAGATTTCATTTAGGAAGGGTTTGCACTGGGAAGGGTTTACATCTTAAAGCTTTTTCCACTCCCTGCACACTTTTGCTTCTCTCTAAATACAACAAGGAAGCTCTGTAAATTACTATTCTATGGATAAACCCAATCTCCTGAAAAACTTGCTTCTCCATTGACCTTTTCAATCCATTGAGCTTTTATGTGACTTGGATGCTTTCTTAAGCTAAATATTTATATAGTAAACATTCAGCGTATGGATGGTTGTTACAACGGCAAGCTCTGTGGGACAGGCTGGTTCCCTGCTTTGCACCTTGCACAGCCATAGCCAACACAATGCTCAGCTACAGCAACAACATTCCTATGGCTTTTGAAAAGCACAGACTGTGACTGACTTTGTCAGGCACAATGGAGCTGTTACCATCAGTTGCTCTGAGAAAGAAGTTTCCAAATTCACCTTTTCTGCAATGTCTGAGGAGAATGGAGGGGGTGTTGAATTTTATCACGACAATATTAGAAAGAAGATGAGTCAAATATGCCACAGGGGTGTCCATCAAAGAGCAGAGATAAAAGTACCAAATTCCAGCAGCAAATTGTACCTGGCAGACGTGATGAAATAATGCTGCTTGAAGGGAGTGAGGGGAAGTGTCACAGCACCCTAGGTGCTGGAAGTGCCTCTGTGAGCACCAGAAGAGTGAAGTTGTCTTTGCTGCCACGCTGCAGACTTTCTGTCTGACGCTGAGTGAGTCACTGACGTGTGGCTCACTGCAGGAGTGCAAGTGCCTGACTGCTGTGGAAATCAGTGCAAGTCCGGTGCTGAGAAAAATTTAAGAGGTCTTCTCTCTTGCGACATACAGATAATATCTCCCCTACTCCTTTATATGGTAAGGACTTTGATGAATTAAGTGGTTTATGCTCAAGACTGCAGCCTCAAGTCCTGAGCTTTGGGACACTCTTCATTGTTATTTTGGTACAGCAATAACTAGGGAAGTCCAAAATTTGGTCTGCTGTTTATGGGGAGGGGACATCCTGTGGGCATTGCAGCCCCAGCACAAACTCTTCCTGCTCTGCTACACTCCATTTCATGCAGACTGGACTGCCAAAGTCTTGGCGAGGCAGCACTTGGGTTCCCCTGTCACAGAATGACCTCCCAGTGGTGGATTGTCTGTGTCTGCAGGGTGCGCTATCTGGCCAAGGGCTTGCCAGCCAGCCCCGGAGGAAGCTGCCTATGCTCTGAAATGAATTTTTTAACCAAGAAACAAAGTTTCCTTTCCTGTAACCCCAGACTTATGAGTCAGCACTTCACACATCAATTATTTACAACAAAAAGCAAGAAAAGCAATTTTAAGATTTTGTAGGATGGAGGGAAAGTGAAGGGGAGACATAGCCCACACCACTCCTAAGTTAAATGTATTCCCTTTCTCTGCTTTTCAGGTCCCCAAGAAATTTTCTTTATCTATGTACAGTTCTTTTGTGTGTAGCAACCCCAGGCCTAGACATTTATGTTTAGCCTCAAGGTCAATGCAAAGAAAACATATTGTAGAGCTAGGGAAAGTAGGCACAAAGAACTAAAATAACTTAGCTATGCCTTTAATTCCCTGTACTGGCTATATCAGGATCCAAAAGCAGCATGTATGCACTCCCTCCTAGGAGACACGGAAATTCAAGTAAGGGTACCATTGCTGTTTGTGTAAGGTACCTGAAGGCTTTCATTTATGCACCCTTTGGCAAGGAATGTGCGGCTCTAGACTGTAAATGAAAACTGCATTGAGTCACAAGGAAAATCCATGCAACCTACAACCTCCATGTCTAACCATGCTGGTGAACATGGGCTGAAGTCATGGAGGCAAACATAGCCTTCTCCATGCGACAAAGGGATCAGTAGCTGCCTAATGTATTTTCCAGCTTCCATGGGCTGTTTGCCGCCACTATGATGTTGTAAGGTGGTGACAAAGGATGCAGGAAGTTCTTACGAGGAGGATGCTGTGACGAGGAAGCAAACAAGATGAGCTGTTAATGAAAGACAAAAAACACTGAAATCCCTCAGAATATGTGGGGACTTTTCTGGTGAGTAATACCAACATTTTAGGAACAGAAAAATGAGTCATTCCTATTCCACATAAACTCCTCTCATCCTGCCGTGATTTAAAAACCAGCACAGTCCCATGGAGTCGCTCACCAAGGGATGGAGTAAATGACATTTCTCCTGTAGGGAAGACAAGGTTTCAGCATTTGCCCAACACACCTGGGTCCTGAGACACTTCTCAAGGAAGAGCGTGTTGGTGGAGAAAATCATTAGGGCCGTAAGGGAGAATGTTAAACACCTTTGGGCTCCATCCAGTGAGAAGAACATCTACCCTGTCCTCTCACTACCCAGCTGGCAGCAATCTGCACCAAAAGCTATATGAGGGATTGTATTATAAACTTTTCCCTCTCTTCCTTCAGCCATAGGTTGCATGGGCAGTGTTGGGTGCTGTGGATGTGAAAACTGCCTGCCTCACCCTGTTCAGATTAACCGGCAGCAGCCAGTTAGAGCAAGTAGGGTGGGTGAAAATCTTTGTTATGATGAGCTGGTCACAGCTTCTTGCACAGGCCACCTCACTGGAGGGCTGTGAGCGATATCTGTAAACACGTTTCATGCAAACATCGTTATCCTTGGCAGCTGCAGTAAAAAAGCTGCAGCTTAAACGAGCGTCTGGTTCCTCAGTCTTTCCTGTGCTATGATCTCATGTTACAATGTGAGCAAACTTCCTATCTGTGAAGAAGGGAAGCAGAGAAGCCCCTGGGGAGCTGAGGTGGATTTTCCCTTCTTCCCGTCAGGTGCTACTTTTAGCACAGGGCTGTGGTATATCCAGGAGCCTGGGTCAGGGTTAACCAGGGGCTCACTGAAGCCCCGCTGCTGAGACGTTCAACCTCCATAACCCTTGCTGAGTTACTGTTGTGTCAGCAGCATGTGTTGAGGTCTCTCTGGGGTCCTGCCTGCTTTGGAACTCTGCACTGCTGGGTTCCCTTAGAGAGCAAGGCATGGCAAGAGGTTAGCGTGTCCAAACTAAATCTCCAAGAGGCAGGGGTGGCTGGTGCTGGCATGGAGGAGATGTGTCAGGCAAACTGTTCTGGCAAACTGCTTTGTGCCTTTTTTTTCCATCCTCCAAGATCTGGGGCTTTTACTGTGCTCAGAGCCATCCTGGTCATTCAAGAAGGAGGGAAGAATCTGTGTACTCCCATCCAGCAGGGATTCTGGGGGACATGTGGCTTGCCCAGCTGGGTATAACGAATGGGTGAGTTTCATACCATCCTGGGTCCAGAGCCAGCCATCTACAGCAAGAACAGCAGGAACTTGCCTAGATACCTTTGGGATCTAGCTGTTTATTTTGTTAGTGTGGCTGTGTTTGGATTTGTGCTTGTGATTTTTCTTTTTTTAGAAGTATAGGGGATTAGTCCTGGCTTATGCAATTGTTGTACCGTGTTCTGGTTTTGTGTTGTACAGGGCTCGGCAACGGTGTCAGGAGATGTGCCCCTTAAGTACTCTTATTATTTATCCTCATTTTACAAGCTGTACCAAATAAGTACCGGGCATTTCCAGAAATTGCTATTGATTGGGCAACTGCGTTTACAAAGCTAATCAATAAGTTCCCCCCACCATATATTTATTTGTGATACAACTGCTCTCTTTGTGTGCCTCATGTGCTTTCCAGAGCTTGTAATTTGTCCAGGGTAAATAGCTGATTTCATTCTTTTTCCTGGGGAAAAAAATAGCCCTGCTATTATAATGCCATGCCTCTTCTGGTGAGGGAGGTGTATGTGTCTTCCTGCCTTTAGGGTGGGTAATCTCACCCCTCACAGGAAGAAGATGAAGGGATGGGAAAGAGCCTTGTTGTTTCCTGAACACCGGAGTTACTGAAGTCTCCTGTGGATTTTTGTCCTTTAGCCTTTTCATCCTACTTGTGTTTCTACCATAATAACCCCAGCTCTTTTCACACTGCTCTTCCTGTGACTCTACAACACGGAAGATAACGTAATGCTGTAGCTGGGACAGAGCTGAGCAAGCTCTGGTTGGCCAGCCAGGACACACGTGCTGTTCGGCCAGGCGGCTGTTCATTCCCTAAGGATTGTGTGCCATGTGCCTTTCCACAGTGGAAACTCCTCTGTATCTCTACCTCCACTCCTCTCTGGGTTCTGCCAAATCCTGTAGGCGCTTCTTGTTTCTGAAATTTCTACCACCCTTTTGAACGGGACCAAATTGAGTCAAAAGGTTCAAAAATTCTTTGAAGAGGATGTATGGTGGATCATCTGAGTGTCAGTCCAAGAAGAATCCTTTGTGTGGATGGCTGAATTGCCAAAATATTTAGAGCTCCCTTTAGGAATCAAAGTAATATGAGTTTGGATATCTTCCTCTTCTGGCCTCAAATGACTTCATTTATGCTGCCCCTGCAGTCCTGGTTTGCCTATGGTGAGAATGAGAAAGCACACACATCTCTTCTAAAGGATTCCCCCACAAACTGGAAGCACCAGAATTTTGCAAGAGCTTTTTCCACAGTGTGGGACTATGACTAAAGAGACATTGGCTTTTCTTGCTCCACTATGTCTGACTATGCCCTGTGTAAGCTTGGATATGTGAATGCCCCCACCTTTCTCTGTAAAGGAGAAAAAGACATACATTTGATTTTTGAAGCTCAACAGATCCCACATTTCTCTCTGCAGTTTCCCACTTTGATCTGTACAGTCACCACAGCTGGCCCTATTTTGCATGTTTCACTTTCACACACAGAACTGCTACTGGATCCAGGATGGGATTTAAATCAATAGGCTCACACGTTGGCCATAATTTTCCAAGATTTTGACACTTTCTTAGGTACTACTGCTCTGACCATAATATTAAGCAAGGCCATAAACAAGGTAGTGTAGCATGTAGTGTTTAAGAATGTTAATTATTGTCAAAATAGTAAAACTGGTGACTTTATTGTATTCTTTCAGGAATTCTGGAACTTGTTGATCAGCCAAACAGGGAAACCCAAATAATCCTTCTTCAAAATCAATGGTCAGGCAATAGTATGTTCTGTGTACAAGACTCGAGGAGTTTTGGAAAGTTATAGGTGCTGTTTGGCCAGCTGGATGACTGTCCAGTTACAGCACAAATAGCCTGAAACAAACCATAGTAAATGCTGCTTCTTCCCCACCTGATCCTTTCAGGACATGGGAAGGAGCTGAGTGTATTGGGAAGGGGGAGAGTTTGGAGAGTTTTGAGGATGCTGTGGGTACTGGGCTGGCTCTAGGTGTAGGTCATGGTGACTATCAGGGAATCTTGAAGCCCTCTACAGCTGGGGGTAGATGTGCTGGTAGAGGGAAAGGACATAGGGTGAAAATTCTTAGATCATGAAAAGAAGAATCATGAGGCCTGAAATCGCTTGGATGATAAAATATAGGCATATGATGAAACACTTGGTTTCTCAGTCTAAAAGAACTCCTATTACCAGTTTCTGTCAGGTTTTTAAACAACAAAAAGTGGCTTTCTTTGGCAGTAGATACAGTACAATGCTATGTCCTGCAAAAGTCAAATTGACCTGTGTATAATTAATATTTCTCCTTAATATACATGAAAGCTAACAGCCACTGGCGCTAAGCTCTTAAAACTTGAACCTTTGTCTTCTGAGTTTGCCTGAGATTACTTAAATTCAAGGCTCTAGACACAATTACAATTAACTCCTATTCCTTCCTTCTACTTCTCTGTACACTCAATTGCTTGTCCACACCTTCAGCTTCTTGGATCATTGACTCAGATGTTTAAATGGAAAAATACTCAGGACAAGTTTATTGCAATGAGCAGAAGCAGAGAGGGTCTCCATAAATATCTTGGTTCTTTGTATGTAGCTGGGTTCCCCTTTGTTTACTTGACTTCCCAAGTTATTTTCAAGCCACTAAGGTCATTGCTAGTTAATAGTTGGCTAGAAATCAATAGACAGAGAGATGGTTAAAGATAAGTTTTAATAATGGATGCAATCATATTCTAGCAACTTTTATCTCTCTGCTGCTGCCAGTGGTAGGTGGTTTTTGTGCACTGACTCCATTCATCTCCCAGCTGTACAAACTCCAGGCAGGGTTTTTATCTTCGTAAAATAAAAAGCAAAAGCCCACCCTGGTGCTTAGTGCCCTGCTGCTGGAGAGCGGAGCTCAAGTGTGTTTCAATGCTTTCTATCAGTTTCCAGAGGATTTTCATCCCATGTTCACCATTGTCCTGAGCAAGCAAAGCCCCAAGACAGGAAGTCAGACAGAGATGGAGCATCATCATGTTTTGACTGATCTCTGAATGAATGGGGGCATCTCAAAGTCTCCAGGAGCATTGCTAGGAAGTTCAGGTTAGTGCTTCCACACCCTAAATTGAGCACGTTGTTGAAGTTGGATTTTAAAAGAGCTTCATCTTAGAAGAGAAAACATTGTGGTATGATTTATGCCCTAAAACTCAGGGTTTGCTTAATTTGGAGTGTGTGCAGGGCACTGCAAAAGTCTAATAGTTGTTTCTTGCCAGCTGGACATTACCACACACAAAACAGATCTCTTGTAAATACCTCTGGTGTTGAGTGAACAAGTGTGTTCAAAGCGTGTTGGAGACGATGGCTGCTTTGGGCTTTGGATCAGGTGTTGCATGATGCTGCTTGTGCAGAGGTTCCTTGGCTGCCCACAGTTCGCCTGCCGATCCCGTGCCTGGCACCAGGTTCTCTTCCTGAGGGTTTTGCAGAATGTTATTGGGCTGTGATGCAATTGCATCCCATCCATCCTGCTCCAGCAGATTCACCCACATAGGTATGGCTGGCACTTCCATGCGTGCTCAAGCAAGTTAAAATCTTAGACACTCCATCTAACGCCCTGCCAGATGTTTTCACAAATATGACAGGCCACTGAGATGGCCTGAGCATGGAGTGCCTGCCAAGGATTTCAGGGACTTGTATTCAGTTCCCTGTTCTGCCCCAGACTTCATATTCTGCCTCAGGCAAATTACATCAGTGCTGTGATTCAGTTCCCTAGGAGTACAATGGGAATAGCAAGTGTCCCAACTTGTGGGATTATTGCGATGGTAAACACCTCTAAGGCTGCAGGATGCTGTTCCCCTGTGATCAGGACAGCCATATCACCAACTGTATAAAAAGAGACCTGTGCTCTTTCACCTGCTGAATGCTTCAGGGAATGCTAAACCTGCTTCAGGGTGTGGGAAGGGACTAGGTAACCATCTCAGTGTGGGAGCACGAACAGGACCTCCTCCTGTGAAAACATTGGCAAATCCTGAAGGTGTTGCTAAACTGAGATGTTACCTGAAAACTTGCACCAGAATCACCAGGCACCTGAGATTCTCCTGTTGTAAGAACTCTGTCCAGGCTGTGAATCAGGGGAATGAATTCAGACTGTGAATTCCAGGCTGTGGATTAATTCCACGAGTGAAGAGCTGCAGGGCATAATTAACTAGCCAATGTTACCTGCTCAGGAATTCCCTAGAGCCTGCAAATGTTTGCAGCTTCTCCAGAGTACAGAGACACTTAACTCAAATGACTGCAAGGGTTACTAGGCATTTAGAAAAGTTACCAGTGGCTGCACTGCCCTCTCAAAGCTTGCAATCTCCTTACACACACCATATCTCCAGAGGAGCTTCTTCTTCCTACCATCTCCACCCCTCCCTCTTTTTTGCAAGAGTTGGTCTGCTAGGATAAAGACCTTCTTGGCAAGAGGCACCACTTCTCAATACATTCT
This sequence comes from Cephalopterus ornatus, assembly GCA_013396775.1. NCBI lineage: Eukaryota > Metazoa > Chordata > Aves > Passeriformes > Cotingidae > Cephalopterus > Cephalopterus ornatus. The sequence continues at coordinate 1,011,366 of VZRE01007732.1, read as the reverse complement.
AGCTGGTTTGGCAATTTCAACCAGTCAAAGAGACACCTGCTTGGGCAATTGAAGAACACCAGGGAATGGGTTTTAGTGATTCACTGCTGGAAGAGATGTGGACAAATCCTGCTGGAGATGCATATTCTGAATGATTCGAGTAGTAACCTCTGAGTAACTTCATAGGGTATTAGATAAATGCAAAGTGGCACAAGAAAGAATGGTAGAAGGTCTTGGGGTTGTTGAACATCCAGACAGCACTATGAGACATTAAAGAAAACTGTTCACATGTTTTTTTACGTTTCTGTGTAAATAGAGTATGCAGTTTCAAAATTAAAAGGTGAAAGCTGACCAGTTTGTTGTTATTTGTGTACAATAACAGGATACCTCAATGGATTCAAGGTAGTCCTGTTTTTATGGGTATCCTAGGATGCAGACCCTCTGCAGTGGCATAATCTAGCATACCATTGTCTAGGAACTATTTCCTTGTTGGTCTGTCTCTTTTAAATAATTTCCAGTCCACTTTAGGTAGTAAAATCTCTGCATTAATGCCCTTCATAATACATTAGAAGAAGCAGATACCTTGCCCCAGTTTTACCAGCCTGTCTTCTCTGTGGATTTTGGCCACAGAGCAGTGAGCAATGAAACAGAAATACAGCTGAAGATCTATTCCTGCTCATCATCATATCACTCATATCATAGCTATCATATCGCTCAATCAACCTGTTAAATATAATTTAATTCCTCCTGATCCGTCTTCTGAGGGTACAGGCTGTTTGCTTGTCTGTGAGGATCAGCAGGTGAGAGAAGAGTTTCCTGGTGCTTGTGATAAAGTATGGTCTGTAAGCCTCTCTATGCCTGGTACGCCTGCCTCTGGTGCTGTGTGAATGGTGTGTGGCCAGTCGCACCTGGCACAGAGCCACACCTGAAACCCAAACCTTTTCTGGGCTGATAAGCCAAGCCATGTAATGAGAAAGGAACGCTCTGCCTGGCTTTTGAACACACTCAAGGACACACACAATGTCAGCTTGTCCAAAGGCAGGAAGGATTTGTTTGAAAAGAGACGCAAGGAAAAAAAGAAAGTAAAACCCATATTTTTTTAATACTGAGCAAACAAGGTGAGGGTTTAGATGTTTGCGGATTAGGACTTAAAATCTGTAAGCATTAGGCTCTCATTTGTTTTTAATAAGGCCAAGGTCACAAATGACCCGAAGTTGTGGTTGTGTTGCTTTGCATGAAAAACTGGTTAGAGTTTGTGAATGAGTAGTAAATTTGGCCCAAAACTGCTTCTGAAAGGCCCAGCCTGCTCACTCCTTAGTGTCAAATATGGTTAGAGTTTTGGTCAAGGGAAGAATAGGGATGCTGACTTCAAATGTTTTCCCATGGCTTGCAGACAGCATTTTGACTTCTGTTTTTGATGTGCAGAACTTTGGTTTGAAAGTGTGGAAAGAGGGAGGGCAAAGTTAAGTAACTCCAGCCCTGGAATGTTGCTTGTCAAATTAAATGTTTTGGACAGACCCTGAAGTAGGTTTTCCAATTATCTTTGTTTTGCTGAAATTGTGTGTTTTCCACTTGGTTGTCAAGGGTGAAGAAAGGAAACTCTTCCTTGTAGTCCCACCTTAAATGAGAGTATCAGGTAGGAGATCACATACAGGTTCTGGGCTCATTACTTTGGGTGCAGCACAGGCAAGTAGGAAAAACAACCTTCCCCTCCCTGATGAACGCCTGAACAGGAATTAGACAGGATGCAACAAGTGGACAAAACGCAAATGGGAGTGTTGGAGGAGGATGAAATGAGGAGGAAGCCGTGCCTTGCCATGGGCAAGCCTGCTGCCAGGTGGGTGTGAGGAATAGGCTTGTGGCATAGAGGTGTTTTAAGGAACTATGTGAAAGATGCTACTCTGCCTGTTGATGTGAATTTTGAAGCCCACATGGTAAAAAATAATCTCTGCTGTTTTTGGCATTAATTACTGGTAGTTTCATCAACAAGACCTGAATGTGAATGCTGTCATGGGAGTTTCTGCTTTCTTCACTGTCTCAGATAGTGCTATAAGTCATGCTCAAAGCTTGTTGACGTTGTCTGGGCCCACTGCCAAGGCCCATGCAGGAATTGTCTGGGGGTTTGGGGCTTTCTCTCGTGGGCAGTCAACCCAAAGGCTTTTCATCTTCAGAAAATGTCAGTTAACAGATCGAAGATGCTCAAAAATGCCAAATGCTCCTGGTTCCTGTTGTCTGCAAATTGGAGAGGTGGGTGCTCTGGTCGTGACTTGAATAAACATCAGAGTAGGATTCTCAGTAGCAGCCAAATGCTTAAGGACTTTGCAACCCAGTGGCTCTCAGACAATAACAAAGATGTTTTTGTTGATCTTTCAGCAGGTGATGAACTGGAGACTTAGATCTGAGATCCTGCCTGGAGTCTGCAATTCTCAAAGCTGTGCGCAAACTTTCAACTTGGTTCAGCTCCCTTTGACACCTTTGGAAATGTGCACCCATGTGCAGCTGAGGCAGAGAACAGGGATAAAATGAAAGACAGTGCAAGGTAGCAGTGCAGCTACCAAATAACGGTTCAACCCTTCTTTTTTTCGGAGTAACCAACAGCTGATCATCAGGCATCAACTAAAACTGTGGTCATGATCCAGCATTCAATTGAGACCTGTCCTCTCAAGACTGGAACAAATATAATTTGTTCCTTGTTGCTATTCAGGTCAGGACCCTTTTCATGGGTTTTCTCTAAAGAGATGAGGAGAGTAGCTACTAAAACTAAAGGAGAATATTATTTGCTAACCACAGAGTCCTGGGCTGCTAATAAGGAGAAAGTTTCTAACACTTAGTTTTGGAATTGCTTCCCAGTAGGAGCAATGAATGCAAGAATGTCCTGCATAAGGGTGTGGCTTGACAAACTTAAAAAAAATTGTCACAATTACAAGAAGAGAAGGTCTACAATAGCAAGAGCTTGAATATAGTAATCTGTGAGTCTTTCCAATCTCCTGTTCATTTGTGATCATCCTGTGATATTAGCTTTTCTTTCGAAGCAAGCTTGACTAAAACTCAACTCCTTGGTATCATCTTTAGTCTATTCCCATCCCTAACCAAACTATTAACTTGCAGTATCGGTTATTAAAGGCACCTGTGACCCCTCACAAACCTCCAGAGCCAACTGACTGCCTACTTCTCCTTCCTGATCTGGTTTGATGTCAAGATCTGAATATGCTTCAGCACTCCAGTCCAATTAAAAAATTCAATTTGTGCTTAAAATTTGTTTGGGGGTCTTTAATTCCCTGCAGTAGATTCCTCCCCTCCTTGCAAAGTTGTAGGGAAAAGCATGTTCAGTGTTATTAAATGACTCACCAAAGAAGCCCAGTGGCTTAGTGGGCTTATGTGAGGCTTAGTGCACTCAATGGAGCACGGTGGGACACCCAGCACTGTCTGCCAGGTCGGGAGTTGAATCGGTGCTATCTGAGTGATATTATCCAGGATGCCTGGGGACAGAGGAAATTAAAAGTCACTAACGCTTACTGCCCTGAGCCAAGACTCAATTGCAGAATCACCTGCAGGGTTGGCCTGCACACCTACTGCTTTCTTTTTTTTTTTTCCCCTTGGTTGACTCTTAAATGTGTTTTTATTTCCAAGCCAGTGGATGGCATAAGGCTGGCTCCGGATGGCTGAAATAGTCAGGGATGAGGCAGAATGGGATTCACTGATGTGCAAAAGACCTTGGATACTGTTGGGAGTGAGGGATGAGAGTGATGGGAAATGAGCAGCTCTTTCCCTTTTGACTTATGATCTCTGAGCCTACAAAAAATAGATGTGGGTGATGGGCTTTGCAGCCTGAACAGGGCGGGTGGGAGAAGCAGGGGAGAAGCAGGATAAGGCTGTTTCAAAATATTCATAAAAAGGCTTTGTTCAAGGAAAATCTGGGGTTTTAACTGACCATAATTTTCTCTTTACTGGGAGAAATATTTGCTGTTGAATCCACACCCACTTGCAGTACTTCCCCTCCCCACCCCCCCCAGCTTTTTTAAGCTGGAAGTTAAACTAATAGAAATAGTTTTGGATCAAATGAAGCATCCCACTTTTTTTGGTTTTTTTCCAGTTTTCAGAAGATAATAAAAAGTTTTATTTAGAAGACATCGGAGTAGAAATGTAAAATATCAAGGTGAGCTGAAAGTTCTGGAAAAAAAATTCTTCAGTTTGACTCAAAATAAAACCTTCAGATTATTCTGAACTGCCGGTGAACCGAAAAATCAGTCATTTGCACTAATGATAAGTAACTGGCAGGTTGTTTTGCCTGTCAAATTCTGTGTCTTGTGGAGTGAGCACATTGTTGTCTGCTGACATGATCTACTGAGCTGTTTAAAAAAAATAATAATCAAATACAGCTCCTCTCTGCTGGCAATAAGGCTTGCTGACAGGTGCAAGGGACTTACTTTCTCATGTCTGGACTATGGGAATGAGGGAGCCCAATCCCAGTTTGTGCTCTCAGAAACCACCATGGCCTAATAAACACCCAAAATTTTCCTCTGAGTAGTGATGTTCAGGACACTGTCATAGCAATAATCGCTGATTATCTGGATGGCAGTGGCATCTCCATGCAGCCACCCATGCCAGGGAAGGACACAATACCACAGTGTGTTCCAACAGAAAAGGCAGAGGATAAGACGCCAGGGGGAGAAGGTAGTAACTGTGCTTTTCTCAGCCCTCTGCTAAGGGTTGCTGTTACCCACCACCATAAACAAAGACATATGACAAAAATCAGCTGGGCCCTTCAGTAGGGTAAAGAAAGATGAGAGGAAAAAAAAAGAGGAAACTGACTGTCTCCTGGTTCCTTCTTCTTCTGGGAGATGGATGTGTTTTTGGGAAGCAAGCTACCTTCACCCACAAATAATATATTAGGTACCCCATAAATCTTGTCACTTGTATCTTAGTGCTTGTACTTATTTACCTTTGGGTGCTTTTCTAAAAACACTGCCAAAACAGAGATAAGCAGGCTGCCTAAGCAGACTAGATGGACAGGAAAGAAGAGGGGAAATGTAATAACTGTAATTTCATGCTACATCTACCAGGTGACCAGAGACTTGCTGAGTGAGGCGGTGTCTGAGCTGGAAGGAAGTTCTGGGAAACCGTATGAGGGTCTGGGTTTCATCTGAGGTGCATCTGGTGGTTGTGGTTAAGGCAGAAATCTGGTGGTCTGGTAGCTAACCAAAATCAGAGTTTAGGGGTGTGTAAGAAATAAGCTGCCAGTGTGCGCTGGACCTCTCATCTTCATATCGTTCCTCTTGCTGGTTGTGTTGATCCCCAGGGGGTTTCTGGCCCTACATGCAGAAGGGGAGACAGCTTAGCAAGAGCCTGCCCAGTGCAGCCCAAGGACTACTGCCAGCAAGGCTCCTGGCAGCCCTGCCATGCTGTGAGAGCAATCCTGAGGCTGACATCTATGGGATGGGAGCTGTGGGACTGAATGGTTGTAGTAGTATAGTGTATTTGTTTTAGGTGCTTCAGGGTTTAAGTTATGTCTGGTGATTCAGTGTTTTAGTTCTGTTAGATGCCGTATGGCTGCTACCCTAAGGAAAGGGAAGCAGTTTAGTGAGTAGGGCATGCACAGGAGCCAGGTCTAGATCTACCACCAACATATTGTGATCTCTGGGGATCTTTTGTGTGAATAGAGCAAAACTCAGTAACTATGTGCATCCCTCCCCAAGGAGCTGTAAACAAGGCCTATTTCTCAGAAAAAAATTCAGGCCATGGTATAAGTAAGCCTCGCTCTAGAAGCTAAACAGCCTGCTGTAAATCTGAGTAGAGTAACACATGGTGCTGTCCTCTATACTCCACTTTAAAAAAATAACTCCTTTAATTTTCCTTCCTTTACTTAGGTTTATTCTCTAAAACATGAGGTGACAGGTCCATCAGATGCCTGTGCAGAGGCACAGTCACAGTCACTGTAGCAGGAAAAGGGAGGGCAAAGCCAGAGCAGGTGCTCGTGATTCTTTTGCTCAGAAACTGTCTTGCACACAGCCTTGGTTGGCTTTTTTTTCCCTAACTGACAAAAAAAGGTCCAAACCACTGCCTGGTCCTTGGTGCCAGTATTCCCAGGCCAGCTAGGTACCAAATCACAGTGCAAATAACAGTACCAGTAAAGGGCTGCTTTCCCTGTGCACCCTCCTGGATGCCCCAAAGTTCCTTGGAACTTTGTTCCAAGGAAAGTGGCATGAAGGCTGCAGGAGTGTTCCTGCCTTCTGCAGACCCCACCTGAAGGGTGGGGAGCTGGTTTCAACAGGCAGCACTGGCTGCCAGCTCCTGCCTTCTGCTGGTTGCAAACAGCATTTCCTTATCGGGTGATGGGTCCTGATGCCAAGTCCTGACTGCCCTCACATACTCTTGCAGCTTTCTGCTCTTCTGCCATGAACATGACCCATGTCATGTGTTTCTGTTTGGTCCTGACCCTTGTCATGGGTAGAAAGGACAACAAGAACTAGCTCTGCATCTTCAGATGTGCTTGGTATTCACACCCTGGGTGCTATGCCATGCATGATAATTCCCATGCCCTCCTCACTCTTATCTCAAAGGAGACCGGTTGTTCTTCCTTTTGCCTTCCTCTTTTTACACTTGTCCCTACTGAATTTTCCAGCAGAAGGAATAATTGCACAAGTCATTGCAGAACAAAAACAACTTCTTTATCTCTTTTCTGTTAGTCACCTAATAGGATGTCATCTCCAAGTAACTTTCTAGCCCTCAAGGATCTACCTACCTTTCTCTTCTACTTCCTACCCCTGCCAAGCACAGGCTGCCCACTTCCTGACACAGCTCTGCTGAGGGTGAACCAGTAGCTTCTTTCCTTGGCATCTCTTTCCAAAGGTGGGACTGATGCTGCTCTACTTTCCAGCTATAGTCAAAGAGTTACAGCAGAAAGTATCTGCTGTGGTTTGTTAGTCTCTGGAAAAAGAAGCAAATTAGTTTCATTTGTAGAAGGGCCATTTCTCTACCACATTTCTATCTAAAAATCAATACAGGGTAAATTCAGTGTTTAGTGCAGGGGTGTATATTAGACTGCAGAAGTCACTATCCCAACGTGAGGTCAAAAACTGTCAGAGGTTTCGGTGAGTTTCCTTAGTTGCATGGGACAGGATGAAAACACATGGAGAATGGGTGCTCCAGAACAGAAATCAGCTACCCTCTCACCAGTGTCACATACAGGTACTGCGTGCACCCAAGTGCTCAATTAACAGACAAGTTTGTACCATCTTAAGAAGAAGTAGCTGTTGACCACACAGGTCTTGGATAGTAATTTCCATGAGAGAAAGGAATAAACTATCTATAGCAGCCAATTAATTCGTGACACTGAGGACAATGTGCTGGGTCAGTAAAACTTGCAGCATCTGCTCTGTGTCCCATCTCTTCAAATAATAGGCTCTGCCCTGGAAGAGAGATTATAGAATGTAATTCAGCAATACCAGGAAGAAGGCAAGGCAGGATTACTGGATCTTTTTCACTTATCGTAACCTGTGCCCTATTTCTATGGAAAGAAGGTGAATAGGTCAGGTTGGATGGGATGATAGCTCTTTCCACAAACCTTACTGAATATGGAAGAAAATGCCTAAGCAGCAACAGGAAGGAGTTAAACCCCAACACAGGGAGCCAAAAAATCTCCACTGGAGCAAAAAAAAAAAAAAAAAAAAGAAAAAAAAAAAAAGGAAAGAAAAAAATCATAGTCTTTAATTTTTAGCTTTCCTTTATGGAAGTTGCAGGACTGTTTACACTGACTGCAAAACCAAACCAAGATCAACATGTCCTTGATTTTGCTTTGCATGTTAAGTACTGCATATTTACCCCTTGCCACCTAATTTGTGAATTTGCCAGGAATCAAAACATCCATTTAAACTGGCCAGGAAAATAGCAAAACATGAGTACAGCTAGATCATTATCTAATGCACGGTTACAATGTACTGAGGGTGGCTTTGCAAAGTATGATGAAGTAATAAAATGAATCTAGACAAAGGACAATAAAATAACATTTAGAAACAACAACAACAAAAAACCCCAATCCCAAACAAAACACAACAAATAAACAAACAAACAGCACAAAAATCCGACGGAAAATTTTTATTTGCTCCAAAAGCTGATTCTTGGTAGAAATTAAACCGGAACATTTCAGATTAAAAATATTTTCCCTGTGGAAAAAGCAGTGGAAGCTCGTAGGGTATCTGAGATTGAGTGTTGCAACGTCCTTTGAGACAGGCTTCATAGGTGAACCTCAGTCTTTCCCAAAACCCTCTGGCCTATTCCCCGGGGAGAAAGGAGGCTGCAATTCAATCTTGGGCTGAAACCTAGTGGGAAATACAGTCTATCTGGAGACCGAGGGAAGAGAGACCCCCTAATCTTCAATGTTCATGCAAGTCAAAGGTTTTTCAGGGACAGAGGAGGAGTGAGTGGTCAGCATGGGGCAGCAGTGATGCATAAGCTGTTGCATGCAGACTTCAACATTATTTTTGTGGGTGCAGTTGGTCTAATTTGCCCTGAGTCGTCTCTCTTTATGGTAGCATGGCCATGTAGGAAAGAGGAGACTCTGTCTTGCTTAAATTGTTCCTTTGTATTTGGTTGGTTTTCCCCTAGAAACAATTTGGTAAGGAACAGCAGGCTTTGAATTACACGGAAGTCTTTATGAGAAATACTGCAAAAAGTGTTTTTTATAGAACTTTTGGTTTTAATGATCTAGGAGGATCTCTGACTTTCAGTACTCACACCTTACTGTTTCTCAAAGCATAACATGTAACAGAAGAAAAAGGGTAGTCTTCTCAGAAATCTGAGACTGTCAACATTTTATTTCATTTTTCCCAAGTATCAGACAATGCAGATATTGGTCCATTAGAAAACTGAACTGGGAAAAATCAGCTGCCTGGTGATCTGTGAGTGTTGGGACGTCTCATGACATTTGATGCCTTAGTTTCCCCATTTGTAGAACAGAAATTGTTATGGTTTTCTTCTGTTTTCCAAACACCTTTGAAAGCTGGACAGTGATGGCCATATGATGTTTTAATAAGTGAACAATGAAAAAATCTATAAATGAAGTAAAATAACATTTAAAAAAATAACTAAAGGACACTTGTACTTTCTACCTCTTTTTGTAACTTGTCTTATGAAGGAAGGGGAAATCCTTCTGCAGCTCAGGTTGTAAATTGAGCTCAGCTGCATTATTAGATATCAGAAAACCCAGCCTAGCAGGAGCAGGAGGAAGCCAACCTTCCTACACATCACTGTCAGGGAGCTATTGAGCTCATTCCAGTGTGGTGGTAATGAATTATCTCTGGAACTGTTGGGCTTTTTATTTCTGAACGTAGGTCCTCAAAAAAGGAAAGTGCACAGGATTTTCAGGGTTGCTCAGAAAGCAGCAAGTGATATCAATCTGAATCTTATATTGTTGTTGATGCACAATGGAAGTTAATGAGGTTAGCTGGAAGTGTTAATTGTCCTACACTGCTTTTTGTCTACACTTGCTCTGGAAAATCCATGCATGGCAGCAGCTGAAAACTCAGCAAAAAGTGCTTTAACAGGGGAAATGGGCAACATTTGGCCCAGTAAAATCATAATGCAGGTGGCTGAGAAATCACTCACTCAATTATATGCATGAGGGGGACTCCATTTAAGAGCAACATTTGGAGCTTTATGGGCAACATAAAAGGAGAGAGAATGAGGTTTTTATATTGCTGCGCTCAGTTGTAGAAGAAGCAGGAGGTTGTTTCCCACCCCTTTGCATATGCTTGGACTGTGCAAGCAAAATGAAAATAAATGTCTGCTCAGAGATTTGGCATAACACCTGGGGAGGACGGGCTGGAGCTATTCCAAAGGCCCCCTGCAAACACCCTGCTACATCCCCTATTATAGAGTGATTTCATGTGTTCAGGACTGGGCAATATCAAAACAAAAGCCATACTCTAAAAATAAAACCTTTGGCTCCTTTACTAGCAGTAAACTCTCAAAGCAGAAAGAAGTTTTCAAAAAATATGATCATAATTAATTGCTGCTTTTCTTGTCCCTTGGCAGTTGCTAAAGCAAGTGAAGTAAGATTATCTCCCAGCACGCACAGCTCCTGCCATTTTTATCATCCTTCTGTCTCCTGTAGGGACCCTCCCTGCCCCTGGAATATCATGAGTAAATCTCTTTATTAAAGCTTCTTTTCTAATGCTTATGTTGGCTGAAGGAAAGCACACAGGTAAGAGTGAAACACCTTCCAGGGCAGAGTATTTGTATTTTCCTTTCCTTTAAATCCTTTTAGTGCCTTAATCCCTGATTTTTGTGAGGCTAGGGCTCACGGCTCTATAACTCTGACACTGCAGTGGCTGTGTCCATCCTTTCCTGCAGGCATGTCAGTACCTGCACTGTCCCCATCCCTCCTTCCTACTATGGATTAGAAGACCAAGAACATTTATTTTCTGCTGGTATGGATAGTCCCTTCAATCTATTTAGAGAAGATTCATCCACTAGCTCAGTGCTCTCTTTGCATTTCTAACAGAGAAATGCCTAATTTATTTTTGTATTAAACAAAATACAAAACTACCACAAATACCTTAATTTTTTTTTCCTGCTGTAAAGCTTGACATCTGGGCCTGTAACAGCTCATCAGTGGATTTGTGAGATGAAGCAAATGACATTTCTATATAGAGCACTGGCTGCTGTAGAAATCAGATGGTGAAATGGAACTGCAAAGAATTTGGTATTGAGTGATGATCTTCATCCAAGGATCTCGGAGTACAGCAATCCCCACTTTGCTGACACAGATGATGGGTGACTTACTCCAGCCTGCACAGCAAAATTGGCCTCACAGCTGCATATCTCTGGAGACCTGTACATAAAGCACAAGTACCCTGGAGCAGGAATCACATCTCTGTGTTTTATAAAGCTCTTAGTTATAACAAGTTTTTGATCCTGGTGTGGACAGGAGCGCATCTGTAAGTAGCTGTACATGAAATACTTGTTCCATCCTTGCCATGCATGCAATTCCCTCGGGTATTCTCTTGCTCCATTGCCTTGGCAGAAGACAACTTGTGCCTTGCCTCCCTACACACATGCAATTTGAGCTGTAGTCTGTATAAACATAGTTTCTGTGCATTAAAACACAACATAAGATCAAGGCAGCACTCCTGCTCTGTCCTGACCCCAGCAGCACTACACCAGAAAAAAGGCTGGAAAGCTCCCAGCAGAACTGCTGGGAGCACAAAGTCAAATCAAAACCCAAAAACCTGATGCAATTTTAAGATGAACCTGGTAAACTCCTAGGATGTGTTTACTTCCAGCAGCAGGAGACTGGCCTCGGCAGGCTGAGTCTCTCCTCTGTCCCCTCTTTGTCCTCCTGAGGGCTGGTGACCAGGTTCCTGCCCCAGCCATGCCTGGTGGTTCCTGTGGCCCCATCCCCAGGCTGAGCTTTCCCCTTCCTGCTGGTGCTGAACGCCCAGCCTCAGCAGTGCTTCCCCAGGATAGCTCCTTGGCTGGAGCAGAGGGAGTCGGCCCTTGTGTGGAACGGGAGTGCTGCCCTGCCTGCGGTGCCTTTCACTGCAGAGGCAGGAGGAAGTTGGGGACCACAGTTCATCTCCCAATGCTTGTAAACAAACTCAAGTAGAGGCACACTGCTGTGAGGATTTTCAGTGTTCCTTGGAATTGCTTTGTTCCTCCCCAAGTGCCCAGCAGTGCTGTTGTGTTCTTGCACTCTTGCTGTTGCCCCTCCCACAATGCCAGGATCTTCATGGTGTGCCCACAAGAGTCTGTGGAGTTCCAAGCACCCTTACACAGACATTTTCCAGTGTGTGACATTGTGGATGGCCGGAAAGGTTGGAAGGGATGGGACACACAATAAAGCACACCTCCTTGTTGTATTGAGACACACAAAGATATCCTGATCATCACCAATTCCAGCACCTCTGTGACCTCTAGTGTTCCTGAACAAATCCTGATCTCACCCTCCTTTTAACCTTTGAAGTAGCTGGACACTGCCAGGCAAATTCTGCCCATCATGATGTGATGTTTAAACCCTGTGCAAAGACAATTAATGTGCTTCAGTGAAGGCTGGCAATCTAGTTCTGTGCTCCAGTTAGTACATTCAATAGCAAAGACATTCAGACCCAGCTGCACCATCTCAAGCCACATCTGATCAAATCTGAGTCAGCAGCAAGAACTTGCTGATTCCCAGAAATTCCATGTCTTGTAAAGAGATGGCAGTGATGGTTGTCTGTCAGCCAGTCAGTCAGCACTGTGCTCCAGCCTCTGGCAGGAAATGAGGGTGCCAAACTGGTGGCCTAAGGGGACTCCCGGACATTCATGGCCATCAGGAGTTTTGTGGCACTCTGCTAGAGAAGGAGCATTTGTATGTGCCCTGCTGCCTTCCATTCCAGTGAGCTATACTGGCCTTTTGCACTTCCAGCTGAGCCTTTTATTGTAAAGAATTGAAAAGCTATAAAATTCATATTGTTATTGATATTCCAGTTTTGCTGTGATACAAGAAAATGTTCTCACAACGTTCATCTATTGTTATTTTTTAGTGAAATCTTTCAACTTTGATTGCAATGACCTTGCATGTAAACATATATGAAAATACACACAAATATATATATGTGACCTATTGATAATTAAACAACACCGCTGGTTGGAATTTACTTTCCTGGAAGATATCTCAATGTGATGCCTTTCTGATTGGAACTCATGCTACGCTGTAGCACTTCAAAATTTCCTGTGGAACTGAATGCACACCTTTACCTAGCATGCAGCTCACCTGCCTGTTAAAGGCCTGGATGGGGCTGAAGCAGGTTTATGACTTCCAAAATTACTTTGGAAACTGTTAGGAGCTATGTGGGTATTCATGGAGGCTACCTCAATAGCTGCAAAGATGTTTGCTTGCTGTTGGACCCTTCTCTATTCTCTTGAACTGAAAGGGTTTCCCTGTATATACTTGGTGCAAACACCAAGTGCAGAGTGCTTCATCTCAAGCACTTGGAAGTAGGAAAACCCAGCTGTGTTCCTGCTCTTGCTGTGTGATTTCAAGTGACCACTGCTTGCCAAGTTGTTTCATAAGAGAATTTGCAGGTGAAGACATGTCCAGAGTTTGGTGCTAGAGGTTCTTGGCAGCTCTAATAGCAAATCCATGATGAACCCAGGAGAAACAGGTTTTGCTCTCTGGGAACATCCACAGGGAGAGTACACTGAAGTGGCTCGAAATAAGTAAGACCTCGAGTAGCATAGGAAGAGGCATGTCAGCTGGAGTCGGTCTAGAGTGGTGCAGAGTGATCTGTCAGTGGAAATCTATCCTTATGGGGCTGCTGTGAGGTGTCTGCAATCCAGCACCCAGGCATTCCATGCCTGACAATGCCTCATCACTCCCCTAAGAACAAGGGAGATAAGGAAATAAAAAAACACCAGAAATGGCTTTATCAATTGGCAACTCTATGTCATGTTTTCATTAAAACAGTGGAGACTTGAGGCCAGCAGTCTGTAGCTTTGCTTGATAAAGAGATTTCTACAAATACAAAAAAAATCTAGGAAATCCATTACCTTTTATCTCTGTTGTACAATATCACCAAGTGGAGAGTATTAGTCACTTCTGGAAGTGGGAAAGGAATTTTACAACACAGAATCACATCTTGTTTCTGTCTTCCTTTTTCCAAGATTTTGTCCATCTGTTCCCTTTTTCAAAAACAAACAAACTATTAATACAGTGCTTTGATGGAGCCTTCTGTTCAAGGCTCTTAAAGGGCTGTACAGATATTCATGATTTTATTTGCCAAGAACGACACAAAGAGATAAATATTAAATTCTTTGCTTCCCTCAGGGCAGATGCCAGAGAGACCGTGTGTGTGTACATGTGTGTAGTGCTGACACCACGACTGGGGCCCTGACTTCAGACTCCGGAGAATGCTCTCAGTCCCTGGTTTCATCTCAGTATTCCCACAGGACTGTACACTAACTGCCTATTTCACCTTTGCCTCAGTTCCCCTGCTTGTAAAACACAGGCATTTCTTTTCTTTTGCTCTGCCTTGCCACCTGCACACCTGACTTCAGCTACTGTACAGGCACACAGTGATCCATTCCCTGTGGAAGAGCCCTTGCCTGAGGATCTGTGCTGGAGGTTTATTTCTGCAGTGTGCCATGACCAGAGCTTTTAGCAACAAAATGCTTTATGCTGGACTGGCTGTGGTGGGTACCAGTATCAGCGTAATCCTGGCAACAGGACTCACTTCCAGTTACCCTAATGCTTGGATTCCTAGGCAGGTTTTTTGCCAGCACCAAGATCTTTGATGCTTCTGTTGCAGTGCTTTTGGTCCTAAAGGTAGCTCAAAGGGGCCTGCCAGAGCTGCTGTTGCTCCCTCATTTGCATCACCAGTGAACTTGTGTATCCCTAAATCCGATTGGTGCAAGGACATGGAACAGCACATTGGTACAGCTTGTGGAACTAGGGCCCCGATCCCAAATCTTGCTGCTTTTTCTTAACAAAGGCACCTGTAAAGCACCAGAGAAAAAGCACGTGTTGAGGACTGCAGATTGAGGATCTCCCCCAGAAATTACTTCCTGAAAATCTCCTTGTTGCCTGAAACATCAGTGCTAGGGACTGCCAGCCTGGGACAGTAGCCCAGTCATGATATTCTCTTAGTAATTTTTTTGGTCCTTTTTGTTGGTGAAGAGACAAAAGGATAAATCGGATAAGATGCCCCAGATGGAAAGCTTTTATTACCAGGGAAAAAGCAAAGGCATCCAAGAAAGGAAGGAACCAAATGTATCCAACACTGAAATGTATTCAGGAACATCCCAATTGCAAGTTATCAGAAGTCAGAGCCTCAGAGTCATAAAAAAATTGCATCTGAAATCCCTTAATGAGAGAGCAGCCAATGCAAAGTTTTAGTTTTTTATAATGAAAGACAGTCTCTCATTTCACTCTGTTTTGAAATAGAGCTCATGATGGTTATCAAAATATACTCTGCAAATCTGAGTGGGTTTGTGAGCCATTTATCCTAAACAGAGATTAACAAAGTTGACCTGATCTGAATGAAAATGGTTTTCATCAACACTGGCCAGTCCCTGGGCCAATCTGCATTGCAAAATTGTTGCAGCTGGGCATAAGTGGCAGCTTCTGCTCAGGAGCTCAGAATCAGATTAGTAAAATGGGTTGAGTTTAGAAATGTGTTGGGACTGTAGGATGTGGTGAGTATAGCAGACAGGTCTTGGGTCAAAGAGAATAAATGGGCAACAGGCATTGTACATAGATGGAAAGACTGCTTGGATGAGCTGAGTAACCATGGAGAATAGCCAGATTATGTACAGCAGGGCTGATATCAAGCTGTCTCCAACCAGGAACAGTACAAACAGTAGTAAAAGTACTTATTGTGTGTCTAAATCAAGACATGCTTACAGGCAAAACCTCCTGGATAAGAAGACACTTGTCTGAAAGGATCAACTGTTTATTTTTTTGCTACAAGAGAGTCCTTTCTCGGTCTTGAGGGAATGTGCCTTTTTAGCATATTATAACTGTGGGTAGCCAAGGGTTCTTTGCTCCAGCAGAAATCCCAGCCCGCAGGACTGGGATGCCTGCATCCATGTTCAGAAGGTGGGGATCTTCCCTGAACTTGGGATTTTTGGCTCATGAATATGCCAAATATGTAGGCAGAGAGGACTGACCTGCCTGAAAGGGGTATGGGTCTGATGCCATTCCAGAGTAAACAGAGAGACACTGGTGGAGAGCAGTGTGGAGGGACTTCCGGACAGTGTGTCCAGCCCTCTGGAAGGGTGGGAGGAAATGAGACTTCAGAGGTCAGCTGTGTTCCTACTCTGATCTCTCACCACCTGCCACCATAGAACTGTGAAATTCACTGAACCTTTAAGTAGAGAAAGTCTTTCTATTATGAGATCTCAAGGCTGCTTGGCGGCAAGTGACATGGCAAAACAAGTTATTTTAGGACAGGTGGGGAACAGTGAGAGTTCAGCACAGTGAGTATTGGAGAAATTAAACTAGACAATGTTGTGCAATTTCTTGTCATGACTTGGCGTGATCTCCATTATACCCATGAGATCACCTCCAGTGAGTATCAATAGCCTCTTCCCTTATGTCTTAATGTATTTTTAATACCCTGCAACTGCCAGAAAAATAATATTGTTTCTGGAAGCTTTCACTGCAACATTTAGTTATATATGTATCCTATTGTCTGTGAATTCAGGATCCTTAATTACCCTGAGCCCAACACCTGCAAAAGGAAAAAGGAGATTAGGAATATATATCCACAGTAATTTTAAAATAACATTGAAAGTCTTAGTTATCTGTCCTGTTTGAGTACAAAGTCTGATACAAACGATGAAAGGCAATTCCTAGCATCTTGACTGGGATATTTTGAATTATTGTAACTTACTGATGAATTAGTCAATTAAAACTTCCACATAGCTTTAGTTCCAGCTTTTTACCTTATTTACCAAATATCATACCTTTTCACAAAACACAGATATTCAGTAGCATGTGAATTGTATGCTCTCAGTCAGATGTGAGTTCTTGTAGTTGCCTTTGCTAGATCTTAGCTTAGCTACTAGCTTAGGATGTAATATTGTCCATCTTGAATCGAAATTAAGTGGGATTTATGAGGCCTAAAATGCTCCAAGCAGTAAATATGGATTGGTGAGAAGAGCACATGTGAAATGAGTGATGATAAGGACTGTGCCATAAATATAACTAATCTTACAGCTATTGCCTCTACTTCAGTTGACTATGACAATAACACTTAAGGCTCTTGATCAGAGGATCTCAGGTCATTCTGTAAGGAATTCTTCCTGTTTACATTATTCTGCCAGTGAAAATTAATATCTTGGAGATATTAATGACATCTGAGACTTGAACAAACCATTACATATTGTAAAATCATAGAATAATTTGAGTTGGAAGAGACCTTTTAAAAGTCACCTAGTCCAAGCTCCCTGCTGTGGGCAGGGACACCTTCCACTAGATCAGATTGCTCAAAACTCCATCCAACCTGGCCTTGAACAGTTCCAGGGATGGGGCATTCACAAGTTCTCTGGGCAACTTGTTCCAGTGTTATATCACCCTCATTGTAAAAAAAACTTCCTTATATATAATCTAAACCTGCCCTCAGTCACTTTAAAGCCATCAGCCCTTGTCCTATTGTTACATGCCCTTGTAAAAAGTCCCTCTCCAGCTCTTTTGTAGGCCTCCTTATGATGTAATAAGGAAGAGGACAAACCTCATTTCCTTGTATATCCAGTGAGATGTCCTGCTCACTGGACCATGGTCCCTCCTCAGGTACATGGCTGGGTGTAGTTATATATACACCTGTAAGCATATGCAGCTTCAAAGCAGCACAGAAACAGCCCAGGCACCTCAACCAGATTCAGAGCTGCCTAGCTGTGCAGCATGTGAAAAGCATTCAAGGAATGAAAAGAGGCCCCTTTCAATGGCTTTCCTGGTAAGGGAATGAACTGGAAGGCAAATTTGATGATTTTCTCTGAGATAAAATCTCATGAACTTGGGTGTACTGATCCTATACCCCTTGCTGGGACAAGAGACAGAACCACAATGTTGGCAGTGGTGCTTTGACCCGGGATCCACTTCTGCTTGGGCCTCCCATGTCTTCTCTTGGTCTTTCTCTGTCCTGGCCCCTTGGAAATAGTGGCTTCCTGGTCTCTCCATACAACTGCTGTGTAACCCATAACTTGTAACTACTCAGTGGTGAGCAGATACTGAAGGATGAAAAATTCCCTGGGCAAAGCCCTGAAGTGGTTGGCAAAAATAGGTCGATAGCTTGATTCAGTGGCGACAGCACTCCACCCTCCTTCTGTAAATGCTTCCCATCTCCTGCTGCCAGTCATTACAGAAATAGAGACTTAGCTTTTCTCAGGAGGATCTAAATGTCCTGGTTGCTCTTTGGTAAAGGGGATATTTCTCCAATTAATTATTAAGTGGCATTCTGGCTGGAGGAAGGGGCTGCGGAGATGTCAGAGTGAAAAGGGGAGAGCGTTTTAACCTTTCTGAAGCTCTCCTGCAATCAGCAGCAGGTTTGCCTTGTGGGTCCTGGCCAGTTCTTGTTCTACAGCACATCATCAAGGCTGGCCAGCAGAGAATGGCCTCATGGGGACCCTGCCAACTTCCATGGCTCATGGGCCCATTTTTTCTCTCTCCTTGGCAACAGAAAAATGTTGCAAGGAAGCTGCTACCTACAACTTATGTCTTCATCCTGCCCTTATTCTCCTGAGCTGGATGGAGGGTTGTGGCTGTGCAGCTGTTGGCAGTAGGGGAAGCAGACTTGGAAGAGCAGTTGTAGGAACAGGGAGAAGATTCACCACCAAGCATGGTCTACTGGATATCGTGTTAGAATGGAAGTCCAGAGACCTGGGCTTTCATCATCCTGGATCACATGGGCAAAGGAGACTGCAGTGGTCTCCTCACCCCATGCACTGGCCCTCATTCCTTAGTACCACCATGAGAAAGCTGTAGGGGCCCAGGAAATCACTGTATCAACTCATGTCTTGGTTTCTTCAGCAGTAAAATAATATTCTGCTATGTTGAGGTCCTACAATGAAAGGCACTTTTCAGGGGCTGAAGTGGGAAAGACTAATTTTGCTGTCTTTTCCAGGTAGAATTGCTGAGGCAGACCCTTCACCATATGTATCAGCACAACCTGTACAGTACGGAATATTTACTATTGGATCACATGCGGAGAAGGATTTTGCCCTGACCCTATGCTCTTCTTTTCAGATAGCTTAATTGTCCTTACAAAGAATACAGAGGAGAATATGTGAGACAGTTCCATTAATTACTACATGTCTTCTCAAGTCTGAGTGAAGGTAACATTGCAGATCACCACAGTGCTCACCTGGCCCTGCCCACCACTGTACCTGCTGTAGTACAGGCACTAAGGTCAAAGCTGTAATGCAGCTCTGATTCAACTTACAAGCTGCCTAATTCTGTGTGAGGCTGTGCTTTTCTACTCTAGAAATGCTACAATCAGTAGGTAGCCTGAAACTTTTCTGATTTACCCATGTCTTAGCAGCTGCAAAACAAGAATGTAAAATTGCAGTGCTTTGATTCTGACACTCTTTTCAGTGCATTACAATGGACAATGGTGTGAGAGACAACTCACCAGGACAGTGCCAACCAAACTCAGCAAAAAAAGTCATAAGTAAGGAACAAGTAAACCAGGAATGATCTCCAAGTAGTTCATTTACTCCAGAAGAGAGCTTTTCCCAAGATCCTCTCTAGTGTATTTTGCTGTTACTATTGCCAAGTGATACCTCTGCAAGTGCCCTGAGACATCCAAGGCAGTGGAAGCCTCTCTCTATCATGCCATCAGTTACCTCACAGCTGAAGTGTGCAGCTCAGGGGTCAACTTCATGTTAGGCTTTGGAGGAGCACAGGACAGCTTCTTTCCTTGCTCAGACTGTGGCCATGTCAGCCTCTGCACTTCTTTTTCCCTGTTTTTTGTTTCTACCCAAAATCCTTTCCCAGTAAGTGCACAAATTTGGGTCCCAGACACTTTCTCCAGTCTGGACTGCAGAACTTTGTTCCTGAGCACAGCCATCCCACTGACCTGGCCTACCCTGTCCAGTGAGATAACTCAAAGTATGTCTCTCTGGATGAATCAAACCATGTCATCGAAGCATATTCACACGCTTTCCTCTTGTCCTTAGCCAGCTGTCGGCAAACAAAGCAAAAGTCAGGGTCTTTGGGGCAAAGAATCCCAGCAGCACTGGTAGCACAGTTCCTCACTCAGTGCTTGAGTGACGAACAGGAGGCTCACTCCTAAATCAGATCCTGCTTCACTGCTTCTCCTGCCTAACCTGCATGACTCTTATTTTTGTCCTTTAGCTTTTCTCTCTTTTCTTTTTTGTGTGGTTGTCAGGAAAAGCTCCAGAGTCGCTTGTGATTCTGCACACCATGGTTTCAGAGCTGTCATTCCCTTCAGCAGGGAAGGCTGCCCTGGGACCCTCAGGTTGCTGTGTATCTCTACATCCGATTCACAGATTCTGTACACAAGCCCTTTGCATTTGTGTCCCCTTGTTGCTCCTATCTGTGCAGTGTGGCTGGGGACAACTCCTCCTCCCAGCAGCACCAGCAAAGACATACTTTGCTGGGGGCTTTGGAGAATGAAAATCAGCCCAGGGTAGTAAAACGTCCAAGCAGACTTTTACCATTAATCTGTCGGCAGGATGTGTAGAGGTGTTTAAATATTGATGCAAGCACAGAAGAAATAGTTGCCTTCTTCTGGAACAGTTGAGGGATTTATGGTGTAAAACATCCCAGAGCTCTTTGCCAGTACTGTGCAGGTCACAGTTGTCCCTCCCTGGTACAGCACATTGGAACCGTGCTGGTGGAAATTCCTCATCTCCTGCCCACACAGACCCAGAGAGGTAAAACCCAAGCAAAGCAATACTTGGAGTGGCCCAGAGAGATGAATTCAACCTCGGGATAAAAATCCAACAGAAATACTGAAATCTGGAAACTGAACCTCTCCTTTGAGTCTGGGTGTGATTGGCTCTCCTGGGAAAGGGGACAGAAAGCTGCCAAGCCAAAACTTAGCTGTCCAGAAGATGAAGTTTTGTTATTCAAGCCTCCCCACCAAAATCAAATATTTGCAAATGGAGGAAAACATTATTCCTGGGGACGTTTGCAGTGGGCTTTCTGCTGAGATTTTTGCCAGCAGCTTGTAAGTCTGAGCCAGAACTACATATATGAATGTTCCGGTATTGTTGTACATCCAAATATTCAGTCCTCCCCACTTGTGCCTAGGAGAGATGCTGAAGAAGCCTTCATTTGTACCTCAACATGTTTTTCTGAGTTACATCTGAGCATGATTGAGCTTCTTGTTCCTGCTGCTTCTCTTAAGCCATTTGGGAAAGGGGAGCATAGAGGCACTGAGGGGGCTTGTATAAGGTGTGAAGGATAGGTATGAGCAGAGACAGAAGGATTAAAAACCCTAACCATTTTCTGGGCACTTTGTACAAAATGTCAGCATCCTTGAGAGGGTGGAAATGAGAGTCAGGGTTTTTTTCCCCAAATCAGCTGCAACTGCAACCTCCCAGTCAAACCTCTACAGCTCTTAGAGCTCATTTTGCCTTATATGACAAGCACAACTCAGACTTCATTCGGGATCAGCATCATGTCGCCCCCCCAAAGCCTTTCCTGTGGCCAACTCACACAGCTCAGGGACTTTTCCTAAGCTCAGCTCCGGGCTGGCTGTTGGAACACCACTGTGCTGCTTTCTGGCTCCAACTGCTGTGCCACATCTGCACAGACAGGGCTCACCACTGGCTCGCCTTTATTTTCCTATTGCCAAATTTTCTAATTATAGACCTGTGGCTATCAGCCAGTCAACTCCATTTTTGAGGCTTGTTATTGGACTTCGGATGTCAGGCTGAATTTTTCCCAACTGTCCATAATAACAGTAATAGCTTGACTTCCACCATGAGACAATTAACCTTCTTAAAGTTTAGTGCCTCAGGCTGTGCCTCAAAAAGATTCCCTCTACAAAGCAGACAATTACCTTTACTTAATAACCTTTCTCTTTCTAATCTGATATTAGTGCCAAAGTAAATGTAAAGGGCAGTGCTCTATGTCCCCTCTTAAGTACTTTAAATGCCTGTCCATGAAAGCTAATGAGCTGCCATTTTGCTTAATCTAGATTTGCTGTGGATCTAACAGTACTCTGCAGTATCTTCCTTTTTAAAAAAATCTGTAATCCAAGGATAAAAAATCTGTTTTAATTTGTGTTGAAACTTTATACTTGAAAAAGGAAAACTGATGAAGCAGGAAGAAAAATAATAATGTCCAAATGACAAAACAAGACAAAGCATAGTCAGCATTGGTCAGCTGCTGTTATAAGGCTGGTTTCAGTGGGAAGTGGTGTCAGTATCTGTAAAGCAAGAATTTGTCACCAGAGCTTTATAGGGTAAGTTGCAGCCCCTCCTGTCTACTCCAGTGCAGATGTGGGATGGGAAGACAATGTTGGACAGTTTTCCTGTACATCTGTCTGTCCCACCAGCCAGGAGCACTGACCTCTTCTGCAGCAGATCCACAGCACAACAGTTGTGCATCCACAACTATTCAGTGGATGCAATTTCTTCATGAATTGCTGCTCATGGTAAATAATATGTACAACCTTAGTAACTGTGGAGACACAAAATGCTCTCTCAGCAAAGAAGTTATTGCTCTACTGACCCTGTGTTTTGCACTTTCAGTGAGGGTTCTCTAAAAATATTGAAAATCGTTCAAAAATTGCTGAGATAAAGGTGAAGCTCTATCATGTAAGAAAACACTATTTCCCCAAGAATGCTAGTTAAAAACTGCAAGAAAAAGCAAGTTTAAATAACCCAGGAAAAACAGGGCTTCGGCTGCTCTTAGCAAAGATGCCTAATTCCTCTGTAACTCTTAAATCTACGTCTCTGGATGCAGAGGTTTTCTGCACACTGCAGAATGGTGCTTTCATTTGCTTTATGTTCATGCCCCTGCTAAGTCCGTTGCCTGCTGCTGAGCCAACATTTACTCTTCTCGTAAGAGTGCTCTGGTTTCATCATCTCAATACAATGAGGTTTGTATTATTTTTTTATTATAATAGAAGCAGCCTCAGGTCTTAATCAAGATATTGGGCTAATTGCTATGGAAACCTAATTAGGTAGACCATGTCTCAAACTCTGTAAATATTTATACACGCACTTAACCGTCTGCATGCAAGCCAACCCACCCTGGCCATGGGAGTGGAGCTTTGCACATGCTGAAGTGCTGATAGGGGTGGGAGTCTCCTTTAAGACAAAGTTTAGCTGTGCTGCAACAAGTAGAGAGGAGCATGTAGCGGTAATCAGATTGGGATCATGTGAGTGCAGATGAGGCTCCGATCAGATATGAGCTGGGTTATGGGTTTGGGTTAATAGCTGTACACAACTTTGGAGCTGCTGCACTTTTTTAATTACCTTATAGAATAATAATTAAAAAATATGTGAGTCAGTGTACCAGACACAAACATACACAGAGAAATACAGGGACGTATGAAGTCTCCTTGGCCAGAATAAACTAACAGGTGTCCTGTGCCATTTCTCAGCATAGCATTTTAAACATAATTTGAAAAACGTTCTTTAACTCAATTTTAGAACTGGTTTGCATGAATCAGTACAGATTTACATGTTTATTGCAGCAGAGAGAAAATTCAGTGTTAGCTTTGGTACAAACACTTTATACCGCTAAGGAATTAACTTCAGAAGCTGAATATATAGAACTAATCAAAACCCTTTCATAAACAGATTAATGAGGAGACAAAAATGCACAAGTACAAGCTCCTAGGCTTTAAACAGTCACATCTTCTACAGCATATTTATTTATTTATTTAAGTTAACAAGAATTTTAATTGGTTTTGTTATGTGTCCGTTTTGGTGGGGTGAATTTGTTAAACACCAAGAGCTGCTGGCAGACAGAAATATAATAATGTAGCTGGAGATCCTGGCATGAAAGTCCATGTCCTGATGCTGATCTTTTATTTAGCATTTTTCTCTCTATCCTCTGTGTTTGCTTCACCCTCTTGTCTAAGCCCTGCTCCTTCATGAGCAGCCCTCAAATTTTTTGTGCAATATTTGGTCTCCAAGGTGGGAACAGAGGTAGAGAACCAGGGCATTTAATTTAGCATAACCAGTATGACAGCATCCAACCAAGAATAGTAGTTTCTCTGCTGAGGATCCCCTTCCCAAGACTTTCTACTCAAGCACATTATCCATTTAATGTCGTTTATTGCTAGTAAATAACCTTGTACACAGAAAGCAGTGAAACACCCCAAAAGCAAAATCAAAAGAAATTACCATGACCTGCTTATAAACCCTGTGCTCGAAGCAGAGGGGGACAGACAGGAGATGGGGCTGCTCAGAACAAACGTTTCCTGTGCTGGCTGAGTCACCGCGAGGTTCAGGAGCGCAGTCCTGCCGGGGATGTCTCGCTCCCCATTCAGGACTGTAAATTTCCTTCCTGAGTTTGTTAGCAGCAAACAATGTGTGTTAAAAAAAAAAAGAAAGAAAAAACCCCAAAACCAACCAAAACAAAACACTCAGGCCCACTATATAAGTGCTGGTATTATGCAAAAGAACTAATGCATAAGCAATCTGCTCCGTTTGGAGGAACGTGCAATGTGACACAAGCCACCGCAGAAAACCAGGCAGGAGCTCTTCCAAACCTGGAGATAAAGAAGGGATCTTAACAGGGCTGGCTGAAAATTTTCCATTCAACACTTCTCTTTTAACCTGCCTCTTGAGTAACCTTATTTTTTAAAAATAAGGTTGTGTCATTTTTGTACAAAACATCAACTTCTTACTAAACCAACCAAACAAGAATCTCCTCTCTCTTTGCTAATCTGAATAATTTCGACCCTGGGAAAATGTCACAAGATATGCCTCAGCAAATTTTTAGTTCACGTACACCAAGTCCTCATCAGACTCCAAGGACAGGTTTCCCGCCTGCTATCCTAACTCCAGGAAGAGCTCCCAGAAAAAAGGGATTAATGGGCAGGAGTGCCAGTGTTGCATGGAAAACCAAGTCTGAGCAGGAGAGCAGGCTCTGGGGGAGAATGGGGCTAAGTATCCTGGAGCTCCAACTCTAGAGACAGCAAACCTTAATAGCCATTTCCTATCTTTCAGTTTTTCACTGAGATATGAAATTTTTTCTTAGATGAAAATTACATTCCAATGACTGCTCAAGTTAAGTCTTAACCTAAGAAATTTCCAACTTTTCTTTGTAGCTGTCTCTTTCATATTTTGTCCAAAGCTTCAAGAAGAAAGTAAAAAAAGCCATGGGATTCAGAGAAACTTGGTATTTCTCATGTTTAAAGGGGGAGTTTGTCATTTTAAAGTGAGCTTCTCTTTATACGTCAGAAAATAGAGTAGCAGAAGTGACAACAAAACACACAGCTATTTTTTGATTTGTAGTTCACTGCGAAGAGTTGTTTTCACCCTCTCCCCCTTCTCCCTTTAGGAAGAAGTGTTAAATTAGCAATGAAAACAGCACATTAGCTGACAGGTACTGCAAATAATCTAATCATGAGACAGCATTAAAAAAACCTATTCAGCATGTTGTGGATGTTGGGGTTATTTTCTTCAGCAATTACATCTGAGGAAAGCTCTCCTTAGATATTTAATGGGTTGCAGCTGAAGAATTTTTAAAGCACATTTCAGAGCTGATGGTATTGAAAAGGATCAAGTATTTCTTAGTCACTGCTAAGTTTTACAATTGATTATGGCACATCCCAAGTTAAGCTCCTTCAGTAGGAAGCTGGCAATACCTAACACCAAATGCTGCAAAGGAGAGTCTGTGTAGGCATAAAAGGAGAACACAATGCTGGGTGTCATGAGTAAAAAGCCTTGTTCAGCCAAGGTCCAAAAGTGACTTTTTTAATGCTTATTTTTAACTAACTGTGAACTTCTGCAATAAGCACAGAGCGCTGCTTGGCTCCTTAAATAGCTGCAATGACAAGCTGGCACTCACTTCTGTTACTATGTGAATTTATGGAGCTGTTGTCACACGCTTTGTTAGAGGAAATATACGATGGTTCTGTCATAGGGACTGGACACCTATAATTCTCATTTTCTTTGCCTGCTCATAAATTCCTGCTGCTCAACCACACCATTATTATACTCGTGTTGCTGCTATAATCCCCTCGCCGGAGTGAGGCTATCGCAGCGCCTTGCAGGGGAAGTGCTGAGTCACCAGTATCGCTCCAGTGGAGATGAAATGCGGCACAGAGCTGGTGACTGCCTGTGATGCAAAGGAGGTTCAGGCATGTACATTTGCTTCAGGGGCATGCCGACAGATATATCACGGGCGGATGCTGAAAGGGCACTGGGTGCCTTGGAAATGCCACTTCTTTGTGTGGGTTTTACTATCTTGGATAAAGTTTCATGGGTTTTGGTGCCTGACTGGCACCAAGGCAAAGGGACAAGCTTTGCTTTTCGATTTCCTCTCTAAGATCCGAGAAAGGGCATTTGCTACTTCTTGCTGTTTAGAGCAGTACTTGGCTTATTGGAGCACAAGTGTTATGAGGACCAGCTGAGAGAGCTGGGGTTGTTTAGTCTGGAGAGAAGGAGGCTGAGAGGACCTTATCACTCTCTACAACTACTGGAGGTTGTAAACAGGTGGGAGTTGGTCTTTTCTCCCAACTAAGAAATGATAGGTCAAGAGAAAATGGCTTCAAGTTGTGCCAGGAAGATTTAGATTGGATAGCTGGAAAAATTTCTTCACTGAAAGGGTTGTCAACCATTGGAACACGCTGCCCATGGAAGTGGTGGAATCGCCATACCTGGAAGTGATCAGAAAATGTATAAATATGGTGTTTAGAGACATGGTTTAGTGGTGGACCTGGCAGTGCTAGGTTAATGGTTGGATTCAATGATCTTACCAGCCCTTTTCAACCTATACTATTCTATTCTATTCTATTCTATTCTATTCTATTCTATTCTATTCTACTCTATTCTACTCTATTGTATTCCATTCTATTCTTTCCATCTCCATGCTTTTTGCTCAGGCCAATGCACCCGATACACAGGACTTGGTTGTACTTCATTTGTGTGCATAAAGCCCTGCCTTGCCCCACAGGCCTCTGATAGATGAGACTTGAGCAGTGTGAGATCCTTTGTTGCTCAGACATCCTCAGTCTCGTTGGGCTCAGGATGGGTTTGATCATGCTGGCTGCCCTCTCAGACCCCGTGCCTTTGCTTGCAGCGCTACTTTTTGTCTAACGCCAGAGCCGCTCTGTGCACGGCAGCTCTCACTGCCTCTGGCTTTGCTTGTCGACTCAGTCCCTTCTCTCTGCTCCTATGGCCTCCAAACCTCTTTCATCTTGCCCGGCCACGCACTGCAGCCGCCTTCTTTCATCTTCTCCTCTGTGCCTGTGGGAATGCCCTTCTGAAGCCTGTGGTCAGTCTCATCCAAATTGCTCTCTGAGGAGCCCCTGTGTTGCCGCTGCATCTCGTGTGGCAGTGGGTGCCTCACTGAGCCCCACATTGACCCACGCCGTGCTGGTAGCAACTGCTGCTCTCTTGCCTAACCCCCAGGAAATTACTGCTCTCCCTCATGCCTCTGTTTCTCTTTCTGGCTTTCATCTGTCCTTTTTTCCTCTGGCCAGAGGCTGCTGTGTGTGACAAGCCTGACGGTACCATGACAGCCTGGTCTCAGCTGGGAACATGGATAATAACCGTAGCACTGTGAACCATGTCCCTGCTCTGCCTCTCCTTTGCACCAAGCACATCTGGCCTGTCTCTCGTGTCCACTGCTTTGAGACCCGGGAGGTTTGTGTTGTGTGGCCACTCCTGCACCTTTGTGGGGACAGCAAAGACTGAAATGTCACTGTGTTTTGTTCCCAGCATTGGGATGACTGCACTGGGGGTCTTGGCCCCGTGTTGGAGACAAGGGAGTAAACTGTACCTACATCCACCCGTGACCAGGCTGGTAGCCCAGGAGCCATCAGGAGCAGAGGCTGGGGGCTGGGAAAGTACTGGGATGTTGCTAGGTGGACTCCTATTTCTCAAGGTCCTCTCGAGGTTCCCAAGGGAGCTACTGAGCATCTGTGACTCATCCCAACAGCTTGCAGGGAGCCACACTTAAGGAAAGACATACCTGTAGGAAGGAAAAGTCCTGAGGACAGACAGCTACCGCAGTCATTGCCTCATGAAGCTTGTAGCTCTCAGGAATGATGCTGTATTCTCTTGAGTGGCTCCTGCAGGGACTCTTATCCATGGCCATCACCACAAGATCTCCTAGGACCAAACCCCAGCAGCAGCCATGCACTGAGATGCCATGCAGCTTTGCCAGTCGTTAAGTGTCTCCTCACCCCACGAGGGGCTCAGGGATGTCCCCTATCTGTGCTGTAAGCAAGCATGGAGAGACTGGATGGAGACACAGAGTCTCTGTCCTCTTCCCCCAGCACCATGTGTCAGCCCATTGAGCTGGAAAGTGGTCTATTGATCAGGATTCACTGCCAGTTATTTCCCGGAGAAGCAAGCAGTGATTGAAGCAAGGTTTGTGCCTTTGAGACATACTTTCTTCCCTGGGGCTGAGCACTTATCTCCTGCTCCAGCACCAGAGCAAGAGGGAAGGGCATAAGCCAGCCCGAGGCAGAGTGATGGAGATGGCCAATGATGGGCACCCACTGGAGGAGCTTAATCCCTGCTCATCCCATTTTGACAATAAAATTACACATTTTGATAACAAACGCTTGCACCTGGAAAGCTCAAGAAAAGTTCGTTCTAGGCAGGAATTTGCTCTACTATTCTGCTCCCCTGGACCTTTCATAAGTAGGTTTCTTTGCTACCACAACATAAAGAACACCCCTTTCATAATGAATTGCCTTCAACTACCATGAGCCAAGTTTAAGGGGTTTTTTTGGTTGTTTTTTTTGTTTGTTTGTTTGTTTTTTTGAATGTGGGAGCATAGAAAATTAAATCTCTGTTGGATTTTTTTTAAGCAATTATTTTAAGCACTGTGAATAAACAGGGAGTGCCTTACAAACACCTGTTATTTTTCCCATCGTGAGCTTGGCTGCTGCTGAGCAGTCAGAAATGCTGCTTTTTATAGGATAAAGTGTGCTTATCTGGCAGAGAAGAATAGTGTTTGTTTTCACCACAGAATAATGCACTGGGTGCTGTATAAAGTGCAGCACCAATTTTAATTGAATAGGCAGCATGTGTTCTCTGGCTTCCTCCTGGTTGCTGACAGATTGGTGAGATTCAGTTGCTTCCATCACAAAAGAGGCACCTGAGACCTGGGCTGAAGGAACTGGGGCCATTTCACTACCTACTTCTCAAAACTTCTATATTTGCTGTGGAGATGAGCTGCAGCATAAGAATTGATTCAGATCTGGCTCTCAGCCGTCTTCTAAAGAAATTGAGGGGTGCCAAGTCTGGGCTGTCGAACTTCAGTAGGAGTAAAGTCTATCTCAAAGTCCATATTCCCAACATGCACTAAAAAAAGGAAGATACAGAAACAGTTCTGGGAGATTCTCATGATCAGCTGCTTCTTCCTTACCCCTTTTTCGTATCTCCCTGTCTAGATGCTGCAGGCTGACAGTATCATGGGGACAGGGTGAAGGTTGCTGCCCACACCAGCGCACAAGCAGAGCAGTGCAGGAACCTGAGGCAGAGGGATTACAGCAGCAGTTGGTTGGCTGAGCTGACCTGATTGAGCTGACACTTCCTTCTTTTCCAGCCTTAACCTTTGCTGAAGGTTGTCACCTCCTCTCGCCTATCTTCCCTCTGGGTGGAGGGATGCTACAGAGCAGCTGAGCAGGATCCTTGTGAGCAGGACATGGCCTGAAGGAAGGGAAAGAAGAGGTCAGAGGTGGCTGGGACTCCATAGCAGATGAGACAAGGCACAGGGATGACAACAATGTATTTGCAGCATGCACTTGGCATTTCAGGTCAGGATTGAGGTGACCTGATCAGTGACCATTCCACAGAGACAGCCGAGATCCTTTGTCCTCCTTCCCTCAGGTAGCAACCAACCACTAGTGTTATTTTTCAAGTACATGTCTCAAGACAGCAAGGCTCTCTAACAAGCTAAGACAAGCATCACATTAGCCCCTAGCAGGGATTGTTTTAGCAGGGACACTTGCAAAGTTCTATTGTAGCCATCCAGCAAGTGCTCTGTCTCCTGTGTTTTGCTAGTTGTTAGTATGGGAGTTTTTTACTAAATTTCCTTGCTTCTCTGGAGTTTCCCATAAATCAGGGCACATTCTGAAGTTCAGTTAAATATGAGAAAGTAAACGCAGGAGAGAGGTGAAGGGACACTGGGATTAACTGACTCCTGTTGATGTTTGTGCTTTTGGGCAGTTCAGATATCCATGTGGCTAGTTTTCTCCCTTCTGCTGCTGGTCTGTTATGTGTTCTGCCCTGGACCTGTGCTTTGCCAGTTGAGGTGCCCTGAGCAGGATGTGGCATGGGAGAGGAGGGGAGGAGGATGCCACGTATGAGGCAGAACAGAGGTTTGCATGCCAGACTTGCTGGTTTAGCAAAGCACTGCAAGTCAAGCAAAGCTGCCTGGGCTCTGAAGAGCTGAGAGGGAGGCAAAGAAATCTTACCAGTTTTACTCCTGCTGTTGCTCTTTAAATGTGTGAGCATGTAGGCAGTCAGCCTGCACTGCTCACTCTGAGCCTCTGCATAGTGAATGGGGACACTCAGAAACCTTCACCAGCAGTTGAGTAGTGTCAGAAAGGATGTTTTTAGTGGTTAAGGTGTAAGACAGGTAGCAGAGATCAGGCTTCCATCCCGGGCATTGTTACCAGTAAACTATGTGTGAACAAATCCCTCAGGCCAAAATTTTCATTGCCCTGCCCTTCTGAAAATCAGGCCACGAGTTGCGTAAATATGGGTGTAGGTACCTAGCAGTAGGCAGCCAGTTTGGAACATTGTGGCTTTAATCCCTGTGGCTGAGTTACCTCATTTATAAAATGGGGATAATTCTTTGCTACCTCGAGGGATGCTCTGAAGCACAACTCTATTGATGCTGGTAAAGCGTGTCCCAGCTCGCTGGGTAGCTATTATTCTATACTTGATGGAAATTGGATATGGCAGAGCTGAACAAGTGCTCTTGGTGTAGTTTTCTCTGTTGCCAGTGGACCGCTTTTGAGTCACAGTTCCTCCCCCAGCAGAGAGACAGAGTGAACCAGTACACTCTTAGCATCACCACAGCTCCAGATTGCAGCTTTAAAAAAAACCAAATACCCCAATAGCTCTGCCTCTGTCTGTCACTGCTCCAGGGTACTCGGACTGGACACAGGACATGCATCTTTCCCCCAGGGAGGGAGACAAGAGCTGCCAGGACACTGGCTTGAGTGGCTTTGGAAGCTCCTTCTGTTAGGAACAAATTGTTTTTGTATCCCTTCAAGTTTATGTGGTTTGCTTTCACATAACATGAACTCAGCACCTCTGCTCCAGGGCCAGACTTGTGTAGAAGTCAATTAAAAGAGCAAATTGATTCAGAACAGCTCCGGATTTGGACACTTTTCTTCTGGGATAAAGGAGTCTCTTCCTCTACTTCACATGAGCTGTTGGTACCACGAGGCTTTCCATCAATATTCCAATATTGAAAAATCTTTAATTCAGTCCATGATTTCCACATCATTTTCATAGTCAGCAGCAAGACACTCTTTCCAACAGAACTGTGCTCCTTCCTTCCAGCAACTTATCTCAGATACTCTTAGGAGAAACATGGATGATGCATCACTTTATGCTAAGAAACACATATTTATATTTCAAAAACTCTAATGCAACATGATTCTTATTTGCACAATGTTGGCAGAACAAATAAATCAAAATCTTACACTTAGAGTCACTTCCAAATTTAAATCATAAGACGTAGAGAATAAGATTTTTTAATTGAAAAACTGCCTCCTTGGTTTTCATCTTCTATCCTGTTGGAAACTGAAGCATAGAGGAAATCTTGGGAGAAGCATGCTATCCTAGGATTTTCTCTTTGGACTTGTCCTCAGGGTGAGGTGATTTAAGTTTGGGTACCTATCTTCAGTGACAGCTGCTGTATCCTCTGAGTTACAACCCTCAACATAATGACAAACGAACATCCATGCCCACCTTTGCACCCAACTGGTTTCATATCAGGTAGTTTCACTGCCCACACATAGGTTAGATAAAAGAGCAGTCTTTGTTTCTTTTGCAATCCTCTTACCTCCTCAGAAACCTTCCGCAATCTGCATTGTCTTGAACAAAGGGTGAGCTAAAAGATGAGTGGGATACTTCATTATAACCTCTGGCTGTGCAATGAGTCACACCTGTGATTTTGAAATGCAAAATAATAAATTAAGAGGGCAGTAGTGAGATTGAGCTGCCAACCCGATAATAAAAATACTGGGCAACTTGTCAACTTCGGCTGAGCAACTAAAGAACAACACTTTTTGCCAAGCACAGGCAGATGAAAGGCTCTCTTTGCTGCACTGGTGTCATGTTGTGGCCAATAGCAGTGTCTAGTGGTACAATAAAATGTAAACACTGACTATATTTTCTAGAGCCAAGTTCTCTTTTTGTCCTCATGGAGAAGGAAGGTTGGCATCTAGGAGTCTGAAGTAAAGACTGAGAGCTGGGACCCTGTCTTATGCCAACAGAAAAATCTCTATGACTCAGTTTACCCAAATGCAGACTTCATAAATGGGGTTTAGAAAAGTTTAAGTACTATTAGCCTAATTTTCAGAGGGAAGGCCCTCATAAATACTTTTTATCCATTTATCACCATATACAGTCATCTCGCTACAGCTGTCAAACTATCTGTCAGACTCTTTTCTTCATTTGTTTTATTTGCTCAGTGTACATGAGTGTGCAGTGCGGGGTAGTCCAGCTGCCTGAGCCAGCTCAGTGTACACAACTCTGCAAAGACATGGTGCAATGCATGGCCAACAATGCAGGGCACAACTTCATGGGGCAGCTTTACAGGAGAAGGAACAGCAAAATGCCATCCTCCCACCATCATTTGGGTTCAGCAGCAGTTTAACACCCTTTACATAAAACAAAAAAGAAAAAGAAAACAAACAAACAAAACCAAACAAAAAAAACCAACCAACAAAAAAACCCCCCACAGAATTTGGGTAGGAATCAGTGCCCTTCCTCATGGAAAGAACAAAAAAAAAAGGAAAAGACTTGTCACCAACATGTCTTCTCCTTTGGGTGACTATATGGATAGGTATTTGCTACCAGGAAAACCTGTGTTGTTCTGGGCAAAGATCTCACTCTCTTTGTCTGTGAGGGGGAGGAATGCTCTCAGTGCTTCTTTGGAGAAAGGTGGGGCTGCAGCTGTGTAGCTGAGATGCTCACGTGGAGGTTTGGCATGACCCAACATTGTCATCAGGACAAAACATCCCCAAATAAAAAAGAAAATTTCTCAATGGAGTAAAATCCCTACTGAAAACATGTACAGAAAGCTACTCTCAGTAGCAAGGTGGGAAAGCTCCTACCAGGATGACAAAACTTCTGGACTTTAGAGTAAAAGATAAAGTTTAAAAAAATTGCAATTTTTTTTTTTGCTTTTCCTATCATTCCAATAAACATGGTGTTAGGGAATGGACATTCTAGTATGAGGCAGGGCCACTGTGTTGCTTTAAGTGGGCAAAGTACAGCATATTTTACTTTTTAGATGCTCTAAGTGAGATCTCTTTGCTTTTGAGTGTTGCTCAAATAAAACAAAGCACTGGAGTTTTTGCCCATCGCTACAATTACACATTTAGTTTCATGGTGTGACATCTGGGCTGAGCTTGTGTAAACTCTAATGTCAGAAATAACAACATTTCCAGCTGATGGTACAGCAGTGATTGAACTGCCAAGGATGTACCCGCTTGTAGCAACTCTGAGCTGGAGGATGGCTCATGGACTGGATAGCTGATTTCTTTGCACGTACAATCACCTCTGACCCAATCAGCACTATTTCACTGGTCATTTTTCTGTCTTCAGTTTCAGAGCTTGTAAGGATTTGGCTTGCCAGGCGCTGGATACTAAAGTGACAGAGACAGATCTAGATTGCATCTAGTTGGCAAGTGGAGCACACCATTTTTAGCAGGAAGTATATCTTTTTATATTGCAGCAAGATAATTGATGTATTACAGTAGGTCAGCACTGTCTTGAGGGATTTGGGGCAATGGGACAGTCTGTACCCCAGTGTCATTCACATCCTCATGTTCTTATTACATCCTGCAGTAATACATGCCTGTGCCTATATTTTATAAAAAACAGCTCCAGGTCAGGATGCCAAATTGCTCTTGAAGCAAGTGAATCTTGCAGCAAGAAAAGAGCTTGGGCCATCTTCTTGGCCACAAAGCGGTGATGGAAAAGTAAACAGGACAGATGGTTGCTATAACAGACACCTGGCACTGCTAAGACTCTGCTCTGTCACTTTACCCAGTGAAAACCTTAAGAAAATCCCCCACTTCCACAAGCATGCTCATGGATTTAATCCAGTGGGACCTAGAAAAGCCAATCAGACACATGTCCATAGTGAACAACCCTTTAGAAGGTGTCACTATGACCAAAGACTTGAATTTGTACTCTTAAATATGCAGTGAGGCATGTCTCTTTCTCCAGGCTGCTGCTTGCCAGGGAATGCATAGATAAAGCAAGGTGCTCCCTTCTGTCACCAAGGACAATGTGCTCTTATTAGTCAATAGCTGCTGGCAAGCCCTGGAGGCTGGACATGCTTCTCGTTTCAGCAACCTGGAGTGAACATGGAAAGCACCTGGCTACGAGGGCTGTAAACAAATAGAGACTTGACTGGGAGTTGCCACATAGCACAGGAGTTTAAATGATACACAAAAGCAAGGCACCTCCTATTACTAAGGAAAATTCAAGCCACCGTTTTTGTCCCTGCATGGTTCTGTTTTCCAATGCCAGCACAATGCCAATCCCGTCAAGAGACAGTTTGGGATGGAGGATTCGCTGGGCCTGATGCAATGTTCTCAACCTGGCATCAGATTAGTCCTAACCCAAGATCCTATGCAAATCCGAGGCTGAAGGAAGCTTGAGAATGAAATAAGAGAAAATCCCTCTGATCAAGGTTGCTGATAAAAGCAACCGCCTCCAGCTGATGAGCAGCACTGCCCACAGCCTGGCTGCTGGCATGCCAGGCCGGGCAGGGCCTTGGGAGGCTAATGACAGTCCAGCACACTGAGTGCACCCATCAGGTAGGAGGATAACAGGATGTTGTCCCATCCCACGCACAGAACAGCTCTATCTGAGCAAGCAGGAGGCCATGCCAAAAACGCGGACAGAGGCAAACATATATTTCACACTGTATGTGGGGAGTCCTGGAGCAGCTGCACTGATCTCTCAGCTGTAATGGCTGTGTGGAGGGGCTGAGTGTAGGCACCATGCACCCTCCATTTTCCTGGGCTTGCTAGATATCCTCTGTTCACTGCATTATACACCTACTTTCTAGTGTGGCCAAGATTTGGGAGTTAAGAGGGTCTCCAGGGTGACTGTGCTTCCCACCTGCTTACAGACAGTACTCACAGAGTGTTTGTTGTGGTGTTCCTTTGGTGGGAAGGGATCTACTCTAGTTATCCCAATTCTTAGGAATGCAATCAGGTCCCACAGTTTGTTTCACACAAGCTGATAAATGCCATTCAAATAGAAGCACTTTCTCTACCCTGCCCTCGATGCAGAGGGTACACGCTTCAGTGAAGTACAAAGCACCGCAATTGCAGAAACAACTTCTAGTAGCCACTATGATCCCTGATAATTACTCTTCTTAACCTTCCCTGGTGCCTTACAGATGCTTGATGGCTGCTCAGCAAAGCCAACTGTGTCCTACCTGCGCAAGACCCTTGGTATCTGGTATCCATGTGACTAAGTCCAACTTGCAGGTTCTGTCACTTTACCATTCCCAAGAAACTTTCTCCCGAAGGCAGTCAAGGCACAGGGCTGCCACGGCAGGTATTTTGCCCAATTAAGCAAGTGAGCAGTGCTATGTGGCTGGTTGACATGCAAAGCAGAGCTGAGGAAGACAGATTGGGGGAAGATGTTGCAACGTTGTTTGTGTTGGCAGTGGATTGGGTTGCGAAAAAGCCCTAAGAGAAAGTAACAAACAAAGGGTGTGTCTGGAAAGGAGGTTGAGTTCAGAAACTTTTGCACAACATGCAAGCAACACGTGCAAGAGCCAGGTGATTCAGAGCTGCCTTTCCTACGCTCTTGTGACCTAAATCCCCCAACAAAAGGGACTAGTAGTGTAAATACAGCAAGAGCCTCCTAGCCTCTGGACCTGGTTTTCCAGGAAGAGCTCTTCCTTCTTCCCCTGTTGTACAGAATGACACAGGTGCAGCATGGATGTTTTTATGGTTGTGTTTGGAGACTCAGGGCTGTTTAAGACCAGATTTGGAGGTAGTGGCGCAGTATTTTAGTTTTTGCATAGCTGGTTCTCTTCTAACATAAAGCTTCTCTTTACATTGCCTCTTGCAAGTCAATTCTTGTATGATTGTTTTAGATTCCTTCCATTTGTTTTTTTTCTCCAGAATAGGAAACAGCTTTAGTTTGCTTGGAGGAGCGGAAGGTTAGTACTCCATGTCTTTGATGTTTTCATAGGATCATGGAATGGTTTGAGTTCTAAGGGACCTTTAAGATTATCTAGTTCCAAAGCACCCCCATGGGCAAGGGTGCCACCCACTAGACCAGATTGCATAGGGCCCCATCCAATCCTCAAACATGTCCAGGGATGCTTTAAGAAGTATTGTGTTAGTCCAGAAGAGCACAGCAGGCAGAATCAGCAATACCTCTCAGTTATAGGGAAAATGTACTTTGCAGCTGCTTTTGGAGCTCCAGGAACTAAGTGCAGGTGATCCCTGGTCCTTCATTTCAACACAGTATTGGTTATTGTTCCATCTGCTGTGGGAGCTCCTCTGTAGCATGCTGCTGTGTCACTTTACAGTAAATTTTTCTGAAGCCATGTTATATCCTGGGAGGAGTGTCTATGAGACGTACATAAGTTTTTTAATCCCTTGGGGACCCATTTAGAGGTCAGTCATTGCTTTCTACCATTATGGACAGCCTTTCACCCCATCTTGCATGGCCAAGAAGAGATCACACAGTGGTGCTGACTCAGCGCTATAGAGAGAGGTTCTGTCACCAGGCACAGATGAGGCAAGATGATGCAGTGATGTCATGAGGATGGAATCTGCATATCCTGTTGGAATAAACAGACAAATGCCAAGTCAAGCTCCTCCATAATCTCTTGTATTCTTAGATTTTTTCACCGTCATTTGTGATTCAGCCTTTGAGGCACCTGGTATTTGTTTTTTCCTGCTACTGAGTCATGTTCTCATTTGCACGTTATTCCTTGTCTGAATTTCCCCAATCAGTGTCTAGACAGATATTGCTGTTATGTGAGGAATACAGGTGGAAAAGCACATTTTTTACTCCTGAAGATCTCAGAAGCTTTTCTGAGAGGCAGAAAGTTTGCTCTCTTCTTGAACAATATACAAACTATCAAAAATCAGACCACAGCATGGGCAGAGATAGGAACACAGTGTGTAGGAAATATAATATTCAGGTAGGGGGGCCAACACAATGCTCGACTGTGTCTTAGTCTCTATAAATCAGCCAGATGTGTTGCAGGCAGAACAGCACAAATAAGGTCTCCAGAAAGCACTCAAATCCAGTGAAAGAAGAAACTTTATTAATCAGCATGGTGTGTATTGAGGTCAGTGAGGAGGAAGGCGGAAGAACATTAACATGAGAATAGTAATTTATTAAAACACTGCAGACCTGAGAAAGAAGAGTAGGAAATGTTGATTTCAGAGATCATGTGCAACAACTGCCAGACAGAGGACTTCCCTTCTTCTCTCCTGGAGAGTATGACCTCCATTCATACTTTAGCTGCTCTGGTTTATATCTGTATGTCGTAGCTCCAAAACCCTCAGAGCTGAGTTTGTCTGCAATATTTTTATGTAATGCATTTATTTTAACAGCTTCCCTACATGGACTATGTGCAGTTCTTTGGGGACAAGACCATTTTTCAAAGTTAGTGCTGCGGAGACAATAAAAAAGAGCTAAAAGAGATTAGAGTTTTGACTCTTACTATATATCAGGGAAATCTTACTGGAAACCTCAGACAGATGCACAGTAAAAAGGCTAAGCATGCTGCTTCTGTGATATATTTGCCTGAAATTGCTAGAAGACTTTTCCCTGTTTGCACTTCCGAAACAGATTGCTTCACTTCTTGATCCAGAATTTGAGCAGTTCATGCTTGAAAAACTGCAAACCAAGGGGCATTGGCTGATAATCACGTAATTGTGCTGCTTTTTTGTCCTTTTTTTTTTTCAGTGTATGTTGACAGCACATAAATCATTGTAGCTTTCCAGATAGTTATATTGGTAGAGCTCTGCTTCCAGTATTTAAAGGCAAATCTTGCAATATGAGGACTGAACATCAGCAAAGCCATGGTCGCTACCACTGTCAGCTTAGCTGGCAATAAAAGGAGGTTAAGCCAAATTGCATCGACTGCAGGCCTCTGTACAACAAAGTCACACTGGCTTTGTTTATTATGGGCTAAGAGGGAACTCATGGAGAGTTACCACAGCTCAGCTGATATATGGTAAGTTGCTAAGCTGGTAAATCTTGAGTCCCTATTTTCTGATTCAGATCTGACACAGGAAATGGAAGACAATAATTAATGAGTGGAAGAGGAGATATGGCTTTACAATAGAGAGAGATGGTGAGATAACCTTATTTCATTGGATCTTTTACCAAACAGATGATAGACTCATTATAAAGGGTGCACAGAACAAAGGAAACATTGACATTTAAAGAGATTCTGCTCCGGAAAGCAGCCACAGAATTGGCATGATGAGTTTCCGTGACTTTTATGTTTAGCTTTTGGGTGAAGGAACAGCTTTGTGTCTATTAGACCTGCAAACTGTTGCAATGTGGGAGTTACACTGATTTGGAGTCTGCTGAGATTTTGGTCTTGAGGTACGCTTCTGTTCCTTCCTCCATCTCTTTTTTTTTTCTTTTTTTTTTTTAAACTTCTTTTTCCATGAAGGCCTGGTAGCAGCAGCCTCTCCTCCATTGTTTTCGTTGTTTGGTTTTTCTCACTTGCTCACAGGGTAGGGCTGCTTTTCCCACTGTGTTGTTGCAGCTTCAAACCTGCCTTCACACAAGCTTATACCACCTTAGTTCAATCAGTGTAATCTTTTGCATTTGATGATCTACACTGTCTGTAGAATGTCTTATCCTTGTTCATTAAAAAAACTCTTCTAACCAACTAGAGCTGAAAAAACAGCTCTGTTGATACTTAGAGGGTCTGCACAGTCTTGTGTCCTGATTTAGTTAAAACTTCTTAAAGCTGCACTCTTTTAAATTAGTGTCATTGGATATGCACTCGATATATGGGAAACATAGTGCTGGGATTGTACAAGCTATTGAGTTATATCCTCAGTGAGATACTATAAAATCCTTTGCTTTCGACGAGGCTGGAAAATAAGAATTAAAATACTTGTAAACTTGAAGTATGTAAGTGCACTGGTGGAATTGAAGCAGTGACAATACTGGAATAAATACATGGGGTGAGACAAAACCGCATCTGGCCTTGTGTCACATCTCTCTGGCAAAGCACCCTCGTCAGACCCCACGGCTCCCTGGGTGTCTTTGGGAGCAGTGGCTGCTGCCTGGTTACATTTGAGATCACTTGGAACATGACATGTTTCACGCTAGCTGAAGTCTCATAAAAAACCTGCAGGTAACACCCAAACAAAAGGCTGCACTGAGGCCATTTTGCTCTTTCTGAAATGACGTTTCTCAGAATTTGGGCTCACAGGAAATTGCAACTTTCCGGTTTGATTCAGGAAAACATGAAATGTCAGATTTTTCTGTGGAACAGAGATTTTGGGCACTCATTCAGCTTAGCCAGCAGGTGAGAAGAAGCTTAACAGTAGCACACGGAGTTAGCGTCCACCACAGTAATCCCTTGAGCAAAGAGCACATGAGGCTGGAAAGCTCTGAAAGGGAAGTCAGAATGACCCGAACAGAAAACCTTTCCTAAAGGAAACCACATCTGTTCAAGCTGGCATGCAGGACTGTTCTCAGGAGGAGCGAGATACAGAGTTCAAGGGAACTGCCTGCGAAGACACACGGTGACGGTGCTGGGGTTATATAATGCGCCTTGGTGTGAGGAAGCTCTTTGTTCTATTTACAAATCCCTGTAATACTGACAAGGAAACTTCAGTGGCTGCCTTCCAAAGACAACAATGAAGAAAGAAAGAAAGGTGGGTTTTTCTTTGTCTTGCAGCTCCCATAATTCCCCTCCTATTCTGAAATGTGATTTCTTAAATTATTTTTTTCCCCCACGTGTAATCCCTTTGCAGGTTTTACAAGTGTAATTACAAAGCATTCAAACGTGGGAGCAGTGAGGAAGAGTGCGCCAAGGACCGCTGAGCCTATTTGTTTGAAAACTCCTCAGGTGCAGGTTACAACTTTGAAACACCAGGGTTATTGTGTCTGGAGAGTATTGTTTCATCCACAGAGAGGTCAAATACCGGAGAACATTCTTGGATATTATGTGAGATTTAAGTCAGACTTGTTCCTCAAACACTACCTTATAAACCAGTTTATCTGATACAAAAGTTCCCAAACCCTGAGAAAACTCAGGGTGAGATTGGAACACCATGGGAGAGGATAGAGAAGAGGTCACAAAATCATGAATAATGCAGAGAAAAGGAGCAGGGAATGATTAATCACTATTTGCTATAGCACGAGAACACTGATTTTCATTTAAAAAAGTCACAGGAATTTTTCTGTGCAGAAACAGGCTGTTATTAAAGAGACTTCACTAAGCCAATCCCTGGGACTCTGCCTCTGCCACTCACTTTTCTCTGCTTCTCAGTAAACATTAGACTGAACAGTGTAGAGCTGTAATGTCCTCTGGGTACAAACTCTGGTACTTGTTACTAAATCCATTCTGTATATTTACTGGTGAAGAGTTTGGCTGTAGACTAAAATTGAGCTGCAGTAGTTAGGTGGTTCTTGCTATTGAATGAGAGATTTATTCTGTGAGATCGACGTCTTCATCTTTAGCTATTAACAAGTTCCCATTTAATTTCCTAGGTATTTTGGGGAAAAAGGCATTTATTTGGTAAAAGCACATTGTAGAAGAACTACAAGGTAGGGGTAGTCCTCTTGAGTCTTGTTCAAACTCCATTTCAGACATCAGGAGTCCTTTATCTCAGCTCTCTATCTAGGAAAATATTTACCCATCCTCATGACGTAATCACAGGAAGGGGCCAGGGCCCAATTTTCTCGTTTGCCTGCCTGTCTCATTGTGGGGTGTGTGCCCAGGTCCTTGTGCAGAGCTTGCAATTGGTGTCCAAGACCAACAGCATCAACCGGTGCAACGCTCTGGGTGCTTATGACAGAGTGTGGGTGCTTTCAGATGCTTCCTAGTGGTATTCAGCTTCTCCATCACTGCCTTCCTCCCACGTGTGCAGTGTGGCCACCTCATCTGAGAATCTTTGGAGCAACACTGATGTGAATAAAGCAAGGCCAAGTGGATTGTTGTTCCTACCTGGGTGTAAAGAATGAGTGAAAGATCTTAACTGAAAAGTGCTGGAACCCATTCTGCTTAGGACAGAGGCAGAGCAGGAGACAGCCCAGATGAAGTCATGGACATTCAAAGAGCTGAGTTGCTGTGTTTCCACAAGTAAAGTCACAAGCTGATATCTTGGTAATAAGATAGGGTGGGGACGGTTATATTCTTAGGTTGCTTGTTGCCTTAAACCCTCCTGCTCTGTAATGCTAAATAAAACAAATACTTAAAGGATATAGCTCAGTATCCCTGATCAGCTGCCCAAAGGGAGGAAACAGAGGGTTGTAAACTGCTGACACATGGGTGTAGCCAGCTTTTGATTTAATAGTGGAGAAAAGTGGCATTTTTCAGTCCATGTTTGGAAAGGGTGAGATGCTGAACACATGAGATGGGCCTCCAGAAGTTATGCAAATGCTGGAATAATATGGCTGAAATGTAGGCATGATGATGCAAATACCAACTAGTATTTATATGTAGTAGGTGTGGGCCTGAGAAATATGGGTGACACCAAAATGTCAACTTTCCTGAAATTTTGAAGCCCTTTGACTCTTTCTAAAAGCTCTGTGCAGATCAGATATTTTTAAGTGTATTGCCACAAGCTCACAAGCTCAGACTGGATTACGAGCTCTTGACAAGAGCAGTGCCAGGCTCCTGGAGCTGTGGTGGCTGTCGTGGGTCTACAGCATCTAACAGGTGATTGAAGTAGCCATGTCCTGAAAGAGAGGACAGAGTACACAGAGGTTGGTCTGACATCTTATGGATTTGCCAAGACACCAGTGAGATCCTAAGGTTTCTCTAGAGCTGCCATCTCGTACTAGTTGAGCACAAACTCAGTGTTCTCAGGTTATTACACTAAAGAGAAGGGAAGGGAAGATGGTGCTTCCAGTGCACATTTACTCTCCAATTGTCCACTAGATTAGAGACAAGCAATTTGGAAGAGATCTCTGAGCAATCTGGTTTAGCTCTCTGCAGACATTCCTCTCCAGCCACAAGCAGCTAAAGAGCTGTTTGAGCCCAGCTCCAGTGCCAGGGATCTGTCACCTCACTGGCAGCAGGGCTGGGCTGCCTCCTCGGTGATCCAAATTTTTGATGGTGTGAGGAAATGTGCATGCAGGGACAGCTGAGCCCAGGGATGGTGGGGTGCCCTGCATTGCCTCTGTGTCCCACAGAGGAATGGAGCAGATGAAGCAGCCTCTGGGCAGAGGTGCTCTTGGTTGAGGTCAAACAGATGGGTTGAAATGGGTCTATAAAAGTTACTGAGTCAGTCTATACTTACGTGCTATAAGGTATACAGAGTTTTGAGGGTAACTAATGGAGTTAGTGAGTTCATCACTTAAATACCCGAGTGTGATCTCCCAGGGACTGGGAAGGGCTGCTGTCTCCTTTTATAGATGGTGCATTGAGGCACAAAGCTCCAGAGTCACTGGGGAGGAACATATTGGACAAATGTTTCCCATTAGGAAATGTTTATTTGTCAGACATGATTCCTTTCATGTTGTGTGTGTGGGAGCGTATCCATTTTAGCAAGATACTCTAGGAAATGTTTTCTTGGAATCAGCATGGAATTTCTGGCCAAAATGGTCCTTCATCATGGCAAGGTCATTCCTGGGCTGGCTGGGAGACTGCTGGTCAGGTCTTGGAGCTGAGACTGGCAAGATGGGGAATTAAAACAGGCGAAACGGTGCCCTGATCCTCAGTTCTGGCACTGTGATTTGTTTTTCATTGCGTGCTTTTTGTCCTTTATTACAAGGGAGAAAAATGTTGAGAAGGCCTGTTTTTGTCACAGTAGAGATGGGAAGGCTTCCAGACTCTCCAAGATATTGGCAAATGTTGGAAGCTGTTTCCAGCTCAGCTCAATCTGCAACTTTCCCAAAGTCCCACATCTGCTCTGTTGCAGAGTGGCATACTTAACCCTGGTTTCTTACAAAAAAAGTGATGTAAAGAAAACTATTTCCTTCGGAAAATAACTGCCTAATCACGTAGCTGGCACCCAAGAACTGGAGGCTGAGCAGCCATGTCCTCTCATTTTGACTTCTTTGTCCTCTGTTTACAAGCTGGTCTTTCGGATTGGTCACAACTCTCAAATCTCAAGGCAGTAATTTTCCAAAATAAATAGTCTTCTTCACATTATTTTCTTTATATATATATCTTTGGTATAAACCAACTTAAACTCTTGCTTCTTCAAGGCTTTATGCCATTTAGGGCCTCTGTAGGAGTCAGCTAGGTGTTTTGAAGCACTCCATGGAAGACACCTCCCAAGCTGGCAAATCCAGAGCTTTGCTGTGGCATAAGGCACTATCTTATGGCACTGTGGGGTTTGGGCTGCCCAGAACCTCCAGGGACATCCACCTTAAGTTCCTGGTCTTTGGCATTACTCAAACTGCACAGCTTCTCAAACTCTTCTCATCAATCCTGTTCTTCCCTCAAGTCTGCCCAAAGATCAAAAAGGGAAATGGAAATGTCCAGGGGGCCAACCGGAGAACTCAAGTTTTGTTCAGATGAAAACCATCAAGACAGAGTGTGCTACCTCTGAACAGGAAGGTCAGAAGGTCATTGGCTTATTTTGCAGCCTTCTAAAACAACTCCTTTTGGATCTGTTGTTCACTGTGGCTTAGATTGATTTTCATTCAGAATAGCTCTCCATATTTTAATTTTTTTTTTTAATTTTTATTTGTGAATTATTTCTCCTATATTTCACCAGGGGGAATCTAATTTTCTCATCTTCTCCCTTCCTAATATGTCATATCTCTCTAGATGTCTTTGTACTACACTCATGCTCCCTGACTGAAGGAGTTACAGACAAAATCCACAGTTGGCATTTCTAGCTTGCAGAGATTATATTTAGGTAGCTGTATACATTTCTACGTGCTGTAACTCTATTTACTTTAGAAGAAGAGCTCACAAGATTGATGAGTGAAGCAACATATTTAAAATATACATCTTGTAAATGTGTTAATGACTATATAGGCTATAGGTCCCTGTGGAAATAAGAAGAGTCATTCTTTTAATAAACAATGGAGCACATCCAGTTTTTCTTCCTACTTAAGTTATTTCCAGCATATTCATTAAAATGCTACCAGATTCAATAATATTTGTCTCTTTCTTGGCTTCTTACATACATAGCTTTCTTCCATGACAACAAGTCCAAGATTTTTTGGAGCCAAAGCGGGAATGATGATGTGTTTTTGTTGTTGTTGTTCTTCTAAC
Organism: Cephalopterus ornatus; assembly: GCA_013396775.1. Classification (NCBI taxonomy): domain Eukaryota; kingdom Metazoa; phylum Chordata; class Aves; order Passeriformes; family Cotingidae; genus Cephalopterus; species Cephalopterus ornatus. The sequence goes on along the minus strand of VZRE01007732.1, from coordinate 967,133 downwards.
CAGCTGTCTCTGCTCATCTTGCTGTCACTAGGAGAAGACATCTGCTTAGTACATTCAATATTTTCACTTTGATTCTCAACAGGGAGGTCAGAGCCTATGCGAAAATGTCCCCCAAAATATTTGTTACCACAAACATTTCTTTTAAGACTGGGGTACTTTGTTTACTCAGTGTAGGCTCCATAAAGAGTTTAACTTATTCTCTTCCTGTAAAGCAAAGGACTTGTGATTTCAATGCTAAAATCCGGACATGAGACATTCACCATTAGTGAGACACTGTGCAAGATACCAGATGGTGTAAAATACAAAGTCTAGTGGCTTCTGCTTTAATTATATCACATCATTCTGATGAGGTTGCTTTTTTCCTCCCCACTAGCCTGAGACCCAGAGAGTAAGGATTATTAAGGAAATTATCAACTTCTTTACCAATTCTTTCTGCTAATTTCATCAAAAATTATTAGAGATATGGAGTAGTGCTATTAATGGTTTGCCTGTGGCCAAAGAGCTTCAGGCAGTTCTTTCTTCTAGGCACTAGCAGCTCTCCTTCCTCATTAACCAAAGATGCAGTCTAGCAAAACACTTCAATCCTTAAATCCACCCTGTTCAATGGAAAGCTTAAACCTAAGCTAAAATCTCTCTGGGCTCAAATTGGATTTAAGCATGTCCTTAAAATGAAGTATGCTACACTGGCACAACTGTATTTCTCAGCATTGGGACTTAGCAGTTTTATAAAGCTTTACCATTCCCGTGGCACAGGCAGCTATGGCCTGGACAGTCCATGGAGCAGGGCAAGGAGCGGACCCTGAAATCTGTGCAGGGAGATTTATACGCTCCTGACGTACCCCAAACTCACTGTGGCCAACAGTGACATGATACGGAATTAGACAGGACTGATTGCCAGGCCAAACTAAGCATTTTGTGAACCACTTGAAACTCAAAGATGTGCGCAGACATGCAGGACTTGATGGTGGTCACTATCTCTGATACACTCACAGAAAGTTGGGGAGGTTGTTGGAAATTGTATTTCTCATCAGTGAGTTCCCTTGGGGTTCTAGCCCAGACTTGATTGCTGCCAGTGATCTGTGATTCAGTAATACCTGCCCAGTACCACGTCTTGCATTCCTGTCTGGGTGCAAACATACCTGCAAAGTGGGGAATGACAAATCTTGGCCCACTGCTGTTCCTAGATTCCTTCCACCAGGCAGCAGGCACATGTGTATCTCTCAATCAGAAACATGCACCCTGGTTGGAAATTAATTCAGACTCGCAGGTTGAGTCTTTTCTCTCCTGTCTGCCTAGTATCCACGCTGGTGTTTCCTCATTCCTTCCCCAGTGCCACAGGAATGCTACTGCTGTGAGCTCAGAGTTTGCATATGCTTCTGAGAATACCCTTTGGAGACTGAAGGGTCAAGTGTGCCACTGCATGTGTCTTGGTTGAAACAGGTGTCCCTGCTGGTGGGGTGGGTGAAAAGTGCTGTGGTTTGGGGCAGAAGAGTCTCCAGTTGATCTAAGGCTAATTGCATCTGATCTTTGTCTGAAAATTAGGTGGCAGCTCTCCCAAAAACACATGCTTAGTGTGTTTTCCAGCCTCTCTGGCTTTTACCCACAGAAGAATTAGTTCACCAGGTGGGCGACTTTCCTGTTGTTCTGAAAATGTTGCTAGTGAGGGAATACGTCAGATCCCCACAACTCCATCTGATTAAGAGCTGAATTGCAGCAAAAGTGACTTGAGTTAGAGATAAAGATAATTTATCTAACTGTGAAGCTCTGGAATGAATTCTCCAGATATTCTTATGAGCAAGTATGGTTTAGGCAGGACTGCTCCTGCTTTATGGCCTGAGAGATGGAATTCATGTGGCTTCCCAAGGGCTCTTCCCATCCTAGTTTTTTTTGGTGATTTTTGCATCTGAAATCTCACTGAAAAGGGTAGGCCCCAAACTCTGAAAAGCAAGGTTTCACCTGCTGACTTCTGGAAACTTTGCACAGAACAGGGTCTGCTCTAAACTTTGTGCTGTGGGTTTATAAGGCTCCTCCAGACACAGGGAAGTGAATCAACTGGTCTAAAGTCACACAACAGAGGGAAAGTAGGAGCAGAAGCCAGGTTTCCAATCTCCTAGTCATGCACCTTAACCACTTAAAAAACTTAATTTCCTTGACTCAATACTGGCCCAGGCTGAGTCCTGTATTCCTGCCTCTTGAGTGGCCTATGCAATGTCAGGCATTTCAGTCTTTTGCTGTTTAATTCATTTTGCTGCTATGGTGTAGGGTGCGGTAGATATTACCAAAGGAATGTCTGTATGTTTGCCAGTATTTTTGATTCTTTCCAGGCAAAGAACGGATTTTCACAGCCAGGCTCAACACCTTGAATTTTCTACTTTCATTTCCAAAGTGCATGATATTGGTCATGATGGGAAACTGAAAAAAAAAAAAAAAAAAGAAAATTCCTGCTTTGTTTGACAAGGCAGTGACCATTCTGGGCGGCACGTTACAAGGGTAAAGGGCTGCAAATCAAACTTCTGCTGCTGAGCTGCAGAGGATTAGTCACAGTTCATCTACCTGCAAAATGGAGGTAGTAGTAGTTACTATCTTACACTTTGGAGGCTCAAAGCTTAAAAATTGTGGGATCATTCAAAGGAGGCTACTATGGATGGGCAAAGTATTTTATCTTCTGTTAACAGGACTGGAAAATTGCATAAGCTTGATGGATAAAGAAGCAATAATTGTTGGATATGGGACAAGGAAAATATTTGACCACTGGTTTTCTCTGAAATACTAAATGGCGAAGACTTGTCTCTCATCTTGGGCCAAACGTTTTTTTTAGTGTTCAGATGCTTCCCCTAGATACCAATTGACACTAGGGCTGTTGCAGATCTGCAAGAAAGCTCAGAGAAAAAAAATCCAGGCAACAGTTCCTGTGTGTATCTGCTTCTCAGGAGCATTACAAATCTGGGCTCCATTGAGAGCCTCACCATGCTTATTGTGGTTGACAGACATGAGTGTCAGGCAGTCCCTGGTGATGACCACCTGCTCCTGGTTGCAGAAAATCCCATCATGAGTTGTCCTTGGAGGGCAATGCAGGAGCATGACCTTGCAGCCCAGTGGTCAAAGCGCTCAGACGGAAGGTGAACTGTAGATTCTGCAGGGAGGGAACTGAACTCAGGTTTACAGGGCCTTGGGTGAAGGCTTTGGCTGCTCAGCTTGAGCTGGTTGTACAGTCTCATCCACTGGTGCTCTAGAAAGCAGCTGTGCCCATGTCTTTCACAACAGGCCATGTTCACAGAGCACTGCTGGCACTCTAGGTACACCTACAGCGTGGGGCCCTGGTGAGTCATGCACTGTTCGGCTTTGGTTTTGGATCTCAGCAGGGTTTAAACACAGGGTAGGTGGCTAGGACAAGGCTTGGGTATTTCTAGTCATAGTCATAATGCTTAGAAAACGCCTGTGGCCGTGACTGACAGGCTCATGCAGATTTAGCTGCAGTGCTTCTAAGACAGCATCTGGCCCCAGCAGCTCTCTCTGTTCCTGGGGGGAATTTAGCACCCCTGGTACACAGGGGCCAGCACAGGGCACCAAATCAACCACAAACAGGGGGTGTGCACTCAGGACTCAATTGGGGATACACCATGCTTCCCCTTCTGTGGGGTCTGCCAGGGAAGGGGTGCCTGTCAGGGCAGAGTGATCTATCCTGGGGTCTCTCATCTAGAAGCACACTGACTTTGGCAGTCAGGGAAGGTGAAGAGAGGCTGAATCACAATTCTCTACTCCTGCTTCTTAAGTCTTTTAGGCACTTATTGTCCTTTTTTGGGTCCTTACGTGCAGACTTGCCCTCCTGGGGCTGTCAAGGACTGTCTGTGGACATTAAAGCTGGTAATGGGATAAAATTGTAAACATCTTCTCAAAGCAAACAGGAGAGCCCTTTATTGTAAAAATGAAATACATTTAAAGTGCCTAAAAACTCATCCAGAAATCTCTTTCCAAATGAGTAAGGCTTGGCAGTGCTCCCCTCCACAGCCTGAACACAATGTAACCGTTCTGTCTTCCCCTTCTCTTCAGGGCAGATGCAGATACCGAACAGCTACTTAAAGGGTAACATTCCATTATAAAAACAATCACACTAAAAATCCCAATTATTTTAATTGCAGTCCTTAGAAATAGCCACAAAACAATCAAACAGAAAGCAATCAGAAAATAGTTTCCCTTCCCCCTCTCCTCAATATGCTCAACAGGTTTTGTTCTGAATCTCTGAGCAGGCAGCTCCTTTGGAACTCCCAGCACCGTTTACCTCCTCTCACCTTTTCCTTCACCCCAGCTGTGGAAGAACAGAGAAAAAGCTGGTTGGAGAAGCACCCAAAAAAAATCACAGGAACCCTGAACAAAACTTCCCTGTGGAAAGTTGGATCCTGCAAGGCACAGGATGAATTTCTGGGCCTAACGCTCCCCTGGCCCCGGGATGCAGGGCAGGAAGGTGATGCTCACAGGGTCGGGGCCGCCTCCAGCCACGTTTTCCCCCCCGCCAGGTAC